>CM056056.1:136475443-136904553 GCA_029574335.1 Rana kukunoris | reverse complement strand
GTCAGTATCTGGAGCAACTGGGTTGGATTGTCAACGTAGAAAAGTCATTTGTGCGGCCAGTAAAGGCTGGAATACTTGGGTCTGGTAGTGGACACAAGAGGGTGTTTACCCCAGGCAAAGGTCTGCGCAATAAGAGATCTGGTTCACACGATCAGGACAAGGAAAGAGTCTCCCGTCCGTCTCTGTATGAGAGTGTTAGGGAAGATGGTAGCTTCATTCGAAGCAGTTCCCTATGTTCAGTTCTGTTCAAGACTGTTGAAAAACACTTGTGGAAAAGAGGGGTACAGCGCTCGTAAAAGTTTGAAAAGGATCCTAATGATGGATCAATATAAAATAAACAGTGATAACTAGTATGTGAAATAAATATATATATCACATCAATATAAGTGAAAACAATCAGTGAACAATGAGAAAAATCACCAATGGTGTACACAATGTATAACAATTTAAATATAGAGAACAACAATTCACACTACTATATTGATGAATGTGATAAGTGAAAGAACATGTGAAACCATTCATCATAGATTATAAAAAGTCCCAAAAGAGTGAGTCCAATTAGTCATCCATAAATGGATAGAGGGATAGAGTGAGCTTCATCCACCAGGGAAGGCATCCGAGATTAGTGTTGTAGTCTCCTTACCCTGTTTAGATGACCACTATGGCAGTAGTCTCTGTATGCGTGGGGATTTTAGGTCTCCCTCCAGACCCTCTGTAGTATCTCTGTGGTGCTATCTGCTTGTCTGTGGGCTCTCCCTGTCCCCAGCGCTCTGCTCTTCCTCTCTCCAGCACAACACACACACACACTTTCTGGTTTGGGCAGAAGAGCATGTTCCTTGCCTATTTGCGGTGTTCATCCCAGTGGTAGGAAATTGGCAGGCAGGCTTCTTAAGCTGCTAGCCATTGCTCCCAGGGGAGTGGTCCCTACATCCAGATGTCTTTCTGGCCATTTGCCGGAGGGGAGGTACTCCGGACATAGACCTCGCAAATATAGCATAAGTAGGTTTGTAGACTTCCTACAGTCAGGAGTAGAGATAAAGCTAGCCTTAAGTACTATTAAAGAGGAAGTAAACCCTGATGGGTTTTACTTCCTCTTTAGCTCGCTGCTGCAGCCTGTAAATAAAAAGCATAATGGGCTAGTATGCATTGCATACTAGCCCATTATGTGCCACTTACCTGCAAAAGAATCCAGCGATGTCCCCAGAGTAGGCAGCATCTATCTTCTTTGTTCTCTTCCTTCCGGGACACGGACTCCTAAGCTGTGATTTTCCCAGAGCCGCGTGACGTCCCTCCTGTACATTGGCAGGAGAGCCGCAATTCATGGCACAGGCTGGGGAAGAAATGGCACTTAGTTTTGTTTCTTTCCCTTGCATGCGCAGTGAAGAATTTCGGTGGACTACAAGTGAAATTTCTCCTAAACGGCGCACATTTAAGAGATATTTTCACTACCTATAGGTAAAAGTAGTCCACCATGGTTTACAACCACTTTAAAAGGTCAAGTCTCAGCTTTGTCAGTTTTTTCCAAAACCTCATGCTTCTCACTCCCTAGTGCAGGCTTTTATGCAAGGCACATGGATCCACCAATTAAGTCACCTCTGTGCCCATGGGATCTGAAATTGGTTTTGTCAGTCCTTCAGGGGCCTCCTTTCAAGCCGATGTGTGATGTCCCGTTGGCCATGGTTACAAGGAAACTAGTATTTTTGGTTGCGATACTTTCGCAAGTAGAGTCTCTGAGTTTTCAGCTTTATCTTGAAAAATACAATTTCTGATGATTCATCGGGACAAAGTGGTGTTGCATCCCCGGGCCGTCCTTTTTGCCTAATGTAGTATCCAGTTCCCATTTGAACCAGGATATTTTGCTGCTTTTGATTTTTCCAGAGTCAAATTCGGCAGTGGAAGAGTCATTACAGTTGGAAGCAACTGCTCGGATACAGAAAACTGACAAATTTGTGTTGCCAGGGGCCCCCAGAAGGGGACAGGCAGCATCTAAATCGCCCATCTCTAGATGGGTTTGTCAGATCATTACTCAAGCATATGATTCAAAAGGAAAAGTCCCGCCTTTACGTCCTAAGAGAGCACTCCACCAGGGCAGTTAGTGCTTCTTTGGCAGTGTGTTACCAAGCCTCCATAGCTTAGGTGAGCAAGGCCGCAACTTGGTCATCTGTTCATACATTCACAAAATGTTGCTAGGTGGTTGTGGGTCAACAGGAGGATTGCGCCTTTGGGCGCAGTGTTTTGCAGGCGGCAGTATAGGTCCTCATGTCTGACAGAGGTCTACTTTATTTGTTTGTATCTCTTTCCCCTCAGATGGCATTGCTTTGGGACATCCCATGTAGTAATTACTGGTGCTCTGTGTCCCATGATTTATTAAAAGAAAATAGGATTTTTAACAGATTGCCTGTAAAATCCTTTTCTTGAAGGTACATCAAGGGGCACAGAGGTCCATCCCCTTGTTTGGAATTATCATATATTGCTGTGCTACAAAACTGAGGCATTCCCCATGTGGGAGGGGTTATATAGAGGTCTTGATTATGCCAGTGTCCATCACCTGAAGGTGTCCTATAACCCATGTAGTAATTACTGATGCTATGTGTCCCTGGATGTACCTACAAGAAAGGGATTTTACAGGTAAGCTTTTATAAAGATCCTATTCTTTTTTTATCAATCTTATCTAACAGGAGAAGTTCTCCATGACTGATGGACAGCTAATATTGTAACTAACCTTCAAAAAGGGTAGCAAGCTAAAAGCTAGCAATTGAAGCCCTCTCTCACAGGAACGGAGATGGAGCAAATGGAGAAACCAATAACACTAGAAGAGACTCCGATAGCAGTCAAAGAAATGGCGAATCAGAAGTCCCCGGGACCAGACGGGTTACCGGCAGAGACCTATAGATATTACGGGAAGGTGTTGCTCCCAGAACTTATAAAAGTATTTACTGAGGCCATGGTAGAGGGGAAATTACCTACATCAATGACAGAGGCCACGATAATAGTACTGCACAAGGAAGGGAAGGATCCATTGGAAGCTTCATCATACCGGCCTATCTCTCTCCTATGTGCAGACGCTAAAATCCTGGCTAAAATTATGGCTAGCAGGTTAAATAAAATAATCTCAAGACTTATACATCAGGATCAAACAGGATTTATTCCAGGTAGATCAACCAGTATAAACATCAGGAGGGTATTCCTTAACCTACAAATACCCATAGAAAACAGTGGCAATAGGGCAGTCATGTCCTTGGACGTGGTCAAAGCTTTTGATAGCTTAGAATGGGAATACATCTGGTACGCACTAGAGGTCTTCGGGTTTGGCCCCATCTTTATTAGATGGATTAAAATACTGTACAGCGACCCCAATGCAAAAATTAGAGTCAACAATGAATATTCAACAAGGGTAAAAATGGAGAGAGGCACGAGGCAGGGATGTCCACTGTCACCCCTGCTCTTTGCATTGACAATGGAACCGCTCACCACAGCCATAAGAATGGACAGGATAATGAAGGGATTTATAAGACCGATTAGAGAGGAGAAAATTTCTCTCTACGCGGACGATGTTCTTCTATTCCTAGGAGATACATGCCACTCCATTAGACGAGCAATGACTATCTTCGGAGAGTTCGGCAATATATCTGGACTGGTAATAAATTGGGAAAAATCGGCCTTGATGCCAATAGACCCAATGAGGAACCAGGTCCAGGAGGAGATCCCACAGTTAGACACAGTGGGGGAAATGCAGTATCTAGGTATAACAATTGCACAGGATCTCAATAAATACATAGGGCCAGATTCAGGTAGATGGGCGCTTCTTTACTTTGGAGTAACGTTTCTCATTTACGTTACTCCGCCGACACTTTCGGCGCAAGTACTGTTATTCACATAGCACTTGCTCCTAAACTTGCGCCGGAGTAACGAAAATGCGCTGGCGTAACCCGACGCAAGTGGAAGTGGGTGTGATCATATGTAAATGATGGGCGGAGCCCAGCGCAGAGGCTTACGTTCAGCGCATCATCCACGGAGCATGCGCAGTAAGTGAGGCTTCACTCGGCCCCCTGTGCGCATGCTCACAACTTCCGTAGCCACCACTTCACGGGAAACGCCAGCGCAATGTGTTCCGTTGCGCGTATAAAAGCGCCAGCGGAAGCACCATTCCGGCGCAAAAGTATTTCCGTTTCCCCCCACCCCAGGGAAGTTACTTTTGCTTTGTTATGGCTGCTCCCGCTACCCCCAAAGAGAGGAGGAACCTCAATTTTAATGCCCAGGAGGTCTCTGTGGTCATCTCTGCTATGGAGACCCACAACGATGTCCTCCATGGCAGGAAAAGCCGAAAGACCACCCGGGAGAGAAAGTAGGCCATCCTGGCAAGCATTGCTGCCAGGGTTAATATTTTGGGGTACTCCACCCGGACTACTGGCAATATTGCCAAGAAGATCAACGATCTACGGCGCAAGGTTCGGGGCAAGGTAGCCACCATTAGGAGGCATGAGAGTGGCACGGGTGGTGGACCCCCATGTGCGGTCAGCCTGACCACAGAGGAGGAGGTGGTCGCCCGCTGCCTGGAGAGGGAGCAGTTGGAGGGGGTCCCTGGATATGACTCCATGGAGGAAGGCTCCAGGACAGGTAAGTGTTTTTTAACCCCTATTTGGTGTGTTGCATGTGGGGGGGGAGGGTACATGTGCCAAGTGTGTGGGACCACCAACATGTGTCTGCTTTGTGTCATCCACAGATGACGGAGCTGGGACATCATCTGTCGGCGGCCAGTCCACCCCATCCCCCCAACGGCACCCAGTGCCCGTGCCCCTGGGTGGTGAAGACACCGAGGTAGAGAAGGAGAGTGCCCACACCACACCTGCAGAGGTCGTTGAGGAGGAGCCTGTTGGGGCAGAGCAGGACATTATTTTATATTTGGACGAGTCCTCCTCTTCTGCAGGGCCCTCTCAGATCCCCTCCCCCATCATAGGAAGCCCCTCAAGGGCGACTCCATCCCCCTGGGGACAACCATCTACTGGCCCCAGGAAGGCCACCCGTAAGACCAGGGGGGGCTTTGATCTGGTCCAGGACCAGGTGGCGAGGGATCACGCCAGGCAGAACCAGCAAATGGGGGACATAGTTGGGCACCTGGACAGAGTGGCTGACAGCCTGTGCTCCGTGGCCCAGATTTCTTCTGCAGTGCAGGATGTGAGCTGCAACTGCGCTGCAGTGGTGACCAGTCTGGGGGAGGTGCAGGGTGACATAAGGGACCTCACTGCAGCCGTCCAGGCAAACACTGCTGCCATCCGGGACAAGGGGAGGCAGAGTCGGCGGGCCCAGCATTACCAGGTCACCCGGCAGCTCAGGATGCAGGCCCAGCAGCTCAGGATGCAGGCCCAGCAGCTCAGGGTGCAGGCCCAGACCAATTCGTACCTCGGCCGGATTACCGTGGACTTGGAGGGCATGCAGGCCACACCTGCCAGGAGTGGCCAACCCGGGGATCAGCCACCTCCAGGTGCCCCCCCACCCCCACCCACTCCATCCAGGCAGCTGAGGAGCCAGAGAGGGGCCGCCAGAAGAAGCCCCCGGCATCCCAGATGATTTATTTTTTGTTTTTTTGATTGATGCTCAGGACATGAGTTTTGTAAAAAAAAATTCTGAATGCTCAGGTTATGAGATTTTTATTTTATTCTTAATGCTCAGGTTATGAGTTATTTTATTTGTGATTATGCTCTGGATATGAGATATTTTTTTTTTGATACTGCACACATTGCAGTGTGAATGGTGTGTGAATGTGAGGGGGTGGCACTCCTGCCAGTAAGGGGTGTCACCCTCGGCCGTGGTGGTGAAGTTAACCCCACGGCTGTATGAATGACGTGTGAAAGGTGTATGAATGGACAGCGACATCATTGGGGCCTTGACGCTGGCGTTGCTGCTCCCAAGTCCTACATGCTGGACTTGGGCTAATCCAATGCGATGTGCATGTGGTGTGTGTGATCTAGGGACATCAGTGGTGTGCATGCATGCATTGTCTGTGTGATTAATGTTTTGGTTTATTGTCCAAAGATGCCTACGGCGAGGACCCTCCTGAGTGTTCTTCCATCAGCTGACTGGGTCTCCTCTGGCAGGGGGGGGCTGTCTGGTTGGGGGGTCAGGTCATCACGCATGTCAATCTGCAGGCCCTTTCTCATGGCAAAGTTGTGCAGAATGCAACATGCACCGATGATCTGACACACAATGGTAGGGGAATACAATAGGGTCCCCCCGGACTTATCCAGGCAGCGGAAACGGGACTTCAGGAGCCCAAATGTTTGCTCCACCACTGCACGGGTTTTGATGTGTGCTTCATTGTATCTTCTCTCTCCTCTGGTTTGGGGGTTCCGGAAAGGAGTCATTAGATGTGGTCCCAGTGCATATGCAGAGTCACCTGTAAGGGAAAATACAGGAGGATGTTAGTCATGCATGTGCCACTTGTGAGGTGTGCATCATGGGAGGGGATAGTCATGCCTGCCACCCATGTCACTCACCAACCAGCCAGCTGTCCCCATACATGTTCTGCTCGAATTCTGCTGGGATGGGACTCTGACAGTATATGAAGCTGTCATGGCTGGACCCGGGGTGTTTGGCACGGACGTGCCATATGAGGCGTTGGGCATCAGCTATCACCTGTACGTTGATGGAATGCCAATGCTTCCGATTGCAGTATATGTGCTCTGTGGCACTGGGGGGCTGAAGGGCCACATGTGTGCAATCAATGGCCCCCACAGTGCGTGGGAATCTGGCAATGCTGTAGAAATCTGTCATTGCCTTCAGCCGCAGCTCCTCAGTGGTTGGT
This sequence comes from Rana kukunoris, assembly GCA_029574335.1. NCBI lineage: Eukaryota > Metazoa > Chordata > Amphibia > Anura > Ranidae > Rana > Rana kukunoris. The sequence continues at coordinate 136,897,751 of CM056056.1, read as the reverse complement.
CTGATGAACTGGTTGGACATGCGTCTGAGGATTGCAGGGACAACCTGGAGCACACATCTGCTCATGGAGGACTGTGACATCCCAGCCACCACTCCACTTGTACGCTGGAATGATCCACTTGCAAGGAAATGAAGTGTTGCCAGTACCTTCAGCAGTGGCTGCACTGCTTGTGAGCGGTGTGTCTTGCTGGTGATGTCACCCTGCACGGTTGTGGTTAGTTCAAGTATTGCATCTGGGCTGAATCTGAAGAGGCGATACACCTCCTCATCCCCCATGCCAAAGAGGCTCATGCGCGTGCGGTATATCCTCTCACGTGCCCGCCTCCTCCGTACCGGGGGACCCAGTACTAGTGCTAGGACCGCGACTGCCCCTGGCATGTTGGCACACAGAGGTGTTGTCCTTGCAAGTGTGGTTGTTCAGCTTGCTAGTTTCGTCGGTAACGCTGCTGCTGTAGCTGCTCTCCTGCTGACCTGAGGCTGTCTGGAGTAAAGATAAAGCAGCTATTTGTAGAAATAGCTTTGCGCCGGACGGACGAGATACGCGCGGCGCATGTAGCCAGCGTATGGTGCTAATCCGTTCGCGAATCGGGAAATCTCCCTAATTTGCATATTTGCAGGGGAAATCAATAGGCGCGACTGATGCGTCAAGCGAAATTATGCGCTGACGAGACTCTGGCGTCGGAAAGTTAAGCCGATCGGAAATGGCCCGTTTTCTGTCGCATCTAGTTTGGTGGGTACGGCCACATAGAAACGACGGCGCATATTCACAGTTACGCGGCGCATATCGAAATACTCCAGCGCAACTCTACCTGAATCTGGCTCATAGAGAATAATTTGGAACCATTGATACTTAAATTTAAAAACAAAATCGAAATCTGGCGGCACCTCCCATTATTGGTGGCAGGGAGGTGCAACCTGATTAAAATGGTATAGATGCCACAATTACTCTATGTATTACATAATTCACCTATATGGGTACACAAAAAATGGTTTAAGAAGATAGACGCCCTGTTCAGGGAATTAATATGGAAAGGGGGACCTGCTAGAATAGGACTGCAGACTCTGCAGCTGCCAACGAGAGAGGGAGGAATGGCAGTACCACATCCACGCTGCTACTTTTTGGCTGCACAATTGCAGCATATTGGAGTTAAAATGGAACCAGGAGAGGATATAAACGGAAGTTTAATGATCCAAGGGGCCCCACATGAAACAACTATGGAGGTGATGGAGGCTAACTCATTTATTATCACTTGACCCTACGGTCAAGATGGTAACTAAAGTGTGGAAAGCCATAACGATAGCGGGAGGACAGGTGGGAGTGACAGAGTACGCTCCATTGTGGAATAACAGGAACCTTCAAGAGCTTGAAACAGTGGGAGAGATCAAAGAATGGGCAGTAAACGGGATAACAAGACTAGCTCAGTTATACGAGGGATGGACCTTAAAAACTTTCGCCACCCTGAGAGAGGAATATGAAATTCCCAATAGCACGTTCTACAGGTATCTCCGAATTAGGCATGCATAAAATACTCAGTTTAATAGAGCGGGACCAAATTGGATTAAGCCACGAATCTCTCAAAAAATAAGAGGAGGGATAGAGAAAAAAAAGTTTATCTCTGAAATTTATCCATATATATGTGAGGAGAATATTGAGGGATCAATGCACCTTAAAAGTAAAAAGAAATGGGAGAAAGACTTGGGAACTATAATGGATGACCAATGGAGGATGGTGCTGGAGAGAGGGCAAATGGTCACAGTCTCGCCAGCCCAGAAGATATCATTTTTAAAGATGATACATAGGGCATATTATACCCCAAAAAGACTATTTAGATTTGGTTGGAGAACGGATGCAGGGTGCCCCAGATGCCAGGACACGGGGGACTTATTACATATGTTATGGAGGTGCCCTAAATTATTTAGGTATTGGCTAGAGATTATCAGAATCATTAACAAGACACATGGGACTAGGTTGGAGATGGACCCTAGAATGTGCATATTGGGAATATGGGAAGAAAGGGGAGGGTTGGCGAGCACTACAAAAGCCGTTGTAAGGTGGCAAGCAGTAAACCCCCCAACAATAAGCGAGTGGACTAACATTGTGACAGAAACAATATGGAAAGAGAAAACCGTTTATATCAAAAAATTTTCAAGGAATTCGATGATATGGATTGTTACTTTAGATAGGATATCCGTTATGAAATGTTGTGGAGCAAACTGGAAATCAAGGGCGGGTAGGGAGGGGGGGGTAGGGAGGAGAAGGGGAAAACAACCAATTAATAGGGGTAAAGTCAAAGATTATGTTATGCGGGGAATGTGAAATGTTTTGTAAAAAGAAAATTATGTATGTAATCTGTTTTTTAAATATAAAAGATAACGAAATAAAGAGAATTAAATAAAAACTAAATAAAAAAAAGCCAGTTCTTTCAACATCTGTTATAATACTAATATTTTGGGCCAGGGTGGCGCTGTGGACAACCTATCTTGATTTCTGCAAAGCATTTGATACAGTTCAACATAATGATCTAATAAAAATAAAAAAAGTTGTGCAAGCTAGGACTTAATCCTTGGATGGGTAAGTGGATAGGCACTTGGCTAAAAAGATAGATTTCAGAGTGTGGTTGCAAATGGGGTTCACTCAGAACAGAGACCAGCCCAAAGATTTTTTTTTCTTTTGGAAAAGGTGGAAAGAGCCTGGGGCGGAAGGGAGGGGTAACAATGTTAAAAAGGTGTGGAAGAATATAAAGGAGAGAGAAATACAAATTAAACAGAATGAGACAAAGGAGGAGGGCCTTGCATAGGGACGCCTGGCGTCAGCTCCGCTCTGCTTTCTAATACCCCCACATTAAGCGCCTCTCCTCCAGGTGGAGGATAAGTTGGAGGCGTTTCAGGGGGAAATTTTTTTTCTTTTTTTTTTTTTTTTGTGGCATCTTTCGGTTCGATACCAGGACACTACAGACGTGAGGAAGGGATTCCCACGTGGGGAAGAAGGGGGGGTAGGGGAGGGTTTTTTTTTTTTTTTCGGCTGTCCCTCCCCCTCTCCCTCTCCAGCGGTTTTGGTCTTTCCTTTTTTTTTTCCCACGGAGCTCCCTGTTGCCCCCCCGAGTACTGGAAAAGTTGAGTTGTTAGTATAAAATATGACTAACATAACATTTACTTCGTATAATGTTAAGGGATTAAACATCCCGGAAAAACGAATTAGATTATTATCGGAACTTAATAGACGCAAATCACAGATTATCCTTTTACAGGAAACACACTTTAAAGGGGATAAAATCCCGGCCCTTAAGAACCACAGATTTCTTACAGTATACCATAGTACATCACAGAGCTCTAGAACGTGTGGAGTGTCTGTGCTGATATCTAAGCAAATGGTCTGGGAGGAAACAGCGGTGATCAGAGACGATGTAGGACGTCTTTTAATAGTCAAAGGATTTTTGAACCAACAAAAAATCACAGTGGTGAACATATATTTACCGAATATTGATATAAAATTTGGATTTTTTTGGAAATATGTTTACAAAAGGTCCACCAACACAGAGAAGGTATTTTGATATATAGGGGGGGATCTGAACATGGCCCTAGACCCTATAAAAGACACTTCTAAAGGTATCTCTCATCTATCATACATCAAATTAAGAAAAGCTAAAAAACTTCTACAAGAACTGCAGCTGATTGATAGCTGGAGGATGACTCACCCACAGGAAAGGGATTATACGTTCTATACAGCTAGACACAAGACATACACTAGGATTGACTATATTTTCCTTCCTCAGAACTTGGTCTCAGCACTAGTAGATGCCTCTATCGGAACCTTTACGCTCTCAGACCATGCTCCAATTGATTGCATAATAAAATGGGGCGAGGTCAATAAGAAAGATTGGCACTGGAGGATTAATGAGACTTTATTAAAAGACAACGATTATAAAGAGAAGCTAAACGAAGAGCTAGAATTTTTTTTCAGAACGAATGACGTAGACGAAACAACCCCCTTTTGTTTATGGGAAACGCATAAGTGCGTAATGAGAGGTAACTTTATTGCAATGGGAGCACATAGAAAAAAAAATTAAATGAACAGATAGATCAGATGTTTAAACACATTGGAGAGCTAGAAGCGGTACATAAAAAAACCCAAGCACAATCAGTAGAAAAAGAACTAGAGGAAATAAGAGGAAAACTGAACCTGTTGTTGATCGACAAAGCCAAAGTCAAATTATTAAGGGGAAGGCGAACACTATATGAGTATGGTAATAAACCAGGTAGAATGCTAGCAAATGCCCTAAAAGAAACCCAGACAGTGAAATACATTACGCTAATAAAGACAGTCAAAGATAAAATAGTAAACACCCCGCAGGAGATTGTAGAAGGTTTTAAGGAATATCATGAGAAATTATACCAGCTAGATGAGAAGATCCCGGTGGAGAAGGAACAAGAGAAACTAGAAAGAGCTAAAGAATATATTAAAGAAACCCAGATGCCAAAAATACCAGAAGAAATAGCTAGAAAATTAGATGAACCAATAACAACAGGGGAGTTTATGGAAGCAATACAAACATTAAAACTGGGCAAGGCCCCAGGACCAGATGGGTTTACTTTATCATACTACAGGTTGTTCTCCGAGAAATTGGCCCAAAGATTTATAGCAGCATATAACTCATTACGAGAAGGTAAGAAAATACCAAGTGAATCACTGCTAGCACATATAATAGTTATCCTAAAAGATGGTAAGGACCCATCACAATGTGCCAGCTATCGCCCTATATCATTACTGAATGTAGACCTAAAAATATTTACCAAAATCTTGGCCTTAAGGCTTGTAGAATATATTTCAGATCTTATACATCCAGATCAAGTGGGATTTACACCAGGGAGAGAGGGAAGAGAAAACACGCAGCGGGTGATAAATGCGATATATCTGTCCCAAAAACAAAAGAAGCCAATGATCTTAGTCTCTAGTGACGCAGAGAAGGCCTTTGATCGAGTAAAGTGGACGTTTTTAAAAGCTATGTTACAACATATAGGGCTGGGAGAGGGAATGCTGAGCTGGTTTTCAAATCTATACTCACAACCGAGTGCGAAAGTTAGCATAGCGGGTAAGATATCTGAACCATTTTCTATTCGGAATGGGACAAGGCAAGGCTGCCCACTGTCACCTATTATTTTCATTTTAACAATTGAACCATTCTTAATGAAGATACGGGCAAATCAAAACATTAGAGGACTAAAAATAGAGAAAGAAGAACAGAAAGTAGCAGCATATGCGGACGACCTAATATTTTTTATAACCTCCCCAGTCATCTCTTTACCAGTATTACTGGCAGAAATTAGAGAGTACGGAAATTTTTCAAATTTTAAAGTCAACTATGGGAAATCAGAGGCAATAGGGATAGAAACAAATGCGGTATTACTTGAACAGATAAAAACACAATTTAATTTTAGATGGACAGACTCCCATATAAGTTACTTGGGAACAAAAATAACAAGGAACTTAAACAAATTATATGAAGCTAATTATGTAGCACTGACCAGGCGAATAAAACTAGACCTAGTGAGATGGGATAAGGAAATATTCACCTGGTTTGGGCGGACGAACATATTAAAAATGAATGTGCTACCAAAAGTCTTATACTTAATTCAGGCCCTGCCAATTAAGATTCCACAAAGCTTCCTAAGGGAACTAAGATCAAGTTTTCTGAAATTTATCTGGGCAGGAAAACCTGCAAGGATACGTAGAGCCATTCTATCACTTCCGAAGGGGGAAGGAGGAATCGGATTCCCAGACCTGGTAAAATACCAGGAAGCAGCCCACTTAGTCAGAGTAACAGAATGGTGCGGGCAAAATAGGAAACCATGGATAAAAATAGAAGAAACAACAGTGGAAATACCACTGGATGGTCTAAGCTGGATCCCTGAAGCAGAATTAACAACAGATGTAAAGAGACATCCAATGGTAGGAGCAACTATCCAAATAACTAAAAAGATTTTTGAAAAAACAAACATGTCAAAATATCCCAGCCCAATGACTCCGATCCTGGGTACTAAAACATTTCAACCAGGTGTGGTAGATCTAAGATTCAAAGCCTTGCGATATAGAGGTATGAGTAGAATTATTCATTTTTCAAAAAATAACCGAATAATGACAAGGGAAGAGCTTGAAAAAGAAGTTACACCAGACCTGGACTCTCTAAGATTGTTGCAACTAGAAGCATTTCTACGGATATTAGCAAAGACCTATATAGTAGTTAGAGACCTTTCTAAATTCGAACAGATATGTCTAGAAGGGAAGCCTAAGAGACATATGCTATCTTACTTCTATGCAACACTTATTAACTTAGAGATACCACAAGAACTCCCGTTCATGCAAGCATGGGAGAACGAGCTGGGATTAACATTCTCCCAAGAACAAAAAACTAGGATTCTCCGGTTTACTCATAAAGCCTCTGTGGCAAGCAAATATGAGGAGGGGAGTTATAAAATCTTAACAAGGTGGTATAGAACACCAACAGTATTACATCGTATATACCCGCAGACCCCAGATAGGTGTTGGAGATGCCATGCAGCAGAAGGGACACTACTGCATATTTTTTTGGGAATGTGCAATAATAAAAGAATTCTGGGAAACGGTGTTAGAAACGATCCAAAAAATCACAGGGGTTAACCTAGAAGGTAGACCATCAGCGGTGCTATTACTAGATATCCCAATGTCAGTAGAAAAATACAAAAACTCGCTGTTAAGACATCTCATTATAGCTGCGAGAGCATGTATCCCGATCCTGTGGAAGCAAGAGATCTCCCCATCTAAAGCTCAGTGGATTGCGAGAGTGGCGGAGATTCAAATAATGGAGAATCTCACATTGACATTGAAAGATGAAGATGAGAGATACCGGAAGATATGGGCTCCATATCTAAGGTATAGGGAGGAGTAGTGGGGTTAGATGAGTAAGGGGGGGAGAAATGGCCGATGGGGGGGTAGGGAGGGGGGGGAAACAGGGGGGGACTAGATCGGTAAGAAATAAGAGGGTACACTAATCCATAGAAGTTAGGGAGAGGGAGAGAGGAGCTGAAGGGAAGGGGGTTCATTCGCTTCCTCCTTTTCGGCTAATTATCAATTATTATTATTTATTTATTTATTTTCTCTCTCGCTCTCTCTATATCTTGGTTATAATTGATTCAAATGAACGTCAAGAAATTTGTTAATGTGTAACTTGAAACTTTGGAAAAGAAAAAAGTAGAAAATAAAGAATTTATAAAAAAAAAGAACAGAGACCAGCCACCAGTGGTGTACCACCCGGCTCTGTACTAGGCCCTATGCAATTTATTCTATTTGTCTGATACATTTTTTTTGACAGAATACAACAGTGTACAGGCAACTGGAGAATACAATCAATAGCACGTTGCTATACACTCAAATAGCAAGAGAAGATTTTACATTTGTGGATATGCAAGTAAACAGCAAAATGAATAGTAACACTTGGAGCAGAATATCATGTTCAATCATAAAAGCTTAGGGAAGGTATACCCCTGCATCAAGGGAAGACTATGCTTAAAAGAGAAGTATGGCTTTGCCAAAGGAAATAAAACATTTATACTCACCTAGGTGTATGCATCATCGCTCCATCAGCTCTGTAGTGAGAATTGAACTATCAAAACACAGATTGCCCAGTTCTCCCCCTTTACTCTGAGCAAAGAGCTGTGACTTTCAGTCACTGTCTCTCTGCTCTGCCCCTCCAGTGCCCACTGGAGCACTAGACTGGGGAGGAAGTTGGAGTGGCTGGCACAGGCTCTTGGCGAATCACTGAGAGGCTGTGCCAGGCTTCTGGGTGGATCCCGACCATGATTTTTCCAGAACCTGGACCAACTCTGTGACATCAGCAGCCTTCAACCCTCTGTTCGCTGATGAAGCGGCACAGAAGTGCAGAACTAACTGCACTCCTGTGATCCATAGGAGAAATATAAAGCTTTGACTATATTTCTCCTATAACCACTTCTGGACCGCCGCAAGCCAATATACGTCAGCTGTTTAAAGAGGGATATTTTGTTATGGCGGCAGCTAGCTAGCTTTTTTTTTCTGCCATGGAAAACCCTGTTGTGTCAGAGGGGGCGGCAGGTCAGACTCGTAGAAGGATTACAGCACTGTTTTTTTTTCTTTTTATTAAAGAACTTGATCCAACTTTGTGTGTGTGTTTTTTCCTTTTTCGTCACTTTTTTGGGTGACATAGGGGGGGTCGGCATCTGGGGGTCTCCTTTGCTAAAGGGTGCTTCTAGATTCCGATAAGCCACCGGGCAAGGGTTGTGAGGATAAGGCCCTTGTCCCCATTAACATGTGGACATCCTTTCCATGTTGAGGGCATTTGGCCTGGTACGGTTCGGGGGGGGGGGGGGGGTAGCTCTGAAGGGTCTGGTATGGATTTTTGAGGGGGAACCTCATGCCATTTTTTTTGGTAATAGAATTTGGGGATCCGCATTTTTTTTATTGGGTCACGGTTCCCCTTAATATTCATACTAGACCCAAAGGGCTTGGTAAATGACTGGGGGGGACCCATGTAATTTTTTTTCAATGATTTATCTGTATTGCTTGGACCTGACAATTCATTATAGACACGAGTAGTTTTAAATGACTTTTTTACTTTAAAAATTTCATTTTGTGCAGGGACAGTTCTAAACCACAGGAAAAATGCGATACTTTACAGGCATACTATAGACACCCCCCAGGTACGAAATTTAAAGGAATATTTCACTTTTATTGTTTCACTTTAAGCATGATTAAAATCACTGCTCCCAAAAAACTGCCCTTTTTAAAACAGTTTTTGCATTGATACATGTCCCCTGGGGCAGGACAATAACTTGCATATTAGCCTTTAAAATTAGCACTTTTGATTTTTCATGTTCGTGTCCCATTGACTTTAATGGTGTTCACATGTTCAAACAAATGTTTTGCCTGTTCGCATGTTCTGCTGCGAACCGAACCGGGGGTGTTCGGCTCATCCCTACCGAGGACACAAAAGTGTGCAAATATGGTTGACATCCCTGGAGGTATCTATAACTTGGAACATGATTTGGCATTGCTGGAAGATTGGTCAAAAGCAGTGGAAACTGAAGTTTAATGTTTCTAAATGTAAAATCGGTTGATAGAGTACAGTATTGGTCAGCACTACAAACAAAAATAATTTGGGGATAATTATTTCAGATGATTGCATAATGTGCAAATAGTGTGGCCAGGCAGTGAGAAAATCAAATATAATTATAGAATGCATCACTAGAGGGGTCACTAGCGGCAAAATAAGTTTTAATAAACCAACCAGCATTGGTACATCTACTTCAAATTAACAGTAGTCACATACATTTTAAAATACAGAAGTAGAACTAGGATTTACAGCAGACATCGGGCAGGAACACATGTAATACAAGTACATACAAAAGCTTACATATATGGTCAGAAGGAGATATCAATATACTGTATCCTCAACCCTGTCCAAACAGTGGAGGTGAAACCTCAAGCCTCAAAGATCTTCAGCCCACAATCCAGTATCAGTCCAGCTAGCAAGCAAGGCAGTAAAAAGGGGGAAAGGGGACAAAAAGAATGGAGGGGAAGAAGAACCATTGAGGAAACTCTACCAAGGCGACAGTGGAGAGGACCCCAATGAGATACCATGATGAAAGTGGTCTTTGGGTCAAATTCCAAACCCACTACAGGCACAGCGTTCTCACCTTCACCCAATCTGCCAATATTTTATTAAACTTGTTCAGACAATTACGTCCCATATATGTCAGCTTAAAAAGTGGTAGGGCTACATTAACTAAAGGTCCTCCATTGTTGTACAGTCAGAGGGTCAGCCTTTTTCCATTGAAGCTAAATTGTTTTCCTGCCTGAGAAGGCTGTGTAAAATACAAATCATTTTTTAGATTAGATTTAGGTCTCTGTAGTGTCACAAATCCCTAATAATAAAGTGACAGGGTCACAAGAAATCGAAACAAATTAATATCCTCAAACACTCCATTCCAGAAATTGTGGGCATGACCAGACCATATGGAAGAATGTGCCTGGGTCAGAGTGACATTTAGGGTAAACTGCCTCCCTGGAGGCATATATTCTCAATAATCGAACAACAGAGTAGTAAACTCAGTGTAGAAATTTGAGTTGGGAAAATCTGTCTCACAAGGAAATCAACAGTAAATAATGTTGAATGTCCTATTCTCAATTGTCATCAGCCAAAACAGGTATATCAGTTTGCCGAGAAGAGCTGCAACACCTGAGAGGTATCCAATACAGCTAAAAGGGAGTAGAGGGCTGACAGAGGTTGATCTCCATCAGAAAACCATGGACCTCTAGAGCTATAGGATGACAAAATGTAACCTCTAAGGTGTGGCTCAGCTGGAGAAAGCTAAAAAAAAAAACAAATTAGGCAGGCCATGTACGTAACTTAAAATAGGAGCAAAGCAAAGCCACCTCCAAAGTTGCCATAGAGTACCACCATAGGACTGTAACTAGAACTGCAGCCCAGTAATATTTAATAAAGCGTGGCAGTGCAAGGCTTCCAAGCGTAATTGGTGATTGCAAAGTAGTTTTAGCTATTCTGGGCGTAGTACCTGTTCATATAAAGTAGGTACCTATACTATCCAGTCTATGGAAAAAGGCATTCAGTATAGGTACCAGAGTGTGTCTAAACAAGTATAACAATTTTGGTAAAATAACCTTATTAAAATGTCTAACAGGACCAACTGATCTAACTTTTACACATGCATCCTTAAGTCACCACCGGGTATAAGTTTGGAGAAATATACTGCAACAAATCACAATGAATTTTAACACCCAAGTACCAAAACTGGGAGACCCCCTGTAACGGTGTGGCCGTAACAGGTGGGGCAGCTAAAGGATGAAGAGGAAAAAAATAGACTTTTCCCAGTTGATGCAGATCCCCAAGTATTTTCCAAAGTTGTCAATAACAGACAAGGCCTTTAGGAGTGAGTCAACCGCATCCCTGAGATATACAGTATTAAGGTATGGTCAGCACATAAGGAAACCTTTTCCTCCAGCGGACCTTTGCTATCCCATGAACAACGAAGCAACGAAGAATAGACAAGGGTTCGATGGCTAAAGCAAATAACCCGGGGGAGAGCTGGCATCCATGTCTTGTTCCCCTCTGGAGACTAAAGCATGTAGAGATTTGCCCCAGAGATGCATATAAAATCTGTACCCAAGAAATAAAGTTATGACCAAATCCAAAGCAATGTAATACTGCCCACAGGTATTTCCATTCTACCCAATCAAAAGCTTTTTTAGGATATAAAAAGAGTTAACCATGTTAGAATGGGTTATGTAGTTAGTAAAGGCCAAGGCTAACATCTCTTGGAGCTTAGGTGTCAAAAGTTCACCATAAAGCTTATAGAATTGAGGGCCGAGGGTGTCCATTCCTGGGGTTTTCCCAGATTGGAAAGCACATAGATCCTGTTGGACCTCATCTGGGGTAATCGGGCCATCCATCCATGCCTTAAGCGAAGGGGTGAGGGTGGGAAAACCTGATCTTATCTAGTAAGGAAGCCAAAACCTCTACCAAATAGGTTGCCCATGAGAAATACAAAGTAGTGTAGGAGGAGACAAAGCAAGCATTAATAGCCACAGGGTCTGTCAGAAGTGAACCATTCCCATGCAGAATTCTAGCAATTGTTCCTTAGATAACCGGGCCAGAAGTCTCCTAGTTTTTTTCCCCCCGTTCAAAAATGCACGTTGTTTGGTACAACCGTTTCTTTTTAACTGCCTCCACTCTGAGGGTCATCACCTCACGATAGGCCACCTGCCTATCCTGATAGGCAATAGGATTAGGAGTAAGAATATACTGTTATTCAAGGGACTGTGCTTTGGTCTCCACTCCCTGTAGAGTGGCAGCAGCATCCCGATGGGATTTAGAAATAGGGGATTTGTAACAACACCTTATATAAGCCTTAAATGCATTCCAAACAATTTCAGGGAAAGCAGAACCTTCATTTAAGGGCAACATTCCTGCACCTGCTGGAGCAATTCATATTCATCCTCACCATCAGAGATCCAAAAACGTGAAAGCCGTCATATTTTCTCTGAGGGAGGGGTCATAGTTTGTAGACTAAACATCATAGGTGCATGATTAAATCTACCTCTCAGGAGCATAGATATCTATTGGATCTTGGGAAGCAAACTAACATAGATCAGATCCGAGACATATAAGGTCAAACATATGGGTATTTTCACCTCAAAATATCAACTAGCCCATAGAGCATTCTAGTGACGTCACTACCTTGTACCACGCTATTTGCTGTTCATCCATCTTTGTGGTCACAGGACAGGAATTTTTAGGCTGCAGCGCTGCCTTCCACAGGCTCTGATGACTCACCACCCCTATCCTTCCTAGGATCTGATGTGTTCCACCTTGCCAGCTAGAAGCAGACTCTCTGTAACCTGTAGCCCAACTTGCTCAGCCCAGAGATGCACCCAACTTTACTTTCTTCCATGTGACTGGATATTGTTTTTAAAATAAAGTGTTTATAAAAAATACGCAGAGGTGCCCCTCTCCTTGTTTTTCTCCTAGCTTCACTGGAATTTTCTTCTGGTCTTCTTGGTGGCTGTCCTGACAGACTCACCTATTTCCCCTCCGACACCTGCCTTTGGACTATTATGGACACTGACATATTGAGGTATTTGAGCATAGTGCCTTTGATAGCCCATAGAGAGATGCCCACCTAGAAAAAGCAGATTACGCAGTAACATTAGGCGCCAACTTGTCCAAAGAGGGGTTCGGGAGTATATTAAAATCCCCTGCTATAACCATATTATCAGTAGGATATCCAAAAAAGAGGTGAATCAAATTATGTAAGTAAGAAGCTATAGCTGGGGGTGAGGGATATATAGAGGCCCAAGACAACCATATCAACAGTATTGATAATTGTATGTAATAGGACATACTTTCCCTCTGTATACAACTTAGGTAAGAGACTTGTGAATCAACACACTGACCCCTCAAGCATAGACTGAATAAGTTGTATGGTAATCGTGACCCCCCAGGGCTAATTTGGACTTAGCACCTTACTACTCACCCAATGGGTTTCTTGAGGTATACAAATATGGCGTTTGTATTTCTTAAGATAGTAAATGTATAGCAAAAGTGTTTTGTGCTAAACAAAAATATAAATATACATATAAATGCAAAATAATGAGTCCATGTTTCTTCCAACTGACATCAGTGTAATGCCTTCAAGGATGTACTCTTACCAGAGGGTATTGACCACCTATTATGGGGGGCCAAAAAAGTCTTGTGTATCTTACAGTATATGTTTCATCCACGCTTGTTGTTCTACATTAGAGATGACGCGAACACCCCCACGTTCGGTTTGCACCAGAATGTTCGAACAGACCGCGGGTTCGCGCAAACATTTAGAACCCCATTGAAGTCTATGGGACTCGATCGTTCGAATTCAAAAACGATCAATGTAAAGACCAATATTCAATTTAATGTTGGAAAACGTCTTTCAGAACCCGGGTCTTGCCCCCAGGAAACATGTATCAATGGAAAAAAAAAGGTTTAAAAACTGCAGTTTTTTCCGGAGCAGTGGTGCTCCGGAAAAATGATGCTTAAAGTGAAAAAAAAAGTAAATTTTCTTTAAATATCGTACCTGCTGAGTGTCTATAGTAGTGGCATGTGGCATGTGGTCCCTGCAATATGGATACACATCATTAAAAAAAATAGCATGAGTTTCCCTGCCACCACTCCCCCCAGGTCATTACAAGACCCAGTGCCAATCCTGACCTCCCTGGGGCCCTAAGCAACATTACATGGCACATTAAAAATGAGAAGCGGGGGAGCTGACCACAGTGACATGTCACATTAAAGAAAGTTGAGAAGCGGGGGAGGGGGTGTTCTGCTGTCGGAAATGACTCAGCCAGTTTAGAAGCGGGGTGAGGGGGCGAAAATGACTTCTCACCAGATGGGGCATCTAGTAATTTGGGGGGCCCTTTTTGCAGCTTTGTTGGTAGCATAGTGAGCCTATAGCGAGGAACCGGCCTGACAAGACCCTTTGGCGCTATATACTTTGAACAGCAGTATACAGGCTGTGCAAACAAGACAAGGACTGTAGGTTTGTTAAGTAGAACATGTCATACTGTAATTGTAGCGCAACAAGGAGCCACATGCAAAGTATTGCATCAAACATTGTTATTAGACGCCCCTGTTAAACAGGGGCAGAAAAATTGGGCCTTAGGCACAAGACAACAGTGCAACCCCCACAGATACTGTAATTGTAGCGCAACAAAGAGCCACATGCAAAGTATTGCATCAAAAATTGTTATTAGACGCTCCTTTTAAACAGGGGCAGAAAAATTGGGCCTTAGGCACTGATAGCGGAGCCCAGAAACAAACATTTTCTTACTATCTATCAGCAAGATCAGTGAGGAGGAAAAGGATATTTCATCAGCAGCATAACAGGACAGTCACTCAGCATCAGCATAGGCAGTTTCAAAGGGATCTGACATTTCAAAAAAATTATTCAGTTACATCTGCATCAGGTGCTTGGTAGCTGGTGTTGATCCAAGCCTGATTCATTTTGATGAAGGTCAGTCGATCGACGGAGTCGGTGGAGAGGCGCACCTTGTGATCGGTCACAAAGCCTCCAGCAGCACTGAATGTGCGTTCTGAAGGAACGCTGGATGCAGGGCAAGCCAGTAGCTCAATTGCATACTGTGCAAGCTCTGGCCAGTGATCCATCCTCAAGACCCAGTAAGCCAGAGGATTTTCGGTGGGGAAGGTGTCCAAGTCGGATCTTGCCCCTAGGTATTCCCAGGCCATGTAAACCAGACACTGGCGATGGTTGCTGGAACCGGTCAGACTTTGGGGCGTTGGACTAAAAAACTGTCTGAACGCATCGGTCAGATGGCCACCTCCTCCACCGCTCCTTCTGTGATTTAACGAAGCCTCAGCAACATGTTCTCCAGGACCGGGATTTGTTAATCCCCCAGGTTCTGGGAACGCGTTGCACAGACCCTTCTGCAAGGCCTCCCGCAGAAGTTTAATCTTCTGCTCCCTCTGCGACGGCAAGATAAGCTCCGCAACCTTACTCTTGAAACGTGGATCAAGAAGAGTTGCCAGCCAGTAATGATCCCTCTCCTTGATACCACGAACACGAGGATCCTTATGCAGGCTTTGCAGGATCAGGGAGGCCATGCAGCGTAGGTTTGCTGAGGCATTCGGGGCACAGTCCTCTGGGTCACTGAGGACGACAGGATCCGCAGCCACCTCATCCCAGCCACGTAAAAGTCCACATGGTCCTTGGGACTGTAAGTGATCCCTTGAAGACTGCTGCTGCTGAGTGCTAGGCTCCACCTCCATGCTGCTATTACAATCCTCCTCTCCTCCTCCTCCACCCCGTCCTCGTCCTCCTCTTCCTGTGTGGTAGGTGGGAATGCAGGACCACTATTTGGATAAAGGGGGCCTTGAGAGGTAAGGAAGTCCTCCTCTTCCTCCCTCTGTTCTGCCTCAAGGGCCCTGTCCATTATTCCACGTAGCGTGTGCTCCAACATGTAAATAAGAGGGACAGTCTCACTGATGCATGCACTGTCACTGCTCACCATCCTCGTGGCCTCCTCAAATGGTGACAGGACAGTGCATGCATCCCTGATCAAGGCCCACTGGCGTGGGGAAAAAACCAAGCTCCCCTGACCCAGTTCTGCTGCCATATTGGCACAGGTACTCATTGATGGCCCTCTGCTGCGTGTGCAGCCGCTGCAGCATGGTCAATGTAGAGTTCCATCTGGTGGGCATGTCACAGATTAGGCGGATCTTGGGCAGGTTGTATTCCCTTTGGAGGTCTGTCAGCCAAGCAGTGGCATTGTATGACCTTCTGAAATGCACACAGACTTTCCTGACCTGCTTCAGGACATCCTTTAAGCCCGGGTACCTGCCCAAGAACCGCTGCACCACCAAATTGAGAACATGAGCAAAACAGGGCACATGGGTCAATTTTCCCTGTCGCAGGGTAGAGAGGAGGTTGGTGCCATTGTCGCTAACCACCATTCCTGGCTTAAGCTTGCGTGGTGTCAACCACCTTTGAGCCTGCCCCTGTAGAGCTGACAGAACCTCAGCCCCAGTATGGCCCTCGTCTCCCAAGCACACCAGCTCTAGGACCGCATGGCATCTCTTGGCCTGCATTCCTGCGTAGCCCCTCGTACGCCTACGGAGCACGGCTGGTTCAGAGGAAACATCAGCACAGGAAGAGGCCACGGAGGAAGTAGAAGAGGAGGGGGTGGAGGAGAGAGGTGCACCTTCCTCCTCCTCTCTCCTATCAGGCACCCATGTAGAGTCAGTGACCTCATCATCCCCTCCCTCCTCATCACTGTCGAAAACCTGGCAGTATGCTGCAGCTGGGGGAACATGACTGCCAGATTGCTGTCCCTCTTGGGCACCCGCTCTCTCTGGGCTCACATCAATGCCTTCCTCTATCTGTGTTCCGTCATCGGAGCCTTCAAAACGCTGCGCATCTTCATGTAGCATGTACCCAACACTGTGTTGAAACAGTTCGGGGGACTCCTCAGGAGGACATAGTGGGACTAGGGAAGGATTTTGTGATGCCATTGTGCAGAGGGAAGAGGATGCCTTGGCAGCTGCTTTGCCAGATAAACTAAGCTCAGCCTGGGTGAGAGAAAATGAGGAGGATGAGGACGGCTTGGTCATCCACTCTACTAATTTCTCTGCATGTTGAGGCTCAACACGGCCATCTCCCAAAAAGAAGGACGAGCGTGTCAGACGGCCACGTCCTGAAGAGGATGCACCGTGTCCACCACCAGCATTGCCTCTAGATGCAGAGCCTGCTTGCCCTCGTGACGCTCCGCCTTTCTGTGTTGTTCTTCCAGACATTTTAATAGGCTGCACAGGACAAAATCTGAAATAAACAGGAAACGTGCAGTAAGAGCGACTGCATTTTTGGGCAAAAACACAGCAAACGTGCACTAACAGTAACTGCGTTTATGGGCAAAAATAAGTAAGATCGACTGTGTTTATGGGAAAAAACACAGCAAACGTGCAGTAAGATCGACTGCATTTATGGGCAAAAACACAGCAAACGTGCAGTAAGGTCGACTGTGTTTATATGCAAAAACACAGCAAACATGTAGTAAGATCGACTGCGTTTATGGCCAAAAACACAGCAAACGTGCACTAACAGCAACTGCTTTTATGGGAAAAAACACAGCAAACGTGCAGTAAGATCGACTGTGTTTATGGGCAAAAACACAGCAAACGTGCAGTAAGATCATCTGCGTTTATGGGAAAAACACAGCAAACGTGCAGTAAGAGCGACTGTGTTTATGGCCAAAAACACAGCAAACGTGCAGTAAGATCGACTGCGTTTATGGGCAAAAACACAGCAAACGTGTAATAAGATCGACTGCGTTTATGGCCAAAAACAGAGCAAACGTGCACTAACAGCAGCTGCGTTTATGGGCAAAAACACAGCAAACGTGCAGTAAGATCGACTGCGTTTATGGGCAAAAACACAGCAAATGTGCAGTAAGAGCGACTGCGTTTATGGCCAAAAACACAACAAACATGCACTAACAGCGACTGCCTTTATGGGCAAAAACACAGCAAACATGCAGTAAGATCAACTGCGTTTATGGGCAAAAACACAGCAAGCGTGTAGTAAGATCGACTGAGTTTATGGGCAAAAACACAGCAAACGTGCAGTAAGAGCGACTGGTTTATTGGCCAAAAACACAGCAAACGTGCAGTAAGAGCGATTGCGTTTATGGGCAAAAACACAACAAACGTGCACTAACAGCGACTGCGTTTATGGGCAAAAACACAGCAAACGTGCAGTAAGATCGACTTCGTTTTTGGGCAAAAACACAGCAAACGTGCACTAACAGCGACTGCGTTTATGGGCAAAAACACAGCAAACGTGCACTAACAGCGACTGCGTTTATGGGCTAAAAAACAGGACACGTGCAGTAAGAGCGACTGCATTTATGTGCAATTAAATAGCCCACGTGCATTAACAGCGACTGCGTTTATGTGCAAATAAATAGCACACGTGCAGTAACAGCTAATGCATGTATGTGCAATTATATAGCACACGTCCACTAACACTGAGTACTATGTTTAGGTGTAAACTTAACACTATGCAGGCAATACAACACGATAGAGCACTGCATCTAGCACAATCTACTGCCTAACAATAGGGATAGCTGATCTAGCTAAGCTATACAGTGTATAAATATATGTACAATGCTAGGATGTATATATATTCTCTACACACTGTAAGTTTAACTAAACTGACTAGCTTTCCTGCTCTACCTATCTATCTGGTAGAAAAGACACTGGGCCAGATTCACGTAGATTCCGGTGTAGCGTAGCCATTTACACTACGCCACCGCAACTTACTAGAGCAAGTGCCGTATTCTCAAAGCACTTGCTCCGTAACTTGCGGTGGCGTAGTGTAAATGGCCCGGCGTATCCCTGCGTAAATCAAAGGGGGCGGCTTGTATTTAAATTAGGCGCGCCCCCGCGCGCCGAACGACTGCGCATGCGCAGGCCGTAAAAATAGCCCAGTGTGCATGCTCCAGCTCACGACGGAAAACGTCAATGAAGCCGACGTGAGCGTCATTAACGACTTAGTAAAATGACGGAAAAAGATGACGCTGTCCCGACGCCATACTTAACCTGGCATACGGCGGACTGACGTAAGGTTACCCCTCATATAGCAGGGGTAACCTTACGCTTACGGAAGCAACGTAAACAATGACGAGGCGGCGCAAAAACGTTCGGGAATCGACGTATTAGGCTCATTTGCATAGTCAAATGAGAAATCAACGTAAACGCCACCTAGCGGCCAGCGTAGAAATACATCTAAGATCCGACGGTGTAAGTGTCTTACACCTGTCGGATCTACGCCGTATCTATGCGTAAATGATTCTAGGAATCATACGCATAGATACCTGGGGCCAAAAACAGAGATACGACAGTGTATCTTGAGATACAGTATAACTGATGAACTACAGCGCTACTAAATCCAAAATACACCACAAAATTAATAAATAAATGTAAAAAGCTACAGTATGTGAAAAAGGTTACCAACCAAACAACAAATGTGAAAAATATAAACATATGCGCTAGAAACAACCAATTGTGTGGTACCTTACTAAGATCAATCCAATAGTGATAATTATTCAAAACCCTGAATAGGGGATATACGTGTTGCCACAGTGGGGTGAGGCACATAAAGTATATGAATGAAAAAAAAGTGTAAAATTCCATAAACAAAACTAATTAATCCAGATCATCAATTAGTACTCAATTCCAGAACACCGTCCCTGTAGAGTAGATGGTAAAATAGGGTTAAACAATGTTAATTAGCAGCAGCGTGAGAGTGTCACTGAATACAACAGCTCTGTGAAACAGGTGCCTTATGCTCAGCTTCAAAACACTTTAGTACCTTCAACGACACAGCCTTGGTCATTAGTGCAAAAAACAGGCTTCCGCCCCCCTTCACAATACACCACAGCAGGTGTGGGACATGTAAGAAAAGGGAAAACACAATAGTGTAATATAGCCAGACACGATAATACCGCTGCCAATGCTATGCGCCGATCTACTCACGCTCTCCCCGTCTTTGAATCAAGCCACTCAGTAACGAAAAGTGTAGAGGTCCTTACTCGGGAACTTCCGACAGATCTCGTACGGCAAACTCCTCCCCCACGCGTTGCGTCACTTGCCACGTGACTTAATCATGGGTAATGTCCATAGAGCATGGAATGCTCGAATGCTCTATGGACATTACCCATGATTAAGTCACGTGGCAAGTGACGCAACGCGCGGGGGAGGAGTTTGCCGTACGAGATCTGTCGGAAGTTCCCGAGTGAGGACCTCTACACTTTTTGTTACTGAGTGGCTTGATTCAAAGACGGGGAGAGCGTGAGTGGATCGGCGCATAGCATTGGCATCGGTATTATCGTGTCTGGCTGTATTACACTATTGTGTTTTCCCTTTTCTTACATGTCCCACACCTGCTGTGGTGTATTGTGAAGGGGGGCTGAAGCCTGTTTTTTGCACTAATGACCAAGGCTGTGTCGTTGAAGGTACAGAAGTGTTTTGAAGCTGAGCATAAGGCACCTGTTTCACAGAGCTGTTGTATTCAGTGACACTCTCACGCTGCTGCTAATTAACATTGTTTAACCCTATTTTACCATCTACTCTACAGGGACGGTATTCTGGAATTGAGTACTAATTGATGATCTGGATTAATTAGTTTTGTATTTATTTATGGAATTTTACACTTTTTTTTCATTCATATACTTTATGTGCCTCACCCCACTGTGGCAACACGTATATCCCCTATTCAGAGTTTTGAATAATTATCACTATTGGATTGATCTTAGTAAGGTATCACACAATTAGTTGTTTCTAGCGCATATGTTTATATTTTTCACGTATCTTGAGATACACCGTTGTATCTCTTATGAGAATCTGGCCCCATGTGTCTCTATCTCTCTCTCTCTGTCTGACTGATCTTCTCTTTAACAAAGCCGGAACACACTACACAAGGCCGCCTTGCAGGCGGCCTTATATAGTGTGGGGTGTGTACTAAACCCCCTGAGCCATATTTGGCCAAAGCCACCCTGGCTTTGGCCAATTATTATTCTTCGTTTTTTGCGCGTTGTGATTGGCCAAGCATGCAGGGTCATGGTGCATGCTTGACCAATCATCAGTGCGCAACGCCACAGTGAATTATGGGCCGACGCGCATCACTCGAATTTGGCGCGAACGACCCATACGTTCGAATCGAACACAAAGCTCATCCCTATTCTACATAAAAGAACAAGAGGAACCATCTAGCAGTCGCCTCTGAGCAGTACTCCTCTGTTCCCGAAGCAAGATGTCCAGTCGGATCAACGGCGGATCCAGGGGGGGCAACAGGGCAATCATGTCACATTTTTTTTTTAGCATTTTTCAAACTGCTTTGCGGCAATGGCGGATCCAGGGGGGGCAACAGGAAAATTGCCCCCTCCCCCCGAGGCAGTCATGTCACATTGGCTTTAAAAAAAAAAACTTTATTTTTTAGCATATTTTTTAAACTGCTTTGCGGCAACGGCGGATCCAGGGAAATTGCCCCCTCCCCCCGAGGCAATAATGTCACATTGGCTTAAAAAATGTTTTTTATGTTATCATTTTTTTTAAAACTGCTTTGCGGTGCCTGCAGCTGCCACTGTCGGTTCTCTCACTCTCTCTCTCATCACCAGGGATGGTAGGCTGCCTGTCCTGAGGCTGCTTTGAGCTGTAGCTGACTGCAGCGCTCCCCTCTCCCCTGCGTGTATGACATCGGGCATCTCTGGCTGTGTGTGAGAGCTGGATCTGTGTTCGGCTGTGCTGCCTGTGCTAGACCTGCTCGTGTGATAGTAGATGGAGATGGAACACTGATTGAATCAGTGTTTTGTCTATCACACAAGCCCTACCTATGGAGTCTGGCACAGCCTACTGCTGGGCAGACACTGCTGGTCAGACAGCAGAAAAACAATAGTCTTTTTGGTTTTTATCACACAGAAAAATCAACAACCACCTCACCTCTTCAGAAGACTTTGACTGCTGTCCTTAACTCAAAAAGCCTCAGGATGCAGCAATCAGTAGTCATCTTTTGAATAACTTATAGAGGCCTCAATTGCCTCATTCTGAACAGCTGAAGTTTTCAACGCCCTAAACCTTTCTGACTATTTCTGCAGGCGACACCCAATAGTAATTGGTGAATTGTCTAAACAAGGCAGAAATGTATCTCCCGTCTGTGACAACACCCACAGATTTACCTGACTTCCTGTCACAATACTTTTTGGGGGATTATTTTAAAACATCACAGATGCTGCCCATCCCCTCACCACATGGAGGTCCAAGCGTGTGGCTCCTTGCAAGCCCTTTGGAGATGGATTCCATCTTGAGAAGGTGGGAACGGCATGTGGAGACCATTGGATCATTGAGATTTCTGGCTATAGGATATAGTTCTAATCCTTGAGTGGAATCTATAACCTCATTACATGTATAAGTGCTTGTAGATTATGCAGCATTAAATTAGTATTTTGACATATATTTTTTGCCCTGAAGAAAACGTTGACTGAATACGTTGAAACACGTTGGGATGTTTATGTGGATACTATTTTTTGTAATGTATTGTCAATGAACAGTTGTACTGTGTTATAATTGTTAGGTGAAATGGAACATGTTTGTGTATACTTGTAGCCAGAACTCATTTTAATTCTATCACAATTTTTGAAATCTGACATAAAGACGTATAGGCTTTTCCTACAGTGAATATACCATGAGGAAGTGAAACACCACCTATCATCGCCTCTGTTAATACCATATGTAAACATCATTAAATCTTAATAGGGAGATCTGAACCGCTGGCCAGATTTTTTACCAATTTCAGTAGTGAATGTACAGGGGGCTCTTTTAAATTTTGATTATACCCAATACTCACAACACACAACTTACATGGCAGGAGTAAGAAGGGCTGAAGCTTTTCTGAAGGCTATGAATGTCTCTTTTCTTCCTCAGGTTCTAGATAATAAATATTATATATGTTTTCATTATTCTGACCACAGCTGTACATGTCACGAGTGGTGTGCCCTGTAGTAGTGCTGCATAATGATTGTGCCTACTTTTATTTCAGCGCATGCTTATAGAAAGCACATTTTTTTAGAGAGATTTACCCTCACATTATGTTCTACTAACAGGGTGTCACAAAGAAAGTGAGTAATGGGATATCTCCCTGATAGGATAGGACAGAGACAGCAACCAAAGCACATTACTGTGCCCTCATACACATTTCTGCTCTGATCTGAGGTCTGAAAGGTGATGGTAAGGACAGAAGAAGGTGGTGGAAGAGTAAGAAACAAAAAAAAAAAGTCACTTGGAGGCCGGAGGCACCAATAAAGATATGTAGGGTATGGCCTGGGCACCCAGCACTAATGAATCCCATGTTTCAAATAACTTTTTGCATTATTTTGTTAAAATAAATAGATTAGATGCCCATTTTTAAACACAAATAAACTAGTGTTTGTATGATGTGTAAGCCAGCGATGGTACAATGTCCGAATACTGCAGTAAAAGGAGCTAATCCTTCTTAGGTGAGTTTCTTTACAGGGATACATTCTTTTATGTGCAGTGCAACTTTGCCATGACTGCATCAAACTGTCAAAGTGATGATGGCTATAAAAGCAAATTAAAAATGATAGAAGGTCTGCAGCAGGTAACGGCTCTGTGAGCTGTAAAACTTTGAAATCTTATCTCTTCATTGCATTGTTCAGCTGCACCTTCTCGCCTGTTCACTCCATCATCTCTAGTGTCTATTCCATCACTGGCAGAATAGCATGCCTTGATGGACAGTTATATGAAGCGTGCCCCACGCCTCCCTCTCTTTCTTTTGTCCATTACAGTTTTCCCTCAACATTTATGGCCTATAGATTTGTACACATGACACAATGCTCAACTTGTAAAATGTAACTGTTTTGAACTTGCTGATTTACAAAAGGTGCAAACGTTAGAACTTAATACTCCTGCACATTTTTACTCACATTACAAACACTCTTCTTGACACCATAATATATACACCAAAAAGTGTGCCAAGAGCTATTACCTGTTAGTTAGGTAGTGCAGAGGTCACATAATGCAGTTTACAGTTCTAGAGAGAGGCAGCTGGCAACAGAAAGAACAGCTGGCAATGAACTCACTAACTTTTCTGTCTTTTCATTTGTTACAAAAGAGAACATGAAAAAAAGAGATAACACTTTGGTCCTGTTTAACAGTTTTATTTTTACCTGGTAATTTAGCTACTTTAAAGTCTATCTACAGTCAAAATATAAAATTATATTCATTCCCACGTTGTATTTCAATAATTTCTAGCCGACTTATTAAGCTGAACATTGTTTACGTTTGTAATAGTATTTTATGACGATCTCACACATTTACTTACTTGAATTCTATGACACATTCACTATGCCCTGTAAGTAGGTACTGCTGGGTCATACCATAATTTACAGAGATGTCAGTACAGGAATCACAGCGTACAGGAAGCAAGGTACCATGGGACATGTAGTCCTTATAAATTGAAAGTAAACAGAAGAGGAGAAGCTGCAAAGTTTGAAAGAAATCCATGAAGTTGTGGAAAAAGATGGCCAGCAGACAGACAAAACTCACAACATGAAAGGAGATTTTTACAAGTAAGTTTATATTGGATTGTCAAATATAAACTATTTTTTGTATTGCTATTACAATGCTTATATTCTAATAGACATAAAAAAGTGCAGCGCTTATATATATAATCTCGCAAAGAAGGAATAATAAAGCACATCCAGATCCTATTTAACAAGAATCGGGCACTTTTGACACATTTTTAGGACCATTCACATTCATACAGCAATCAGAGCTATAAAAATGCATTGATTACTGTGTAAATGTGACTGGCAGGGAACAGTAGGGGGCGATCAAGGTATTAAAGGTGTGTCCTAGAGAGTGATTCTAACTGTGGGGGTAGGGGACTGACTGGGAGAGGTGACCGATCAGTGTCCCTGTGACAGACTCAGGATTCTCCTATGTCTAGGGTCACCTTATGTCCAATAGGGCCATAGGGTGACGAAGAAATTATATCATGTATTGCAGAAGATGGGACATTACTGACAGTTCATTACAAGTGGCTTAATTTGTCTTGACTAGGTCATTAGGACAATGACTCTTCAATGCTTAGCTCCGACTATTGAAATGCTAAGTGAAGCCGGGCTTGTGAAATACCTTTCCATTGTGTTCTGCAGGTGAATAGATGATGCGGTGCCGAAATGCCTAGCTACTGATTAGATAATTTGCTAACCTGAATGTCATTGGCAAAGGAATGTGTGGGTGGAGAGTTCATTGTTCCTGTGATTAACTTTAACAAGCTGTACTGTATATAAGATTGTGGTTTTGGTCCTATTAAACAGTCCATTCTTAGCACACATACAAGTGTCGTCTCGTTGTGTGTTAAAGGTAGCTGGAATATCTGATGCCTATGTTCAGATTGATGGGAAGCGGTGTATGATGGAGGCATTCAGTCCGAATGCGGGGACCTTCCGTGACAGTCCCTATATACAAAGGACACACAATTGGTTTCCTCTTCCTGACATGACGTGGATCTGTGTGTTTACAGAAATATTACATGAAATATTTCCAACATAAACAGCAGCCGTCATTTTACAATACGCCGGTAATGAAGTGGTTAAAAACAAAGCCTCTGAATACATTTTTGCATGCATCTTCTGGCTGGTCATTTGATTCCCAGCCCCTCTACACCTCCAATCCAGGGCTAAAGCGGGAAGGGCCGAGATCTCCCTCTAACGTCAGCCAAGGAGATCACATGACTGCTCAGCCCCTCCCGCTGTAGCCCTGGATCGGAGATAACTCTGCTTTGGTCCATGTAGGACTAGACTCAGATACTCCAAGCAATGTGTGGGTATTGTGTTCACTCCAAAACTGTGTTAGCAAACAAAGGGCCGCATTGTTTTTTAAAATCCATGGGCAAGCAGTGACAGTTTTTAGAAAAAGTACACAGAAAAGACTGATACCACAAAGCCAGATGATGACTCTCTCCCAAAATATATAAATCAAGGAATGCATGACCACAGCCATGAACAAGACTCAAGGGGCTAAAAAATGTATGTTATCAGCTAACGCTAGAGCACTATTAAGCAACATATTTCTTAAAAAGCTCAAATGGATTAAACATGTTTTGGTCTAAAATCTGCAAAGCCTCACAGAACAATATTTAGCCATCTTAAATAGCCGATGGCTATCATAGGCAGAACCCTGATAACCTGAAACCCTGTCAAGGGGCATAATTGTGTAGCAGCCTGCTCCTGTTGGGCTGGCGCTGCTTTAAATTTAGAGGGAAGTCAGAATTTGTTGACTCAGACATATGTGATTTTGAGCAAATTGGGCTTCTGTTCTAGCCATGGCTGTGCTGTGAGTGACCACTGTTGTTCGCTTGGGGTGTAGTTGTTACTCCAGGCCAAGGGTGGCAGCAGCTAGGTCAAGGTGATTTGAGTATTTCCCCTCGGCAGCCAATCAGTAGGGGTTGATCGTCCCGCTGTGCATGCTCTGGGGAGGGTTACTTAAGGGACAGACGTCAATGGACAAGGGTATTCGATCCTGGTCTGTTGTCCCACCACCCTGTGTGTGGCCCTCCTGGCCGGGGGTGCGTGTTCCTGTAATCCTGGCTTCGGATCACGTTGGTCTGGGGTTGTGATCTTCTAAATAGTCCCAGTAAGCAGATTGGGTCTACACTTTTAAGGGTGATCATGTGCTGTCCGTCCTGGAGGAAGAAAGCCGCTTGATGAAGGACCTATCTTGGAGAGGACCAAACACGAGGCTGGTGTCTCAAGACAGGTCTTAAAATTCATCGATGGTGATCGCCTGTCAGTTTGAAGTTCTGTAAAAAGTTAATCTGGAGAGATCCGGGTGCTGAATCCTGTGCTACGAGGATTCCGGACCAAAAGTATCTCCATCTGTGAGAAGGTCTGTGGCAGAGACTGTACCATGTTCCGTGTGACATTCTGGCTGCTAGATTAGTGAGAGAAACCTATCCGGGTGCGAAACACCCACTCTGGCTAGAGTGGCGACGAAAATTGTGTTGCTGGAAGCAGGAGTGCTTCCCGACTAAATTAATACACCTGAACCTATTTACCTGTTACCCTTCCACCTCTTCAACCACTACTTTTATTCTTTTACCAAGTTCAGCAAATAAATCTTTAAAAAGGAAGTGTACAATGTGGACTTTGAACTTTCTCTACTCTCATCCATTACCCTGGACAACGAGAAAATAGAGGTAACATGCCGCCCGAAAATATCCAGCAGCTCCTTCGGGGTAGTGCTACAATTGTATAACAAATTAGGGGCAAAAAAACAATGTCCCTGAATCCAGGCTTGTCTGGTATGTGATACACATCAGCGGTCTAGGTTTTGAGTTACAAAAGGGAATACGAGCGCACAGGCTCATGGTGCAATAACGTCTTTTATTGGATATAAAAGAATAAAATCAATACGCTCACAAGTGAAGGTGAATAAACAGTGTCAAACAGTTCCTCCAATAGAGACCCCCAGCGAGGGACATGTCCGTGCTTCAGAGTGAATGAGAAGATGGCTGGATGTGCTGGCTCCACAGACACATGCTCATCAAGCATCTTCCGACAGGCCACAAGTGAGCCACTCACTGACTGAACAAACAGGAACAGTTAAACTTTATATAATCTTCATAATTCCAGCTATAACTGAGATCTTTTTAAAACATGTACACTGTATAGACTACTGTGTGAGGAAGCAACAATCATTCTAAGGCCCCATACTATTAGATTTATTGCAAACTTGTGTCCTCAGATTTACCAAAACCACATAGTGCAAGGGCCTGCCTGATGGCATACAAATTGAAACGGTTGAGGTTTGACCTCATATTATATGGTATTAGTAAATCTAAAGACAAAAATCTGCAGGAAATGTATATGGGGTCTAAGACCAAAAACTCCTACAGTATATTATGAGGATCAAGAGGCGGGTTGAGCACATTCTATCTCCTAGGTCAGGGGTGTCAAACAGGCGGCCCTCCAGATGTTGCAAAACTACAAGTCCCATGAGGCATTGCAAGGCTAACAGTTACAAGCATGACTCCCACAGGCAGAGGCATGATGGGACTTGTAGTTTCGGAACAGCTGGAGGGCCGCCAGTTTGACACCCCTGTCCTAGGTGATAGCGACAGAGACGATTGCGTGGATGCCTGGATGTCGACTGAGCGGAAAATAGCCCTTGCTCGACTCCATAGCATGGGAGGGCGGAAGCAACGTCAAATGTCACTTCTTCCTATGGGTCTTAAAAGGAGACTTTTTAAAAAAAAAATCCAACATTTTTTTTTTAATTATTATTATTGTGTATTAGTGTAAATATTCTTTTTGACCCCAGATCTCATATTTAAGAGGTGCTGTCATACCTTTTTTCTATTACAAGGGATGTTTACATTCCTTGTAATAGGAATACAAGTGACCCAACATTTTTTTTTAAAAAGACAGTGTCAAAATAAAAAGTAAAATAAATGCGCCCGTCCCAACAAGCTCACGTGCAGAAGCAAACGCATATGTGAGTAGCACCAGCATATGAAAACGATGTTCAAACCACACATGCCGTGATCATTAGAGTGAGAGCAATAATTCTAGCCCTAGACCTTCCCTGTAACTTAAAACTGGTGACCTGTAGAAATTCTTAAACATCGCCTATGGAGATTTTTAAGGGTAAAAGTTTGTCGCCGTGTCACGAGTAGGTGCAATTTTAAAGCGTGACATGAATATCAATTTATTCGGTGCAACATTATCTTTCACAATATAAAAAGAAGAATTGGGCTAACTTTACTGTTGCCTTATTTTTTATTTACAAAAGTGTATTTTTTCCCTAAAAAGTGCGCTTGTAAGACCGATGCGCAAATACGGTGTGACAGAAAGTATTGCAACGAACGCCATTTTATTTTCTATGGTGTTAGAAAAAAAATTATATATATATATATATATATATACACTGTATATACACACATATGCAATGTTTGGGGGTTCTAATTAATTCTAGAAAAAACTAAATGATTTTAACTTGTAAACATCAAGTGTCAAAAAGAGGCTCGGGGCTGAAGTGCGTAACCCATTTCTACATCTAGTACACGGTTGATAATAAAAATATGGTTTTATGGAAATGTTATTAAATATCTTTTTAAATTAATATTTTTGTATATGATTGAAAACACAGAGTGTACCACAAGAGTAACATTACTAAATAAAAAAGGAAATTATTTAAAAAAAAAATTCCAACAAGGTAGCAAACGAGTGGTAACAGGTAACTTTGCTCAAATGGCACAGCGGCACAGCATCCCCTTTCACACTGGCGAGGGAGGCGCGGTGGTGGTATAGCGCCGCTAAAAATAGTGGTGCTATACCGTCAGAATACCGTCGGAGAGGTGAGTCGGGAGGAAATAGTGAGGAGACGGTGCTGGAAGAGGCAGCAGAGGAGGAAACCTGAGAATCTATTGGATCCTATAACCCAGCCCTCAAAATTTCCACTCGCCTACTAGCATTTGGCGAGTGGATTTAAGCTGGGGGCGAGTGATGACAGGGCTGCATGGTGGCCAAAAAGGAAAGGTGCATGCTCAGGAAAAGTAGTTTGGTGGGCCGCACACAGGCAGAGCAGTACACAGGTGCTCTCCTTACAATTCTCATTAAAGCCATGGGACCTGACAGTATGACCTCTCTGAGCCTGCCCCCTCTTCCGACCAATGTAGCTGGAGAGCAGGGAGCAGAAAGTAATAAGTGAGGTGAAGGATTGCGAAAATTACCACTCTGGTGCAGCTCTCACTGAAAGTTGCCCTAACATGAGAGCGGCAGCCTTCCAGTTTGTGCAGTTTTCTTCTCATTGTGCTCTATGTAAGTGTCCAGTTCAGCCTGAGCACTGTAAACAGACTGGTCTCAATGTGTGCTGTGCGGTGTCAGTGTATGCTGTGCGGTGGTGTCAATGGCTGTGCTGTTGTGTGGATTGTACTCCCTCCCGCTGTGCTGCAGCTTCTCTCCTCACTGCCAGCCTGAATAAAAGGGGGAAGTGGGGACATGTAAGTGTGGAGCCGCACACACAGGCTCCTGATGATGAGATGAATAGGAGAGAGAGGATGGATGGGAGTTGCAGAGTAGACAGCAAGAGAATGGGGAAGAGACCCAGTTCTAGTTCCCTGTCCCTCTGGTCTGCCCCCAGTGCCCTGTCCCTCTGGTCTGCCCCCAGTGCCCTGTACCATGTTGTTGTTAACCACTTAAGGACCCCCGCACGCACATATACGGCCACAGAATGGCTCGTACAGGCACAAGGGCGTAAATTTACGTCCCCGCCTTCGTCCGGTTCGGGGGTCCCATCGGGACCCCCTCCGCGGCGTGCGGGGGTCCCCCTGGCTTTGGGAGCGATCCGGGACGAGCGGGCGGATGTCGGCGTTTACCCGCCCCCCCGCGATCGCTCCCAGCCAATGCGCGCGCTCCCCCTTCTGTCACTTCCTCCTCTTGTGTAAAGGGGGAAGTGATGTAATCTCCCATCGCAGCGGTATTTCCAACCGCTGCGATGGGAGAAACACCTCACAGTAAGTCCTGCACCAACACTACACTGACATACACACACATAGGCACACTTAACCCCTTGCGATCTGCCCCCCCACCCCCCCGTCACAGTGTCACTGAATGCAGTGATCTAATCACTGCATTTAGTGTCAGTGTGACAGGCAGTGTAAAATCAGTTAGTGTTAGGTTCAGGATAGCCCCCCCACCCCCCCTAATAAAGTTTTAACCCCCTGATCACCGCCCTAGTTAACCCTTTCACTCCCTATTGCCAGCGTCACTAAGCGATCATTTTTCTGATCGCTGTATTAGTGTCGCTGTTCCCGCTAGGTAGCTATTTTTTTTTTATTGTGATTTTTTTTTACTAAAGACATGTGGCTAAATAAATTTTGGCCTAAATGTTTGACTAAAATTTAGTTTATTTGATTTTTTTTTTAACAAAAAGTAAAAAATAGTGTTTTTTTTTCAAACATGTCGCTCTATTTTTGTATATAGCACAAAAAATAAAAATCGCAGAGGTAATCAAATACCACCAAAAGAAAGCTCTATTTGTGGGAAGAAAAGGACGCAAATTTTGTTTTGGAGCCATGTCGCACGACCGCACAATTGTCTGTTAAAGCGACGCAGTGCCGAATCGCAAAAACACCTTGGGTCATTTACCAGCGTATTGGTCCGGGTCTTAAGTGGTTAATATTTAATTGTGTAACTTGATTCTGCATAAAACATTTAACAGTGTCATTCCATGAGATAATCTACGAGGGCGTGTTTACGGGTGCAATTAGGCGCAGGGCAGTGTATGAATTAGGTGGGGCAACTGGTGGCGAGTAACTCTTGAGGCCTGGCTAGTAACTCAGGGCTTGAAATTTTGAGCCCTGCTATAACCTACATCAAGGATACACCTCAGGAATTCAGGATAAAGAGCACTGGCTTACAGGAGCTGCGGTTCATCTGACACGCATTCTACCCCTGCAGGGGTGACTGCCTCTGGTGAGTGGGGAACCATAAGGGGGAGCACCGGACCCACTGCGAGAAACACTTGATGTACCTTATGATCACCTACCCATTTAGGTGCACCCTGAAATCTTCACCCTGAATTCCCCATCAATTTTTCTACCTGCTTGCATTTTTACTATATAGACTTTTTTGCACCAAGTTCCACTAAATATCACTGTGCCTGTTATTCATACAGATGCCTGTTTATTGCCTATAGTCAGAGGCGTCATTAGGGCGTGGCTTGGGGGGCTGGAGCTCCGAATGGGTCCCCGAAAAGCCCAGAGTCTATGCAGCATTTAATTGCATTGTTAGCCCCGAGCGTCTGGGAGCTGGGACAAATCTGATGCCGAAAGTGCCAGCGCCGAGTGTCGCCGAGTGCTAGATACCAGGCCCCGCCTTCTGGAGCCTGCAGCGCCAATGGTGGGATGCGGGACGTGTGACGTCCATTATAGGCGCTGCGTGCTCCACGGCGGGAAATACAATTACATCCCCGCTCAGGGGGCGTGGCTTAGCGGCGTGAGTGAATGGCTAAATCGACTATCAAACGACCCCAAACAGGGTCACAACTCACAACAGTTCCTCCTCACTGAGTCCCGCAGCTCGCGAGGATCATCTGACAGCGATGTCCAAGCAGAGGAAGGAGTACTACCCCCCTTCCAGCCTTAACAGCAGACAAGATGGCATGGGCGGGAACCAGGGAAACACATCCCTGCTCAGGCGGCTGTCTCTCCTCTCCTCTCCTCCTCGGCTCTTCTCGCAGACTGACAGACTGACTGCCAGTGCCTGCTGTGACCGCACACCAAGAGCTAAGGTAGGTCAGTGTGAGCCTGTGCCAGTGTGTAAGCCCAGCCTATATTATACAAAGCTGTGCCAGTGTGTGATCCATCATTTATTATATAAAGCTGTGCCAGTGTGGTATCCCAGCCTAAATTATACAAAGCTGTGCCAGTGTGTGATCCATCATTTATTATATAAAGCTGTGCCAGTGTGTGATCCCAGCCTATATTATACAAAGCTGTGCCAGTGTGTGATCCATCATTTATTATATAAAGCTGTGCCAGTGTGTGATCCCAGCCTATATTATACAAAGCTGTGCCAGTGTGTGATCCATCATTTATTATATAAAGCTGTGCCAGTGTGTGATCCCAGCCTATATTATACAAAGCTGTGCCAGTGTGGTATCCCAGCCTATATTATACAAAGCTGTGCCAGTGTGTGATCCATCATTTATTATATAAAGCTGTGCCAGTGTGTTATCCATCATTTATTATATAAAGCTGTGCCAGTGTGTGATCCAGCCTATATTATACAAAGCTGTGCCAGTGTGTGATCCATCCTTTATTATATAAAGCTGTGCCAGTGTGTGATCCAGCCTATATTATACAAAGCTGTGCCAGTGTGTGATCCATCCTTTATTATATAAAGCTGTGCCAGTGTGTGATCCAGCCTATATTATATAAAGCTGTGCCAGTGTGTTATCCATCATTTATTATATAAAGCTGTGCCAGTGTGTGATCCAGCCTATATTATACAAAGCTGTGCCAGTGTGTGATCCATCCTTTATTATATAAAGCTGTGCCAGTGTGTGATCCAGCCTATATTATATAAAGCTGTGCCAGTGTGTTATCCATCCTTTAATTATATAAAGCTGTGCCAATGATTGTGTATGTAGGTCAGTGTAGACAGGTCACTGGTCAGTGTATGCAGGTTATGTCAGCGTGTGTGTGTACTCACACACACACTCACCTAGGTCACTCTGCGCCACTTCACCGACCGCGCACCCCCCCCCCCCGTGCCGGCTTGGCTTCGGGCTGAAGCCCCTGGTCTTTTTTGCACCTAGCAACGCCCCTGCCTATAGTGTATGATTATTACACCTACTATCACTGTGCCTGTTTTACATACAGAAGCTTGTTCATTGCCCATAGTGTTTGCTTATTGCACATTGTACCTGTATAGTACCCACAATTTATTTTGATTTTTGTACTACTGTATAGGTTATTTTATTCCACGCTAAGCATACTCCTATCACTATTGTGGTTCTCTTAGTGGTGTATTATCACTCATTTATACACTTAAATATTTCTTTTTCACATATCAGACAGGTATTGCCAGTTATACTTTGTTTTAGAGGGGACGTTGCCCCTACAGAGCTTATTTGTACACCGATAGGGTCTTTTTGGCTCAATTATACAACAAATTAGCGACAGCACCACCACCCCCACATCTTTTTTATCTTCTCATATTCTTCCTTAGGGGAGTCAATATTTAGGGGGGGCTGCAGCCGCCTATAACATCAGACATTACTTCCCTTATTTGCTGTCCTAAGCGCAGTTCTCTTTTTTTTATACCATCAGAATTGCCATGGGATTTGGCCGCTATCGGTGCGGTATTAACCCCCGCTAGCAGGCAATAAAGGGTTAATACTGCCCGCAATGCGCCTCTGCAGAGGCGCATTGCAGGCGCTATTACCGTGTTTTCCCATTGTTTTAAATGGGAAGGATCGGTATACATACCGCTCCTCTCACGGCTCCAAAGATGCTGCTTGCAGGAGATTAGTTTCTCTCCTGCCAGCGCATCGCCTCAGTGTGAAAGCCCTCTGACAATGGGTCCAAGGATTTCATCCCAATACCTAATGGCAGTCAATGTGCCATTGTGTAGCCTGTAGAGGTCTGTGCGTCCCTTCATGGACATGCCTTTCAGACCATCACTGACCCACCACCAAACCGATCATGCTGAACGATGTTACAGGCAGCATACAGTTCTCCGTGTCTTCTCCAGACCCTTTCACATCTGTCACATATGCTCAGAGTGAACCTGCTCTCATCTGTGAAAAGCATGGGCCACCAGTGGCAGACCTGCCAATTCTGGTGTTCAATGGAAAATGCCAATCGAGCTCCACAGTTTCCGGCAGTGAGCACAGAGCACACTAGAGGATGTCGGGTCCTCAGGCCACCCCCTTGAGGTCAGTTTCTGATTGTTTGGTCAGAGACATTCACACCAGTGGCCTGCTGGAGGTCATTTTGTAGGGCTCTGGTAGTGCTCATCCTGTTCCTCCTTGCACAAAGGAGCAAATACCGGCCATACGGATGAGTTAAGGACCTTCTACGGCTCTGTCCAGCTCTCCTAGGATCTCCTCCATGCTCTTGAGACTGTGCTGGGAGACACGGCAAACCTTCTGGCAGTGACACGTATTGATGTGCCATCCTGGAGGAGTTACTCTGCCTGTGCAACCTTTATAGGGTCCAAGTATCGCCTTGTGCTATCAGTAGTGACACTGACCCTAGCCAAATGCAAAACTAGTGAAAAACATTCAGAAAAGATGAGTAGGGAAAAAAAAGACACATCCACCTGAAAAAACATTCCTGTTTTTGAGGTTGTCTCATTGTTGCCCATCTAGTGCACCTGTTGTTAATTTCAATTAACAGCAAAGCAACTGAAACTGATTATCAACCCACTCTGTATAAACCCCTCCCCCTCTGCTACTTAACTGACCAGATCAATATTTCAAGAGTTCGGATTCAAAAGTGTTCCTTTAATTTTTTTGAGCAGTGTATATATTTTACAAGCAGTGTGAGGGCCTACATTTTGCATCAGCCTCTTGCAGTCCACTGTACAGTCTTCAATGTGACGGAAGCGGGTATCAGATCTCTGCCTTCCTCACTCGTGGCAAAGGACTGGCAAATCTCACACTGCGCTGCCACTTATGTAACAATACCACTTTTAGCTGCACCAGACCCAAAGATTTTCCAGCTTGCAGGACCCAACCTAGGTGCCAGCAGCCTGGGAGCGTTTGTCACTGGGCTAATTAAGCAATTAACCCTTTAACTGTCACCACCAATTTTTAGAAGAGTCGGAACTTCCAGAAATTTAGCATTACAATAATGTTTTTTAAATGAACCTCTGTACTGTACACACTGTCACCACAGACAGGTATATTCAGAGATTTATACTGCAGTAGCAATCATCTAGAGACAGATTATTTTCTCACTTGCTCACCCTCTGGCCGGCCAAACCCCCGTCAGCCCTGCACTTACCCCATGCAGGTCATGGGTGCGGTAACAGCTTCCCCCTCCGTCTCCCCTGTGTCCCGGCCATAGCTTTTTTTTCTGGCCAATCAGGTCTTCAAACTTATGGCCAATGGGGTCTCAGGACACGCTTCCTGGCAGGCCAGGAGGAGAAACAGGAACACATTAGCAAATATTAATTTGCTAATGTCACATACAGTATGTGACAGGGTGTTGTAATCAGGTCAGAGGTGGAGAATCAAGGAGTGAAGAGGGAATCTGGGGGGATCCCAGGGGGAAGGAGGAAGATTTTTAACTTTCCTCTAGGGTGGTCTCTGCGTCCTGAGCCCACTGTTGTAATTGGGCCTTCTAATGAATACACCATGTACTGTAAGATAAGATCTGGGATTGTCTCTGTTGTAATGTGGTAGGCATGCTCAGCCACTTCAGTATACAAAATAGCTTAGATCTGCAACTATCAACTGCTTGGAAAGATGCTGGCATAGGCACCATATATATAAATAGTGAATTGTGGGTTGATGTGTCTGGGACAGGATGAGTCATTGTCAGATGGCCTGTTGACTTGTGTTAACTCATGATGTAGGGATGATGAGGGTCACTGATTTGTCTAAATATATCCATGATATTAATGTTATTACTGTATCTTTTTATTACCCACCCCCTCCCATACTGTAATCAATTCTGATTGGTTGATAAAAAAACATATATATCTGTATACACGCCCAAATAAAGCAGCCATTTTTTTTAACTTACTTCTGTGTATCTCCTGTTCTAAGAATTGTCTCATGGTTGACAGAGAGTCCTGGTAAGTTGCACTATTAGCCCAAGGGGTGGTTTGTCAGGTACTTGAAGTACCGTTTGTATTTCCTTCAAATTGAGGCACTCCCTGAGTTTTTGAATTTAGGATTTGATGAGATAAGATATTCACCTGTGGTAAGGTATTTTTGTTTTCTTGCCTCAGCTCTGAAACAAACTTTAGTCTCTCTCTAAAAAAAAAAAAAAGGGGGGGGGGGGGGAGACGGCCCACATGCCTGTTAAGCGGCTTTTGGGAAGCCTGGCTTTAGATAAGCCTGTAAGAAGTTTGAAATGTAGTGCTACACCACCTCCTTGCTGGAAAAAAAGGGAAAAGAAAAGTGTTGATAGAGTTAATATACAATCGATAGAGTTAATAGAGCAATTACTACCGGGACCCACAGACTTTTGCTAATCTTGCTTTTTCTTTTCTGTTGCATTTGCGTAGGAATAAAAGGCAATTTGTTGTGTGGGATACGGGACTATACAGGATAGGGCAGTCCTGTTTTCACTGTGATATCTCAAGAGGGAGAATTTAAATTAGAGTGAAGTAAATTTCACTTGTTATATTTAGGTATCGTTGAAGTAGTAATTACTATTATATGCATGTTCATTTAAGTTTGCTAAGGTTTTTTTTTGAAGAGACAATTGTATAGTAGTATAGTATATGAATAATATGACTTCTCCCCTTATAATAGCTTGATTCTGCTTTAAAAATGTATAATTTGTTTATTCATGTGTAACATGTTTTAATAACTCTTGGAATGGTATCAGAGTGGTATTTTGAAGTTTGCAAAAGGGATGTGTTAAACAGGCTGGGGGTTATATAAAAAGGGAATGGGGGGGCGTGGCTTGGCGCGCAATGGAGACGGCAGCCTAAATCGGGAGCTCCGCCGTTCTCACAGCCTAAAGCCCATCTCTTTGCACAGAATTCTTGCAGAATGCGCAGGAGATCATACGGCACTCCACACACGAGATCCCGCCGCTCTTCGGCCACCTCGAAAGGGAGAGATATCGCTGACATTTTCAAGAACCAGGCCTCTGCATGGGACAGCACAGCGAGGTCCAAGATGGCGCCGCCGCATACCGAGGAGGACTGCAGCGAGGACTCCCAATCCGCCACTGAGGTTTCTGGTAAGGGCTATACCCGCAACCATAGGCCCCTTACCTATGAGGACATGACAGGAATAGCTGCGGACATTAAGTCCACATTCTCGGCGGCCATCACAGACTTAAAGTCAAACCTCATGGTCCTCAATGGGAAAATGGAGACTGCTGAGGTTGAGGGGAAACGCAGGGATGGGGAGATTCGCAGACTGGAAAAGGTCTCTTACACCTATGCTGAACACTTTATTGACATTAATAGGCACTTAGAGGACCTTGACAACAGGGGATGGAGGTGATCCCCGAATCTGTAGAAGCTGATCAAATCACGATAGCGCTGCAGAGGGTTTTCAATGGCCTACTAGAAAGGCCGGAAGACACCGCCGTAGATTTCGTGCGCGCTCACAGGGCGCTTAGAGCCAAAGGTCCTGACTCTCAGCCACCACGTGACGTTATCTGCTGTCTTCAAAGCTTCGCTCTAAAGGAGGACATTATGAGGAAAGCGCGCAGAAACGACCGGATAATACACAACGGAGAAACGATCATGCTTTTTCAGGATCTCTCCCAGATCACCCTAAAAAACCGTAGGGCATTACGCCCTCTTCTTGATAGGCTCAGAGAGAAGGACCTATGGTACACGTGGAGATTCCCGTTCGCCCTCATGGTGAACCACGATGGCAAACAGCATGTCCTGCGCTCTCCTTCTGACCTCCCTGATTTCTGCACCGCCTTGCAGCTTGACCTCATCGACCTCCCTGAGTGGTACCAGGAATTTCGTCTGACGCCAATAGAAGGAAGTCCCCCGGCCTCTCTGATGACTACCCCTGACAACAGATCCTCCAAGAAGCTGAAGACTTCTCGCCGAGGTGGATCCCTGGCCGCCTCACAAGCGGGCACGCCTAACAACAAACCCCGTTCATCCAGGGCCCTGGGAGACTTCTGAATGGGTCACGTTGCTACATGATAAGATCCTGGCTGAACCCCTGAGCCGACACCCGTGGTTTGTCCTATCTGCCATTTGGAGGTACTTTGTTGGTCCCACCCCCCCGCACACTATGTAACGGCGACTGTTTGCTATTGTTATCTCCCTCACGAGGAGACAGTACTTCTTTTTGACTGCCACCGTATGCTGAATATCCGACCATGCTCACCTCACAGCGACTCATCGCCATTGGTCTGGTAAGATCACCCCCCCATCCTAACTGCTCGGGACAGGGAAACTCTGGCCACTGTTGGCTCGCGCTTCATGTTGATGCACCATTAATTTCCCATTGACTCTTGGCTCACAGGGGGGGTTGTTGCGGGGTGGGGGAGGTGGTAGACATGGAAGCCGCGCTCCTATGTGCTTAAGTGAATTCAAGACAACTTTGACCTGCCAATGGATCCTGGTTACTCAGGTTTTGACGCTAATGGCACACGTTGCTTTGTTATGACATTCTGGGGTGTTTTGGGTGGACGGGCAGGGAACGTTTACCTGAAAAGTGACTCACCTGGCTGCCGCCTCTTCCCTACGGGGTCGGTTTTGTTTTGTTAATGTTTTATGTTAGATTTCACCTGTTGATCCCCTCCCATGGCATGTCCCTGCTAGATTCCCCTGCTAGGTCCTTGCTATTTACCTGCACCATACTGTGCAGAGATGACATCTATATTGCATTTTTTCTTTTTAAAGGAGTTTTCTTTTTCTCCTTTGCGGGCTGTGAGTCGACCACTCCGGATTACACGATCCTTTCACTAGTTTATTTTTTAGTTGTGTGGCGACCTCGGCCCTTCCCTAGCCGCCTTGACACCCCCCACATAGTGCGTTGTGGGAAGCCCTTAGTGGTTCATCACAACATACTAACTGGTATCCTTGAAACCGTATTAGGTCCAAAGGAAGATTACTTATTTTCTCTAACTTTCTCATCTTGCTAACGCTCTTTACCTTTATTCTCTACCCTCCCCCTCCCTTCCCCCCCGTCTCTCCCCGGTACGCGGCTTCGGCCCCACCGTCTCCCTGACCCACTTGATACCTCGTCTTAGACCCGGCGGGGCTCTAGGATATTTGATGAAAAATCTGGTTCTGAACTTAACATTTGTCCTCTTCTTGTTTGGTCTCGCGCTCAATCTCATCCACTTGCAGCAGTCCTCCATCTCTCTCTGCGTCTTCAAGATGGCATACTCTTCTCTTGGCCGGAATCCAACGATGATCTCACATAACGTAAGAGGGCTAAACATCCCAGAAAGACGGACCACCCTCCTGAGGGAACTCAGGAAAGGTAAGCCGAAATTTGTTTTTCTACAGGAAACGCACTTTAAAACTGCCCAAATACCGAGGCTCACCGACTCCTATTTTCCTGAAGCATATCATGCCACGAACAACCTCGCAAAATCAAAGGGTGTGTCCATTCTAATAAGCAAACATGCTTCCTTTGACATAACTGACAAACTCATAGACCCGGAGGGAAGATATCTCTTCCTGAAGGGGCAATGTAATGGGGTGCCCCTCACGTTGGCCAACGTGTATTTCCCTAATTCCTCCCATCTTACGTTCTGCAGGAACACATTATCCCTGCTCCAGGGATTCAGCTCCGGCTGTGTAATCCTGGGAGGAGACTTCAACATCCCATTGAACCCCTTAACGGATACCTCAACAGGCAGGTAATCTATCACGTACAGGATACTTAAGGGTATTAAGTCCATGTTGGGATCTATGCAACTGATAGATTCTTGGCGATTTGCTCATCCTGAGAGCAAAGACTACACATTTCATTCCATTCCTCACAATCGGCATGCTAGAATAGATTATATCTTTACAACCCAGAGGGATCTAAACCTATTGACTGAGGCACGCATAGGCATACAATCTATATCGGATCACGCCCCAACCTCATTGTCCCTTAACCTGCACACACCCCCCCTAAGCCCAACTCCTGGAGACTGAACTCGTCCCTACCGACTGACCCACTGCTGCACCCTGACCTTACCCTCTTCTTGAGAGAATTTTTTGACCGCAACGCCACCCCAGGAATGGACCCTCTGACAGTGTGGGAAGCCCACAAATGCACAGTGAGGGGGGAACTTATTAGATTAGGGTCACAACGCAAGCGAGAAAGGGAAAAGACCATTAAACTCCTTTCAGATAAGATTCACAGACTTGAGACACTCCACAAACAGTCCCTCTCTGAGCGATCAGCCTGTACACTACTCACCGCTAGAAAAGATCTTCAACAACTCTTAGGCGGCGTACACACGATCGGATATATCCGATGAAAACGGTCCGCGGACCATTTCCATCGGATATGTCCAATCGGGAGTTTGATCCGATGGCGTGTACACACCATCGGATCAAATTCCCCGCCGCCGGAAGGCGCGGTGACGTGGCGGTGACGCGGCGGTGACGTTGACGCCGCCGCGTCACCGCAACGTCACCGCACCAGGAAGTAAAACACTTCCGCGCTTGCGCCGAATCCATTCGGCATCGGCGCGGCGGCGGTGGGGGCCGACATGTCTGCTGGTAAGTGTACTAACCAGCAGACATGTCGGGCGGACAGATCCCCACCGGATAGATTTCAAAGCATGCTTTGAAATCTGTCGGGTGGAGAAATCTGTCCGCTAGCCCATACACACGAGCGGAGATGTCTGCTGAAACGGTCCATCGGACCGTTTTCAGCGGACATATCCCCTCGTGTGTACGCGGCCTTAGACTCTAAAGCCAAACGTCTTTTATTCTTTAGGAAGAAAGTATATTATGAGCATGGCGACAAATCAGGGAGATTTCTGGCCAAGGCCCTGAAAGACGCTAGTTCAGTGCACAACATCGGAGGCATACGTAATAAATCAGGGTCACTTGATGTTACCACTGACAAGATAGCCCACCACTTTCACGGCTATTACTCGAATCTCTACAACCTACCTGTCCAGGGACACCTTGCCAACTCCACTAAAACTAGAAGTCAAGCGATCAGGGAATATTTGAGGATGTAGCTCTTCAACTAGAGTTGCCCATAGAAAACTCAGAATTGCAGTCCGTCATTCAGGATCTTAAAACGGGGAAAAGTCCAGGCCCAGATGGATTCACCTCCATCTACTATAAAACCTTTACCGACCTCCTTGTTTATCCCTTACGCAAAGCCCTGAACTCTTTAGCCTCACCTAGAGATGTACCCGCTACATTCCTCTCAGCACACATAGCTGTCCTGCCAAAGCCCAACAAAGATCCCCAGAATTGTGCCAGCTACAAAACTACTATTTTGCTGCACATATCACAAGGATAATAGATTGGCATTGCCATAGCAATCTTAAGGATTGGATACAAATTGAGGACGATTTCTGCCCCATCCCCCTGCGTTTCCCCCCTATGGTTGCAATGGACTGGTTACCCTGCTCCTCTAAAAACGCACCCACTGATAGGGACCACACTAAGAATCTTCCACAAAGTGTCAAGGGTGACTGACTTATCCACATCATTGAGTCCACTAACCCCCTTGTTAAACAATCCTGATTTCCCTCCGGGACTGGGGAATTGCTCTCTTCACCCTTCAGGCGCCACCAGGCCCATGCTCGCCTTGGATTGCTTCCGAGACGGCATGTTTCGGGACTACAGCGACCTCAAGAGGGACTTTAATAATCCTGACTTCCCCCTCTGGACGTACTTCCAGGTGAGGAGCTACGTAAATCAAACAGCTAGGAGGCCCAATTTTAATAGGAAGCCTACGGAGATGGAGTTGGTGTGCCTGGCGGGCGTACCTACACAAAAATCTACCTCGATTTCGTATGCCTGGCTCAGAGATCAACCGGTACAAGGAGACGATAGATTCAGAGAGAGATGGTCACAGGCTCTGGACATCCCGATATTGGGGCCCCAATGGAAAAGATCATGCACTTTTGCTCATAAATGTTCCTTGAGCACCAGAACACAAGAAACAGCGTACAAATTGCTCACTCACTGGTACGTTACCCCGGTGAAACTACACTCCTGGTTCCCGCAGTCACCTGATACATGCTGGAGATGTGGTGCAGACATGGGCACCCTGATCCACATATGGTGGCAATGTTCATTAATTGCCCCCTATTGGCAGAAAGTATGCGAAACAATACGAGTGATCACAGAAACTAAGCTCAAGCTCGATGCTG
Organism: Rana kukunoris; assembly: GCA_029574335.1. Lineage (NCBI taxonomy): Eukaryota > Metazoa > Chordata > Amphibia > Anura > Ranidae > Rana > Rana kukunoris. The sequence continues at coordinate 136,855,584 of CM056056.1, read as the reverse complement.
CATGCTGCCTTCTGCATATCTCCAGCATGTCCTACCGGTGCTATAAAAACTCACTAATTAACCACCTCCCGCCCGGCCAATAGCCGATTTACGGCAGGGAAGTGGTTATGAAATCGTGACTAGACGTTCTCAAACGTCCTGCACGATTTCATGCCGCGCGCGCCCGTGCGGGCGCGCAGCGCGGCGATCGGTGATGCGGGGTGTCAGTCTGACACCCTGCACCTCCGATCTCGGTAAGGAGTCTCCGGCGGAGCCTCGTTACCACGTGATCAGCCGTGTCCAATCACGGCTGATCACGATGTAAACAGGAAGAGCCGCCGACGGCTCTTCCTCACTCGCGTCTGACAGACGCGAGTACAGGAGAGCCGATCAGCGGCTCTCCTGACAGGGGGGGTTCGCGCTGATTGTTTATCAGCGCAGCCCCCCCCCTCGGATCGCCACACGGACCACCAGGGAGTGCCCACACTAGACCACCAGGGAACTTAAAAATAATAAAAAAAAAGAAGGACAAAAAAAAAAAAAAAAGGACAAAAAAAAAAAAATCAGCAAGAAAAAAAAAAGGGGGCAGTAAAAAAAATGATGCCAATCAGTGCCCACACATGGGCACTGATTGGCAACATTGATCCATCAGTGCCACCCCTCAGTGATCATCAGTGCCACCCCAGTGTCTGTCAGTGCCACCCCACAGTGCCAATCCATGCTCAGTGCCCACCTGTGCCGCCTATGAGTGCCCACCTGTGCCGCCTATGAGTGCCCAGTGCCGCCCATGAGTGCCCATCAGTGCCGCCCATGAGTGCCCATCAGTGCCGCCCATGAGTGCCCATCAGTGCCGCCCATGAGTGCCCATCAGTGCCCCATACCAGCGCCACCTATCCGTGCCCATCAGTGCTACCTAATCGGTGCCCATCAGAACTACCTCATCGGTGCCCATCAGTGCCACCTCATTGGTGCCCATCAGTGCCACCATATCAGTGCCCGTAATTGAAAGAGAAAACATACTCATTTACAAAAAAATTAACAGAAAAAAATAAAAACTTTATTTTTTTTTCAAAATCTTTGCTCTATTTTTAGTTGTTGCGCAAAAAAAAAAATCGCAGAGGTGATCAAATACCACCAAAAGAAAGCTCTATTTGTGGGGGAAAAAGGACGCCAATTTTGTTTAGGTGCAGTGTAGCATGACCGCGCAATTGTCATTCAAATTGCGACAGTGCTAAAAGCTGAAAATTGGCTTGGGCGGGAAGGTGCGTAAGTGCCTGGTATGGAAGTGGTTAAACACCTCTTGAACGCGGCCAAGGCCCTTGTGCCCCTGTTTTGGAAGTCGTCCCGGGTCCCTTCGATCCGTGACTGGTTGTCCAAAGTAAAGGAACTTTACGATATGGAAGAAACGGTGGCCCAATCTTCTGAACGCACTGAAAAGTTTTTCCAAACATGGTCACCTTGGGTCCAATTTAAGTGTTCTGCGGACTTTGACAGGTTGGTGATGGTGACCTAAATCATTCAACATTGACCAATCTCAGGGTATCCTGGTCTATATGTACATTTTTTCGATCCTTAGACTCCCTGCTATAACTGCTACGCGTCACTCCTCCCTAATGTCTCTCCCCCTCCCGCCCCGCTTCTTCTACTTCTCTCTTCTCCCTCTCCTCCTACACTTTCGCTTACAGATACTTCATTTGTCACGATACAACTGATCGGAAGGCTAAAGCTTGAGGCTACATGACTAGTATTTCGTGAGGTGATACTCACAATATACATCTGTTCCTCGATAATTGCTTCTCCTTTTGGTAAAGCACAAGAGGTTATTGTGGATGCTGCAATTACTGCACTGTTTACCGAACGGTTTAAAGTATTGTATTTTGCATATACTGGGAGCTGCGTCTCCCACTGTTGCCCTGTTTATTTTTCCTTCAATAAACTGGATGTTACAAAATAAAAAGGGAATGGTCAGAGAACACCCTATTTCGTGATAAGGTATAATAAATGAGTGTAAAGGTGTTTTTAATGAACGCATCCTACTTTTAGAGGATTTAAACTGGTTAAATTAGAAGGTAAAGGCAGAGAGAAATTATTTATTGAATGAAGGTTTTCATTATACAGTCGTTTCAATGCATTTTTTTTGTAAAACTCACACAAGTCGTTTTAAAACTGACACACAAGAGGAAAGTTGGTTTTAAAAAATGAGAAATAACAGTCCGAGCGGTTTAAAATTTAAAGGGGACGTTGAATGCGGGGACCAGTTTACCGGCATGGCATAGCTTAAAGGATTAACAAAAAGAGTTTTGTTTAAAAAAAGGAAGTTAAAGTGTCACAGCTAGTTTATTTAGTGGATTATCAGTTAAAAGGGTTTGTTAAAATAAGTATTTTTGTGTAAACTTACCCTGTTTATTTGGTGGTTTATTGGTGTTTGTTAAAGTTATAATGTGTCGGTACAGGTAGGGTGGTACAATGTGCAGATCAATACAGATCACTGTTCAGCAACAAACACAGATACAGAAGGTGGTAGAAACTGATTCCCAAGTAGCATTGGGACATGGTGCCTCTACTACACCAGACATATCTGATGCAAAAAAAAACAACTGAGATCGAGGCTTCGGGAAAGGCACCCACACCTGCTTATACAGGAAAAAAGTTCAAGAATAAAAAGAGAGATACTGGTGAGGAGGCTAGAACCCTTGTTGAAAGCACCCCATCTTGTGCAAGGAGCGGCCGCTGATGCTTAGCTCTCGTAAAACTTTGCGAGATTACGGTGCCTGAAAATCACAGAAACACCAAGATGTCAGTTTATTCCCTCTATCTCATTCAGATCCCCTAAAACAGTAACCATGTTTCTCTGTCATTGTACCAAGCAGGGGCAATTTTATCACTGCACAATATACAAGTTATGAGAAAAAATTACAATCCGAAAATTGCTTATAATAAATACATAAAATTATTTTGTGCTTATGTGCAGACTAGCATCGGGTGAGGTCATATAAGCTACATAATCAAAAATCCAGTGAAAAAAATCCAGTAGTTAAATGCCTTGTCTATGACAGCTACCCTTCACTAAAGATAGACAGGGGCCTCTCATACCCTTGGAAAATGTTAACCTGACATTGTGAAGGAGCCCACATGCATCTACATCAATTTGTCACTTCATGTTAGTGACCTAGTCAATCAATCAAGTAGCTGGGCCTCTAAACTTGTGGCCAGGCATCCTACACTGTTCAAACAATGTTAGGAAACGATAACAGTGGCAATAAAGACTTTAATTTATATAACACCTCAAAGCTAAATCTGTATTTTAAGGCCTGGTTCACACCTATGCAGGTTGCAGTTTGGATATTCCAGGTGCATTTTGCATTTTTCAATACACGTTTTTGATCCATTGAGGTCTGTGGAACCAAAAACCAGAAAAAAAGTCCCTGTCCCTTTCCATAAAATGCATAGATGTGAACTACATCCATAGGAAACCATGTTAAATGGACTGTAGCGTCTTTCTGGAAAACTGAAAACACACTTAAAAAATGCATAGGTGTGAACTGAACCAGGCTTAAAAGGAAGGCTGTTTTGAGAGAAATGGCCGTTCGTTTACCTCTTCCTAGTCACCCATCTGTTTTTGGCTTAAGTCATTTATGAGTCATTGGAACAAGTATGCTGCAGCCTTTAGTCAGACTTTAATCAATACTGGTGTGCAAACTTGGTCTGTGCCTCAAGGTATGGAAGTCATAGGAATAACTTGAAAGGCAGACAACATTTTACAGGCTTCTCCTAATACATATATACATATGGGTTACATTTTCTGTTGTGGTTAGGACATGAGGTACTGTAATAAAAGGATTGGGACATATTAGGTAGGGAATACTGGGTGTCCCCTTCGGAAGGAGCAGGGAGTAAGAGCACTGTTAATTACAATAGTGCTAGGCTGGGGAGTGCTAGACTGTAGGACAGGGATCCTCAAACTATGGCCCTCCAGCTGTTGTAGAACTACACATCCCATGAGGCATTGTAACACACTGACATTCACAGACATGACTAGGCATGATGGGAATAGTAGTTCCTGAACAACTGGAGGGCCGTAGTTTGAAGACCCATGCTGTAGGAGTATCAGTCCACTGCTTTGTGTGAGAAATGGTCTGACTTTCCCATTTCAGAATATTTTAACTCTTGCTGCAGTACGTCGTTAAAATAGTAAGAGACCGATTTTACTGTATATACAGTCTGCCTGAATTACAATAATAGATAGCATGGATTCAATTGAATTTGATAAACAAATTGCTCCATAGTACCTGCAGCTTCAGAGGCAAATGGCAGCTTGTTCCAAGACTCCTCTATCACTAGCTAAGCATAGGTAAATGCTTAAATATTCATATCCTGACTATAGATTCACTTTAAATATAGAGGTATTCTAGCATCATAGGCACCGTCTCTCCGGTGTAGGTAGGTAACCATACATACTGACATTGTTCCAAATGCTGAATACACAAGAACTGAACTGAACCTGTGGTCATCCATACATAACTCTCTACAGCAGCCGTCCTGACTGTGCACAAAATGGTGTTAGATTTTATACCAGGAAGCAACCTATATAATTGTGCATTCAGTCTAGGTAATGGGCCTAGGTTGTCAATTATCAGTATAATCACAACAGTAATAGATACATAGTTTAAAATATATGTTGTTTTATTTTCAACCATTCCATGTGGTATATAAAACAGTTATGAGTGCTCTTTGGATGTTGGCAAGCCGCTATAATTAACAAGAAGGGAGTTGTGCATGCATCAGGGTCCAGTGAGCATAACATCATCTGTTTAGTGAGATTTGTAGGGAAGTCTGCTTAAAAGGTAATAAAAAGGAGAAATATAGGGTCTTTAAAGTAGTCACAGAATATTGATTAGCACCATTAGCCATGGAATTCATCTAAGAATAACTCAGCTGAGATATCACTGGAAAGCTAACACAGGGTGAGCATGATAGGAGAAAGAATAGGAAAGAGGACATGTTAAATTAATTTTGCTACTTTCTATTGTATGTGATATTTTCAGACACCAAATAATGTGAATGTTTTAAGAAGGATATAGTAGAATACATGGTTTCAAGGTAACAAAAGGAAGCAGAGGGGCTTTTTTTTATTAAAAAACAGTATACCCCTGTATAAAACATCTGTGAATTTTAGTAAAAAGATAACCCATTTTCCAACACCTTGATTGTAAGTAGAAATGAGCTGAAAGTTGGGCTGAAGTTGTACCGAAATTTGGCTGTTAGGATACATGGCGAACTAGGGGTATTCAGCGTTAATTGCTTTGTTCAAATCCCATAATACATTACAAACAACTGTCACTGGGCTCTCCCTCAACACTCCATTAGTGGTCTCTAATGAGGGCTTGGAGCAACCCAGTTCAGTAGGCCGGCAGGGGATTTAAGAGCACATGCGTGACCACCTTGTTTGCCTCCTGTTAGTCACTGGTTGTTGCAGATTTAGTTTTTTTGTATTTTTAATAAACTGTTTGTTTTTCTGTATCCATGAAGTGCTCCTGTGCTATCCCTGTAGCTTCTGGACTCCCCTGTTTCCCTAGGCAAACATAATACAATATAGGCTGTGCTAGTTTAATAACTGGAGTTTTGAAAGCTGCTGGCACATAAATGCTGGAAAAACAACATAAAAGAAAATAATATAATGCAGGTCCAAAAAATCAGATTGTAAGATCCAAATTTGTGTATTAACAACCAGTCCAGCCCTCAAAATTTCCACTCGCCTACTAGCATTTGGCGAGTGGATTTAAGCTGGGGGCGAGTGATGACAGGGCTACATGACCAATCTCCCTCCAATCTGTGCCTACACTTAAGAGTCCCGATGAGATTGGCGGCCGAAGAGGAAAGGTGCATGCTCGGGAAAAGTAGTCTGGTGAGCCGCGCACAGGCAGAGCAGTACACAGGTGCTCTCCTTACAATTCCCATTAAGCCATGGGACTTCACAGTATGACCTCTCTGAGCCTGCCCCCCTCCCCAGACCAATGTGCCTGAAGAGCAGAATGTAATGAGTGAGGTGAAGGATTGCGAAAATGACCACTCCGGTGCAGCGCTCACTGAAAGTTGCCCTGACATGAGAGCGGCAGCCTTCCAGTTTGTGCAGTTTTCTTCTCCTTGTGCTCTATGTAAGTGTCCAGTTCAGCCTGAGCACTGTAAACAGACTGGTCTCAATTTTTGCTGTGCGGTGTCAGTGTGCGCTGTGCTATGGTGTCAATGGCTGTGTAGTTGTGTGGATCTCAGCACTGGATTGTACTCCCTCCCGCTGTGCTGCAGCTCCTCTCCGCACTGCCAGCCTGAATAAAAGGGGGAAGTGGGGACATGCAAGCGTGGAGCCACACACACAGGCTCCTGATGATGAGATGAATAGAAGAGAGAGAGAGAAAGAGAGAGAGAGAGAGAGAGGATGGATGTGAGTTGCAGAGGAGACAGCAAGAGAATGGGGAAGAGACCCAGTTCTAGTGCCCTGTCCCTCTGGTCTAACCGCAGTGCCCTGTCCCTCTGGTCTGACCTCCGTGCCCTGTCCCTCTGGTCTGACCACAGTGCCCTGTCCCTCTGGTCTGACCCCAGTGCCCTGTCTCTCTGGTCTGACCCCAGTGCCCTGTCCCTCTGGTCTGACCCCAGTGCCCTGTCCCTCTGGTCTGACCCCAGTGCCCTGTCCCTCTGGTCTGACCCCAGTACCCTGTCCCTCTGGTCTGACCCCAGTGCCCTGTCCCTCTGGTCTGACCCCAGTGCCCTGTCCCTCTGGTCTGACCCCAGTGCCCTGTCCCTCTGGTCTGACCCCAGTACCCTGTCCCTCTGGTCTGACCCCAGTGCCCTGTCCCTCTGGTCTGACCCCAGTGCCCTGTCCTATTTTGTTAAAGTTGTTGTTGGTAATATTTAATTTTGTAACTTGATTCTGCATAAAACATATAACAGTGTCATTCCATGAGATAATCTACGAGGGCGTGTTTACGGGTGCAATTAGGAGCAGGGCAGTGTATGAATTAGGTGGGGCAACTGGTGGCGAGTATCTCTTGAGGCCTGTCTAGTAGCTTCAGGACTTGAAATTTTGAGCCCTGATCAGTCCATATAGAAACATTCTTAAGTCTGCTTCTAGGTGAATTTGAAAAGTAGTAATCAATATGGGTAGATGGAAGGAGTACACAGAATAAGATACGTCACCAACACCCATTCATACTGCCTTGTACCCCTCACAGTGGACCCCCACCAGGGAAGGTCAGACAAGCCTGTTTAAAATAATCCTGGAATGGTATTACTGGAATTGGATCTCCGAGCTCCTCTTAATAAGATGCTCCTCCACTGCCCATGATATCGTTAACACTCTTGAAGAGGTATATACAGTAGAAGGATAAAAAGGGGCATATCATAGTGCAGTATTTTCCACTTAGTTTATTGTGTGAAAGATAATACACTCACTTGTTAAAAAGTCAAATCAGGCAACAAATGCAGAGAAACACAAAGTTTCCAACCAACAACATGTCCGATGCGTGGTGACGTCACATGGATTATTTTGCACACGCTTGTCTGACCTTCCTTGGTAGGGGTCCACCGTGAGGCAGCATGAACAGGTGCTGGTGACAGATCTTTTTCTAGATACCCATATTTATTACTACTTTTCAGCTTAGCCTGGAAGTAGGATGGAGAATGATTATTGATATACAATCAGATTTTTTGTTTTTAAGCGCTGTACCTATGTTATAGTATCTCCTCTTTTCCTGCCTACTGAGCTGGGTTTCTCCATACACATAGCATGTGGTTTCAGCCTCCTTTACACATGCCACTGATGATTTGTATGATTATATATTATTATATTTCCTTCTCCTTCACCTCCTGCCACAACGTCACAGCGTGAAAGCAAGCGTGGAAGCCATCGTGAAAGTGATGACCTAGGTTTAGTCTGGTCTGACTGAAGACGCAGGTTGTTGTAGTTTGACAGACTGGGGACATATATGTCATCTGCTGCTGTTCCTGATCTCTGGGAGTCCATGACAAGATTCTGCTCCCTATTGTATGGACTCCTTAGGCTACCAATTTTTTTTTTCCAAAAATATCATGTCTGCCCTGGGATACAAAGGCTTCACAAGTTCCAGCAGTTTATCCATCGTTGCCTTCCCTAATTATGTTCTTTATGAGCCAGAATAAATGTTTTTTTTTTTTTTTTTTCAGGAAACACTTGCCTATGTGTTGTTTTTCTTCAAATAGGACAGTTTGGTTGTGAGTAGTCAGGTACATTTCAAAAATACAATGTCAAATTAACAAGGGACACCAACCAACCTCCTTGAGGTTCAAAAAATTACAGTTAATAATGTTGTGGTAACTTGACACACAAATTTAAAATAAAAAAATTATGGAGATCACTATAACATATTTTTAACCACTTAATCACCGCCCTATAGCCGAAATACGGCTATAGGGCGGTTCCTGTACTCTAACAGGACGTCCATGGACGTCCTCCGTTAGAGTCAGGTGTGCGCGCCCAACCGGGCGCGCACACGCGATCACCGGTGCTCACCGGGTCCACGGGACCCGCAGCACCGATGATCGCGGTAAGGAGCCAATGGCGGCGGCTCCTTACCACGTGATCGCGCCGTCCAATGACGGCGCGACCACGTGTGTAAACAAATCTGACGTGCGTCAGATCCGCGCGCCCGAGCGGGCGCGCACACGCGGTCACGGCGCTCGGCGGGTCCACGGGACCCGCAGCGTCAGTGATCTCGGTAAGGAGCCAATGGTGGCGGCTCCTTACCACGTGATCGCGCCGTCCAATGACGGCGTGATCACATGTAAACAAACCGCGTCACTTGCTGACGCCGGTTCTTCCCTCCTCTCGCTGTACCGATCGGTACAGCGTGAGAGGAGAGCGCGGATGGCTGCAGCAGTGTGGGATGGATCTGTGACTATTGCAGTCACAGATCCATCCATCCCTGCTCAGCCATCCCTGCATTAACTCCTTCCTTCCCTGCGCAAAACTCTGCATACCCCCCCAATACTCTGCATACCCCCCCCAATACTCTGCATACCCCCCCCCCCAATACTCTGCATACCCCCCCCCCAATACTCTGCATAACCCCCCCAATACTCTGCATAACCCCCCCAATACTCTGCATAACCCCCCCCAATACTCTGCATAACCCCCCCCAATACTCTGCATACCCCCAATACTCCTCAATACTCTGCATACCCCCAATACTCCTCAATACTCCGCAATACTCCCGCACAATACTCCCGCACAATACTCCCGCACAATACTCCCGCACAATACTCCCGCACAATACTCCCGCACAATACTCCCGCACAATACTCCCGCACAATACTCCCGCACAATACTCCCGCACAATACTCTGCATACCCCCCCCAATACTCTGCATACCCCCCCCAATACTCTGCATACCCCCCCCCAATACTCTGCATACCCCCCCCAATACTCTGCATACCCCCCCCAATACTCTGCATACCCCCCCCAATACTCTGCATACCCCCCCCAATACTCTGCATACCCCCCCCAATACTCTGCATACCCCCCCCCAATACTCTGCATACCCCCCCCCAATACTCTGCATACCCCCCCCAATACTCTGCATACCCCCAATACTCCTCAATACTCTGCATACCCCCAATACTCCTCAATACTCTGCAATACCCCGCAATACTCCGCAATACCCCGCAATACCCCGCAATACCCCGCAATACTCCGCAGTACCCCGCACAATACTCCCGCACAATACTCCCGCACAATACTCCCGCACAATACTCCCGCACAATACTCCCGCACAATACTCCCGCACAATACTCTGCATACCCCCCCAATACTCTGCATACCCCCCCCAATACTCTGCATACCCCCAATACTCCTCAATACTCTGCAATACCCCGCAATACTCCGCAGTACCCCGCAATACTCCGCAATACTCCGCAGTACCCCGCAATACTCTGCAATACCCCGCAATACTCCGCAATACTCCGCAGTACCCCGCAGTACCCCGCAATACCCCGCAGTACCCCGCACAATACTCCCGCACAATACTCCCGCACAATACTCCCGCACAATACTCCCGCACAATACTCCCGCACAATACTCCCGCACAATACTCCCGCACAATACTCTGCAGTACCCCCGCGCAATACTCCCCCGCGCAATACTCCCCCGCGCAATACTCCCCCGCGCAATACTCCCCCGCGCAATACTCCCCCGCGCAATACTCTGCAATCGTTTTTTTTTTAGGCTTCCCAGCCTAGAGGGGAGATGTGGGGTCTTATTGACCCCATATCTCACTGTAAAGAGGACCTGTCATGCTATATTCCTATTACAAGGGATGTTTACATTCCTTGTAATAGGAATAAAAGTAACCAAAACATTTATTTTTGGGGAAAAAGGTGTCAAACTAAAATAAATAAAGGAAAATGAACAATAAAAAAAAAAAAAAAAAAATTACAGCGCCCCTGTACCCGTGTGCTCGTATACAGACGCGACCGCACACGTAAGTCCCGCCCACATATGAAAACGGTGTTCAAACCACACATGTGAGGTATCGCTGCGAACGTTAGAGCGAGAGCAATAATTTTGGCCCTAGACCTCCTCTCCAACTAAAAAGATGTAACCAGGAAAAACATTTAAAGCGTCGCCTATGGGGATTTTTAAGTCGCGTAGTTTGGCACCATTCCACAAGCGTGTGCAATATTGAAGGGTGACATGTTGGGTATCTATTTACTCGGCGTAACTTCATCTTTCATATTATGCAAAAACATTGGGCTAACTTTACTGTTTTTTTTTTTTTAAGCACAAAACTGTTTTGTTTCCAAAAAAAAACGCGTTCGAAAAATTGCTGTGCAAATACAATGCGAGATAAAAAGTTGTAACGGCCGCCATTGTATTCTCTAGGGTCTTTGCTAAAAAAGCATATATAATGTTTTGGGGTTCTATGTAATTTTCTAGCAAATAAATGATGATTTTTCCATGTAGGAGAGAAATGTCAGAATTGGTGTGGGTGTTCCAGAACGCCTGATGGCGCTCCCTGCATGTTGGGCCTCTGTATGTGGCCACGCTGTGTAAAAGTCTCACACATGGGGTATCGCCATACTCGGGAGGAATAGCAGAATGTGTTTTGGGGTGTAATTTGTGGTATGCATATGCTGTGTGTGAGAAATAACCTAATAATATGAACATTTTTGTGGAAAAAAAAATTAAAAATAAAAAAATCTTGATTTTGCAAAGAATTGTGGGGAAAAAATGACAACTTCAAAAAACTCACGATGCCTCTTTCTGAATACCTTGGAATGTCTTCTTTCCAAAAAGGGGTCATTTGGGGGGTATTTGTACTTTTCTGGCATGTTAGGGTCTCAAGAAATGAGAGAGGCTGTCAGTACATCAGATGTGATCAAATTGATCAATTTTCAGTAATTGGTACCATAGCTTGTAGACCCCATAACTTTCACCCAGACTAAATATTATCCAATTTTTTTTTTTTTTGTTACCAAAGATATGTAGCAGTATACATTTTAGGCCAAATTTATGAAGAAAAATTACTTTTTTGCAAAATTTTATAATAGAAATGAAGAAAAATTCATTTTTTTACAAAATTTACGTTCTTTTTTCATTTATAGCGAAAAAAATAAAAACCGCAGAGGTGATCAAATACCACCAAAAGAAAGCTCTATTTGTGGGAAAAAAAGGACAAAAATTTCATTTGGTTAGAGTGTTGTATGACTGAGTTATTGCCATTCAAACTGTGAGAGCACCGAAAGCTGAAAATTGGTCTGGTTATTAAGGGGGTTTAAGTGCCCAGTGGTCAAGTGGTTAAAATAATCCAAAAAAAGGACATCTTGATTAAAATAGAAAAAACATGACTATAAAAAAGAATTCTAAACATTATTATGGAGATCTGGCTTTAAAAAATAAAAAGATTTGGTTCGGTTGAACTTGATGGACTTGTGTCTTTTTTCAACCTGACTAACTATGTAACTATTATTCATGAGATCATGAGAAATAATAAAGAAATATGTTTGTCTGAACTCTGTGTGAATATCAGTAGCAAAACTACTTCATTATTCCACCATTATAAAGAACAAAAGAATGCGCTGCATGAAAAGATGCAAAAATTTGCAGCGTGACGGATGTGCTATCTCCATTACGAACGCTAGTTTTACCAGACTGAGCACTTCCATCTCATACTTGATTCTTTTCACGTCGTAATTGCATACAGACATTTGCGATTCCCAATAGAAATCTTTTATTGGCCCAAATTCTCACAGAAAAGGTGCGATGGAACATACACACGGTCAGATTTTACGACGAAAAGCTCACGTCACACTTTTCGCTTCGGGAATCGCGATCGTGTATATGGCATAAGTTTAGTAAATATCCTCTCACTAGCCTGCCGACGTAAATAACTTAGCTGTAGAACAGAACCCGGAGGTTTTTGTATTTCATAACTAAAATAATAACAGTATAGCCATAAACAGGACATATTTACCCATATCTACTATTTAGCAGTGTTTTAAGTCTAAACATACAGTGCATCCAGATAGTATTCACAGGGATTCACTTTTTCCACATTTTGTTATGTTACAGCTTTATTCCAAAATGGTTTACATTTTTCCCACCAAACTCTAAAAACAATACCCCATGATGACAATGTGAAAGAAGTTTTTTGAATGTACATGCATCAATTACAGCCTCAAGTCTTTTAGAATATGATGTTACAAGCATGGCACACCTATTTTTGGCAGTTTCTCTTATAATTTTTTGCAGGACCTCTCAAGCTACATCAGGTTGGATGGGGAGCGTCGGTGCACAGCCATTTTCAGTTCTCTCCAGAGATGTTCAATCGGGTAAAGTCTGGGCTCTGGCTGGGCCACTCAAGGATATTCACAGAGTTATCCCCTAGCCACTCCTTTGTTATTTTGGCTGTGTGCTTAGGGCTGTTATCCTGTTGTAAGATGAAACTTTTACCCAGTCTGAGGTCCAGAGCGTCCTGGAGCAGGTTTTCATCACGAATGTCTCTGTACACTGCTGCATTCATATTTCCCTTGATCCTGACTAGTCTCCCAGTTCTTGTCACTGAAAAACATCCCCACAGCATGATGCTGCCACCATTATGCTTCACTGTAGGGACGGTATTGGCCAGGTGATGGGCTGTGCCTGGTTTTCTCCAGACATGATGCTTGCCATTCAGGCCAAAGAGTTTAATCTTTTTTTTATTAGACCGTAGAATTTTGTTTATGGTCTGAGAGACCTTCAAGTGCTTTTTGGCTGTCATATGCCTTTTACTGAGAAGTGGCTTCCATCTGGCCATTCTACTATACAGACCTGTTTGATGGAGTGCTGCAGAGGGTTGTTCTTCTGGGAGGTTCCCAGAAGACAGGGTAACAAGTAAAATGGGTGGAAGAGACCTGAATGGTCAAATCGCAATGGCTAATGTGTACGATCCACCTTCCAACAACACAGTCAATAGGTCTTGGGCAGGTGCCCGTCTCACCCACCCAGTTCAGGCCTTGTCCTTCTGAAACACTGCGTCCACGATCTCCGGTCACAATCTTTTAGGATGACAGTCTCCGGTTCTCGAACCGGTCACTACTGCACTGAAACACTGTACGATCACTTCGTCAGAGGTTCTGTCTCTTTCTCTCTCTCTCTATGGGGTTCTGCCCAGGCATATGTAGGCCTCAACTCCAGCCTGACTTCTGTGGAGACACCACATGCAGGTGTCCCCCTGGGTTGAAAAAACAGTCCGGAGAGAACATGCTAAGAACACCCTCTTCCTTAAATTACATCCCCCTGGAAGCCGGGCGGGGAGCAAAGCATTCCTGGGTTGTACAGTTGCACTCTTGGTGTTGTAGTTTATAAATAACCCAGGCCAATGGAGTCTCTTTTCTCCCTGTACTCAATTTCCCAACATTCTCTGTGGTACCAGGACAAGAAGTAAACAACAGGTGGCTATATCATAACTCGGCCACCGGAGGGAGCTGAGACCCTTCTTGATCAACAGATGGTAGTTTCTCATATCACATAAAGGGTGATTTCCCACTACATATAGGCAGGTGTGTCCCTTTCCAAATCATGTCTAAATCAACTGAATTTACCACAAGTGGACTCAATTTGTAGAAACATCTCAAGAATGATCAGTGGAAATAGGATGCACCTGAGCCGAGTGTCATGGCAAAGGCTGTGAATACTTATGTACATGTGGTATTTTATTTTTTTATTTTTAATAAATTTGCAAAGATTTTTAAACAAACTTTTTTCACATTATCATTATGGGGTATTGTTTGTAGAATTTTGCGATAAGGCTGTAATATAACAAAATGTGAAGTGCTGTGAATACTTTCCGGATACACTGTACCAATATTAAAAAGTATAGGAAGCCAATGGGACACATTACCTCTCCTGGGTAAAGCAGACATCAGACACCGCATTCATTTATTCAGAAGAGAATTTAATGCTGGACAATATGCAGTCTAATATGCAGACTGCAACGTGGATCTGTGGCAGGATTGTAAACACAGTGACATCCCAGTGGACACCCCTTAGACCTAGGGAGTGGCCGAATCATGTCTGGCAACACCCCCCTCCAGGGCCAGAAAATAGGGACTGCAACCACAGTTGACAGCTCTCATATTGGAATCAAAAAGACTGTCCACCTGCAAAGGCATGAGAGCCCTTATCCAATGTGTTCATTACTTGAACTCTGCTGAATGCACAGAACCAGGACATTAAGTATTTCACTATTAATTGCTTTTTGTGTCTCTTTTGCATTATTTTGTTTTCCTTGTAATACTTTTAAATATTTTATTTGCACCATTTTTTGCCCTTCCATTATTAAACACTATTTAGAAAAGTGGTAAAATTGTCTCTAATACACTAATGCAGGAATTAAAGAATCCCTGTCTCTTAACGAGGGCAGTTATAGTGTAAATCTCTGGATATACCTGTCTGAGAGGACAATGTGTGTTACAGATGTTTATCCTAATGTTATAATTGTCATCACTATTATTGTGAAGAGTTGCTAGGCCAAAAGCTTTCTGGTGTCAGTTTGAGGTTTAAAGGGTTAACTGCTTAGTTAACCAAACCCAGGGAAGATTGTTCCCAATCTGCTAGCACTTTGATTGTGATCCCGCAAGCTGGAAATTTTTTGTGCAGGGCAGGGGGGAGTCATTGTTGCATATCAGTGACAAAACATTGTCCAATTGACCAGACATCTGTCACAAGTTGGTGGTGAAGAGGGAGTGGTTTGGCACTGTGTTTGTTGCCATTGGCTTCCCCTTCACCAATAACTTGTGATAGACTTGTGACAGGCAGATAGACTTGTCCGTGCTCCAGAGCCCATGAAAGGCCCCAAGATTTTTGCATCAAGGTAACAGACCTTTACTAGATGGCAACCCATTTGGATCCACATTTAAAGGGATCTCAGAGCTCATCTTAACCTCACAGAGGGTAAAAAAAAAATATGAAAAAAAGACCAAACACCTAGAGAACATGCTGTTGTGGAACCTGTTTTTTCGCCTTTCTAGAGGTTGGCAGTATGCCATCTCATGACAATGTAGCTTGGAGCCTGCTGTCTTTGAAAGGAGAAGCAGTGGCGAGGGTGGCTAAGTAGGCTTTCAAAACACTTATCTCTACCTGGCTGTTCATTGCCAGCAACTATTGGCAAAAACTACCGGTACATCATATGGCAGAGGAGTACATGGAGTCAAGGGCAGATGTTGACACTGTTCCATTTTTTTTCTGTCATACGAGAATTTGTGACTTTAGTAACTATTACATTTCTACTTGCGACTATTAAGCGGAAAAAGTCGTACGATATTTGGATCGTGTGTACAGGCCATTACAGTGCATCATCATTAACCACATAAGGACCTTGGGTGTTTTTCAGATTTGGTGTTTGCAAGACTAAAACAGTTTTTTTGCTAGAAAATTGCTTAAAACCCCCAAACATTATATATATATTTTTTCTAACACCCTAAAGAATAAAATGGCAGTCATTGCAATACTTTTTGTCACATCGTATTTGCAAAGCGGTCTTACAAGCGCACTTTTTTTTGGAAAAAAAATTACTTTTTTGAATTAAAAAAATAAGACAATAAATTTGGCCCAATTTTTGTATATATTGTGAAAGATAATGTTATGCCGAGTAAAACGATACCCAAGATGTCACGCTTAAAAATTGCGCCCGCTCATGGCATGGAGTCAAACTTTTACCCTTAAAAATCTCGATAGGTGACGTTTAAAAAATTCTATAGGTTGCATATTTTGAGCTACAGAGGAGATCTAGGGCTAGAATTATTGCTCTCGCTCTAAAAATCGCGGTGATACCTCACTTGTGTAGTTTGAACACCGTTTTCATATGCGGGCGCACTCACGTATGCGTTCGCTTCTGTGTGCGAGCTCGTCGGGACAGGACGCTTTAAAAAAAATATTTTTTTTGTTTGTTTATTTATTTTTATTTATTATATTTTTTACACTGAAAATAAATAAAAATGTGATCAATTTTATTCCTATTACAAGGAATGTAAACATCACTTGTAATAGAAAAAAACATGACAGGTCCTCTTAAATATGAGATATGGGGTCAAAAAGACCTCAGATCTCATATTTAGACTTAAATGCAAAAAAAAAAGAAGGAAATTTTGTCATTTAAAAAAAATAATAATGTTTCTTTAAGACGCATGGGCGGGACTGACGTTTTGACGTCACTTTTGCCCTGCAGTGCAATGGGGATGGATGGGGGCCATCTTGCCCTCACTCGCATCCTCACACAGCATGAGACAGGACCCGTTCGCCTCCGCCGCTACCAACAGCTCCGGTAAGCGGCGGAGGGCACGGGAGAGAGGCAGTAGGGGGGCCCCTCTTCCGCCGCCGATGACGCCACAGAGACCGCCGTTATCTTTTAAAGGACTGCTCATGGTAAAGATGGATACCTCGGTTGTGGCAGCAGCTGCTGCCGTTACCGAGATATCCATCTTTAACCACTTAACACCCTCCCGCCGTCAAATGATGGCGGGCGGAGTGCTCTGTTCTGACAAGACATCATATGACGTCTTCTCATTTAAAGCCACTAGAGGACTCTCACACCGCCGGCGCGAGCGCCCGTCGCGTTACTGGGAACACCGTGCGCGTGCCCGACGGCCGCCAGGCACCCGCGATTGCCCAGTAACTAAGCAGGAATATGGAGCTCTGTGTGTAAACACAGAGTTCCACGCCCCTGTCAGGGAGAGAGGAGACCGATCTGTGTCACTTGTACATAGGGACACAATCGGTCACCTCCCCCAGTCAGTCCCCTCCCCCCTACAGTTAGAACACACATAGAATACACATTTAACCCCTTACCCGCCCCCTAGTGGTTAACCCCTTCCCTGCCAGTCACATTTATACAGTAAGCAATGCATATTTATAGCATTGTTCACTCTATAAATGTGAGTGATCCCAAAAATGTGTCAAAAGTGTCCGATGTGTCCGCTATAATGTCGCAATCCCGAAAAAAAACGCAGATCGCCGCCATTCCTAGTAAAAAAAAAAAAAAAAAATGATGTCCCCTATTTTGTAGGCAATATAACTTTAAAAAAAACTCTGTGTTGGTATCAGACCCCTGATGACGTCATTACAACAAAACGATCGTTGGGCAGATACACACGCATTGCGTATTCGCTAACGGCCTCAGGCGGTCTGATACCAACACGGATTTTTTTTTTAACCTTGCAAGGACTTTGTATCACTCTCTATGAATGAGGGTATTCTTATGCTGTTCAACTTTTTATCTTTAAAATAAATCCTTTTGTTTTTATATGTTTACACTATGGGATTGTCCCTTT
Organism: Rana kukunoris; assembly: GCA_029574335.1. NCBI lineage: Eukaryota > Metazoa > Chordata > Amphibia > Anura > Ranidae > Rana > Rana kukunoris. The sequence continues at coordinate 136,837,770 of CM056056.1, read as the reverse complement.
TTTTCTCCCCACATGGTGTTTGATAACACATGCTCACATACTGTACATCTATGCGAGTTCCATTTGGAAGTACTGCTTAAACCCAAGAGGAGTTGTGGATTCCACCATTTAATCTATGGAGAAGATACCGTTTTGTCTCTGAGGATTACAATCTCCTGCTATGCCTGTTTAGACTACTCCTGAAAAGGGATAGTCACAGGCTTTCTGGTAAGCCTTTATTTTCACTGGTGTTGGGCCACTGATGTCTGATTTTTCCCTTCTTCCTCACCTGTGGATCACCTAATTGGACGTTTTACTGCTTGCATCATCTGTATTGAAAGGGGCTGGAAATTCCCTGTTTTTTCTGTGGACTTTTTGTTTTACACTTCATGTGCTGAATTAGTCACTTACATTGTCTACTTAGTTTATTCACAATATTTGTTGATATGTATAGGTACTGGATACCCGTTGTTCAGTATATATTGTTTTGCACAATGCTATAATAATTTTTGTATTCACTGCTTTTTGCACATAGCAATTTTCCAATGATTTATATCACTCATAGTTTTAACATTGTTTTTACCTATTGCCTTATGTATTAATTTATAGGGTATATGTTGTCCAGCGCTACACTGTTTTTGCACATGTCTATATACACTGAATTTCTTTTCAAGTACACTTTTTCATATATATTTTCTGATTATATATATATATATATATATATATATAATATATATATATATATATATATATATATATAGAGAGAGAGAGAGAGAGAGAGAGCTATATTTGCTTTTGTTTGTGCGCTGCTGTGAAATGTATATTTGTTTCTTGATTGCAATTTATATTTTCCTTTTTTGGTTTGTAATTTAGTACAAGCAGGGACACTTTGAAATACACAATTTAAATTCACATTTTAGCCTGCACATGTATATTATTATATACACACACGCCCACTTTTACAGGAAATCTGCCTGCTCTGTCCCACTGAAACAGCAGACTATCAAACAAACTTAAAACGTTTCCTACAAATGTACTATTAGATGGCCTTCATTAAAAAAAAAAAAAAAACACTGTTATTTGTTTAATCAAGATGAAAGGTTTTTATAAGGCAAAATTGTGTCTACTTAAATCTTAAACAATCTCTTCCTCAAATATCAGTTTCCTGAAACTCATGTTATTCATTTATAAACCACCAGCGTGGCTCATTTTTAGAATTGATGGACTGCAAAACAAACAAAAAAAATCTGAAATTTATTGCTGGGCTGTACAGGCTGCAATATGTGTAAATATATTCTACACATAATTTGGTACATGGAACTCTGTTTTTTGCTTAAAATGACAAAACCATGACATTGTACAGCTCACAGAATTCCTTGTCTGGTTCTGTGTAGATCAGACTCATTTGCACAGTCAAATGATATAGGTTGGTAGAAATGAGATAGAACTAAAGAGATCAATGAGCGGTCGACGGGTTTATTAGCAGTCATTAATAGTAACATGAGGGTGTGGGCCAGTAGTTTGAAGGTGATGCTAAATTTTGTTGTGCACTATATAAGAACAATGCTTTAAGTGCCATAAAAGAGATGGCACAGGCAGCACCTGCTCTCAAGGTTAAGTGCTTTTGTCTTCTTTTACTTTTCTTAATGGAACCTGTAATTCATTCCCGGGTGAGACGCATTAGTGAAACATTTGGATCTTCTAATACTAATATGTAGAAGTAATTTTGCACTTTTAGATGGCTACGTTTCTAAAGCTTTTTGGTAAAACAATGTAGCCTAGTTTTGGCAAATTAAGAAAACTGGAAACCAGTGCTTTGCTTGTCTGTAAAGAGAAGCCGGTGACCATTACATTTTGAGACTGTAAAGCTTTTTCTAAAAATGAAATTCACAATCATTTTTTAAATCATTAGACATTCTTTACTGGGTATGCATAATCGAACCTCAGTTATAGTAAAGACAAAACACAGGAAATGAGAAGGGAAGCTCCACCCTCACTAAAGCTGGCCCCTAGCAACAGAGCAGAAGGAAGGATGCATGCAGCTGGAGAAGGTTACAGGGTCTACACTGCTCAGCATTCTCCAGGCACTGTATAGCAGTTTAAAAAAGCATGGTCTGAGAGTATACAACTAATATGCAGCCAGAGATCAGTTGTTCCCTAGCCACGGTTCCAGAGTTGCTGTTCACAGATGCTGTAAAAGAGACCAGCTATTTTAGCCTATTTGAGCTGCTGTACCAAACTCCCAGGGAGGGATAGAGAGAGACTTCAATCTGGGAAGGAAGAAAATCACAGCCCTATTCACCACTGACTTGAGGGAGGGGAGCTCACAGTGGGAGCTTAGCAAGATGGTTATACAGTACATAACAGAGAGTGTTATTTTTTATCCTTATAAATGTGTTAATAGGATATGGAGACAACTATGACCCCATCACATCTGCTAATTGGTGTACATAATATAACTGGATACTAAGATTTATAGGTAGCTTTGATCCATGGAATATCTGATTGCCTCTTGGGGGATCAGAATTTTTTTTTCCCCAAATTGGATAATGCTCTGCTGGGGAATTTTGCCTTCCTCTGGATCTGTGGGTGTGGGATTGTGTATATAGGATTGTACTTTTTTTCCCTGCTTTTTATTGGTTGAACTAGATGGACTTGTGTCTGTTTTTCAGCCAGACTATGTGTGAAGAGCAGAATGGCCAACCAGGGTTGAGTGTAGTCATTCCTGGGGTCACCTGGGAGTAAGAAAAAATCCACCAGGCACAAACTATGCTCTGGCACCTGACAGAAGATTGTTTGAGCTGGGGACAAACGTGGATCAGGCCATCTCCTGCATCTAGGCATTATAGGTGTAATGCTACCCTCTTAGGAGCCACTGAGTATTTTGGGTACCCTGTTCTCTACTGAGCCCTGAGCAGAGTATTGCCCCTGCTGACACAACTGAAATACCTTGGCTAGGTGACTCCCTGGCTGTCACACAAAGGATAACAATGTACACACTGTACACACTGACAAATGTTTAACTTGTATTAGTGACACAGAAATGGCAAAACAGGCAAGGGAAAACAATAGGCTGAGTTTTTCAAATGGCAAAACACCAACAGGAAAAGGCACTGTAACACAATACAGTACCACTTTAAGCCATCCTGCTGGACTGAAGATTTAAACAACCTCTCAAACTGAGCAAGAACTCTCAAGAGTCTAGACAAATTATCAGCTGATACCCCAAACACATGAAGAACTCTTCTGCCAGCTAGTTGGGGCCCATATGTTTGTGCCCAAAGGATGGTGGCAAATGGAGCTCCCCTTTAAAAAACACAGGTAAGGTGAAGAGTCACTTTAAGGATGTCAGATTAAAGGGAAGTATCAACTTTAACTTTGTCAGATTAACTATCAGAAATTGTGGCAGTGGCACGATCTGTCACCGACCATGTCAACGGGACACAGCTGATGACTGATGTGCAATTAATATGTGTAAAGTTTTAAAGGGATGAGGTGGCAACCCTAGCAGTGTCCCCCTAGGCAGAGGGAACAAAATATACTTGCTGTTCCAGGGCTGCTACTGTACAATAGTGTCAGAGCTGCCTGTAGCAGTGCCGGTGTGCTCCTGCAGACCAACACATTCTCTTTCAAGCAGAGCCACTAAGCGCTCTCCACCAAACAGGCGTTTTCTACAGGAGAGGGGAGTGCTGCCGGCGCTGTGACCTGTCATGAAAGAATGTGCAAGTGAGTGGACAGAGCAATCAGTATACCCAAGGCACTTGGCTGGCAGATGACTTGCTATCTTGCATCACAGTCAAGGCTGTAAAGCAGTACAACCTGTCCTATTGAAATTGGGCCCAGGCCTGATTAACTAAACAGGGGGCCGAGGGCAGCTTTATTAATTTCTCTTGAAATTAATAAATTGATTTTACTGGACCAGCATTAAGGGGTTTATAGACTCTGGTGCCACTAATGCAGCACAAAGGGGTTAATTAACTGTCGCTGAATACTAATGTATAAGTGACCAAAGAGGGGTAACATTAACCCTTTCATGCTGCATATTCAAAATAGCATTGTTAATTAACCGACCTCCCCTAACCACCCCCCCAAAGAGTTAACCACTTCTGTCGGTTCACGTGGGGATTATTACACAAACTGTCATCAGTGCTGGGGGTTATTATGTAAGCTGGCACCATTGCTGGGGATTATTTTTGCAGAAACTGGCACTGATGCTGTGGGCTTATTTCTGCTTCTGACACCAGTTCTGTGGGTTGTTATTGCTTAAACTGGCACTGATGTTGGCGGCTATTATTAAGCTCATGACCGCCCTATAGCAGAATTATTGCCACACAGCCACCAGAGACCCCGTATAGCCACCAGAGACCCCGCATAGCCACCAGAGACTCTGCATAGCCACCAGAAACCCTGCCACTAGCCACTTGAGAATCTTCACAGTCGACCAGAGACCCAGCATAGCCACTTGAGTGTCCGCACAAATGGGGGGTGCCCGATCTTAGTCTTGCCTAGGGCAGCACAAAACCTAAATATACCACTGAGCATTGTGTGGGTTATGAACCCTCTCACCCAGTTCTACAGTGCACCAGGGTGAAGCGATGACCTTCTGTGTGGCATTGGGTCCCCTTTACCCTGCTCTGGGATGGCTGTGAAAGTGGCGATCACCTGGTCCATCTGCCAACAGGTTCCAGTACCTGCTTTCTTAGGATGATCAGATTTTCTGGTGGCTGTAGCGACTTCCCAACTCCGCCCAATCTGGCCTGGGTCTGCATAGATCCATTCTGCTCTCTCTCTCTCACGCCCGGCCTCCAACACAGTCTCTCCCATCTACCCCTGGGTTCCCTGGCTTTTTCCCTTTTTTAAATGCTCCGGCCCCTTTACCAGTCCTCATGGGTGGTGTAGTTCTGTATGGGTTTTGTGATGACTGAGTTGCAAGACTCTGCCATCTTGTGGCAAGAAAACAGTTCCTTCATAACAGTAACATTGCACATGAGGTGCCCAGACAATTACATCAGCTGTTACTAAAGAAGGGCACAAATTCCGAAGGCAGTTCATGAAGTTTGGGTGCTATGAGTCTCAAGGGGAGTTCAGCCCCCTAGACCTTATTCATGCTTCAGTTGAGGATTTGAAGAGATAATGAGACTTGAAATACCCTGAGCTAATAAGAACAGTGTGAGAAGAGGAATCCATATTGGAAGACAAAGGGATGAATCTGGGGTCAGAGCCGACTGCTGGAGTTAGGATATTAAGTGCTGCCTATGGTTGATCTACCCAAGGTATACCCTGTTCTTGCCTAAATGAAAGGAACGTCTTTTACTTTACTCCTGAAGCAGTGAAAACTGTTCTCTTAGAACAGTTAGAACTTTAATGTTGAGTGTTCTAAGAGCATGCAACATTGTACCCATCAACATGAAGACACAATTATTTAGATAAATGTCTCAGCAGATTCTATTAGGAGACTTAGAGGATCTGAGGGAACAACAATCAGCGAGAGTCTAGGCATCCCTATTGTACCACTATAGTGGTGGTCTGAAAGAAGAATGGCTCCTTCAGAATATGCATCAACTAGTACACTTTCAACGAGATCTATTGGAGATTAGTACACCCCTCCATAAATATAAGATGCATTATAGTGTCTATCTGGGGCCAAGTGGTTCGGTGTGGAGAACTTGAGAAGTGGGTGTCACCAAATCCTTATGCCCCCAAAGATACACAGAAGGCTGCTTTCATCTGGGTTGTCAATTTGGGTGGTACAAGTATGATCTGATGAGGAGCCCCTTTGACTTTCCAGCAGCTGAAGAATTTAACTGTAGGAGACATGAATCTGTTTGAGGTTTTGGTGTACTTGGAAACATTATGGTCCTGAGAAAGGTACTAATAGAGTCTGAGGAGCAACTGGAAAAGGTATTGAAAAGATTCCATAACAAAGGTTTAAACTTCACTTGAAAAGTGTCAGTTCTGTCTGACATCTGTCACTTATCTTAGGCATGTTGTGCAGAAAAGAGTAACCACTGACTCCAATAAGTTAAAGGCCGTCACCTTATGGCCAAGGTCCTGGAAAGTTACGGAATTTAAGTCATTTTTAGTAGACATGTGCACAGAAAAAAAAAATCTTTTTTTTTTGTTCTGTTTCGTATTGTTCCGTTTTTTCGTTTTCGTTCGTTTTTCGTAAGACGCCCGTTTTCCTGTTTGTTCCCGTTCGTTTTTCGTATGACGCGATTTTTTCGTATTCCGATCGTTTCGTATTTTCGTTACTGTTTTATTTTCGTACATGCGGGATGGTTCGTTATTCTGTTTAATTCATGTTCGTTACTTGTTAGACAATAATTTTCGTGAATTTTCGTCAATGATTTGCAGTATCTTGAAACCCTTTTGTTTTGCTATTTTCAGTCGTATGTTCATGTGACATCTATAACAAAAGATTTGCATTCTGTATTTTAAATTCCTTTTTTCTGTTCGTATTTTGGATTCAAAACACAGCATGCAAATCTTTTGTTATAGATGTCATATGAACAATGAACATAGGACTGAAAACAAACAGAAAAAGGATTGAAACAAAATACAGCATGCAAATCTTTTGTTATAGATGTCATATGAACAATGAACATAGGACTGAAAACAAACGGAAAAAGGATTTAAACAAAATACAGAATGTAAATCTTTTGTTATAGATGTAATTTTTGTTCTTTTGCCGTTTTCGTTTTGTCGTTTTTTTCGTCGGATCATTCGTTCGTATTTGCGGTTGTTCGTTATGCGGCTCATTCGTAATCTCGTAGTTTTCGTATTTTGGTGCTTTAATTTTTTCGTATGTACACATTATCCTGCGGGTACGAAAATTAACATTTTCGTACGAAAATAACATTCGTACGAACGGGAATGCACATATTAAATTTTTAGGCTTCTATTCTTATTCTCAAAGATTTGTGGAGGGGTTCATTCACCAAGATAGCCCAACTAGCTCCTATAAAAAAAAAAAATGAAGGAGAGGAAGATGGTTCAGAGCTGCAATATCAGGCCAGTCAGACTCAGAAAGGTTTGAAGGTCAACACTAGTCCAACCATGTAAGCAGGCATTTCTCTAGCTGTGGAGTTTAACTCAAACACCTGTTTTAGCCTGCGCTTATCCAGCTCAGCCCTATGAACAACATGTAGATGTCATAAGAGAAGGACTGGTTGAGGGGTTATATCAAGAGTATGATGATGCATGACACAGACTTCTAAGGAAGAGGGAACTCCACTGACATCAGAGATAGTCCGAGCTCTATGTAAGGGGTTAAGCACTGGATCAGAAGGGCAACAGGGATGGAAGCCATTGTAGTTAATGCTCCTGGTGTCCCCAAGTTATACCGTATTCTGGCTCAAGTGAGAGATGAAGGTCTATCTATGCTCAGCAAGCAAGATTTGAGAAGAGATAAGGCAAAATAGAATAGAAGATAAGGCAAAATAGAAGAGTGGGATTGGTTACAGCTTTGTGGTGAGCCAGTATACCAAATGGGCTGCCCATGCAAACCTAAAAGACAAAAATGGCAACAGTTTCTTCCTGAGCAGCATATAGCACCCCGGATATTTTGGAACTACATTTACCATGATGCTCATGCACTCTGCAACATAGTGGAGCATCATGGGAAATGTAGTTCCAAAACATCTGGAGTACCAAGGTTCACCATCACTGCCCTAAAGCATGGGTGCTCAACCTGTGGTCATCCAGCTGTTACAGCTACATATCCCATAAGGCATTGCAAGGATGACCATTACAAGAATGACTCCCAAAAGCAGGGGCATGGTGGGACTTGTAGCTCCACAACAGCTGGAGAGCCATAGGTTGAGCACCCATGCCCTAGAGGGTTTCTCCAGTGGGCCATCACCCAGTTCAAAACCCAAGTGAGTTGGTGTGCATTGATTTCTTAGGTTTGGTGCTCAGCATGTGTGCACTGAAAAACATCCTTGTGATGTGATGGACCACTTCACTCGCTATGCCCAGGCCTTTCAACAAATGCCTCAAAAACATTGCCTCAAAAAATTAATTCTGACCACAGCAGAGACTTTGAGAATATGCACATTGACTTCTTCAATACCGGGCACTTATACCCCCTTCCTCCCCAGGCCAATTTTCAGCTTTCAGCTGTCACACTTTATGACAATTGTGCGGTTATGCAACACTGTACCCATAAGACACGTTTATATATTTTTTTCACACAAAAAGAGCTTTCGTTTGGTGGTATTTAACCACTTCAGACCCGCGCTATTGACAGAATACGTCAACAGCGCGGACCTGAGGCGCCAACTTGACGTCTTTGGACGTGATTTGTGTGCATTACCCGCGCGCGCCACTGGGTGGCGCACGGCGGGTAAACACTGTCCCGCCGCATTGCTGGGGATCCGATGCATGTACCTGGCGGCCGCGATGTCGGTCGGGTACATGCGATCGGCGGGAAACCGAACAGATGACAGCAGGGACGTGGAGCTCTGTGTGTAAACCTTGGGGAAAATAAGGGGAAATAAGGGGAAATAAGGACGCCAATTTTGTTTGGCAAACACGTCGCACGACCACGCAAATGTCAGTTAAAGCAACGCAGTGCCGGAAGCTGAAACTTCGCCTGGGAACGAAGGGGGTTTATGTGCCCAGTAATGAAGCGGTTAATCACCTCTGTTTTTTTTATTATTTGCTAAATAAATAAGAAATGAGGGAAACTTTTGAAAAAAAAAATCCAACATTTTTAAAGGTTCCATAGTAGGCGAGGTTGAAAAAAGACCAAGTCTAACCTATGTGTGTGATCTTATGTCAGTATTACATTGTATATCCCTATATGTTGTGGTCATTCAGGTGCTTATCTACTTTTTTTTAAATTATCGATGCTCCCTGCTTAAACCACTGCATGTGGAAGAGAATTCCACGTCCTTACCATTCTTACAGTAAAGAAACCCCTAGGCAGTTTAAGGTTAAACCGCTTCACTTCTAATTTTAGTGAATGGCTGCATGTCTTATTAAATTCCCTTTCGCGGAAACGTTTTATCCCTATTGTGGGGTCACCAGTACAGTATTTGTACATTGAAATCATATAGAATTTAACATTGAGGTTGGTGGTAAGAATATGGCAGGCAGGGAAATTATCTCTGGGGTATAAAGGGCTAACGGAATATTCCCCACTTTGGGACAATAAATATCTGCAGGAAATATTAGCTATGGGGAAATAAAAAGAATGGGAAAAGCTAGGCATAACTAGAGTGGAGCAATTATATGCAGGAAATATATTGAAATCTTTTTCAGATCTAAGTAGAGAATATGCTATTTCAAATGCCTTGTTTTACACTTACCTGCAGATGAGACATGCCCTTCGAGCCCAATTCAAGGCGCATCCGGTGAGATGGCAAAAAATTCCCCATCTTCAAAGGTTAATTAAATCAGGGACTTCCAAAGGCCTCATTTCAGAATTATATGATCGGACTAATGATGGGTCCACAGGGGGAAGGAGGTTGGAAAAAAAACAAACAAAGGTAGGAGGAGGATATAGGCCCAGTAACAAATGAACAATGGGCACGGATACTGAAGCTAGGGATATCAGTGTCTCTTGCCCCGTCACAAAGAGTATCTCATTTATTTTTAGTTCACAGAGTTTATTACACCCCAAAAAGGCTATATAGTTTTGGAAGGAAATCGGATGACAAATGCCCTAGGTGTCAAAGCACAGGAGACCTTATACACATGATGTGGAAATGCCCAAAATTGCATAGATACTGGGTTAGGGTATTAGATATTATAAATACAACCTTTGGGACAACCCTGGACATGGAACTCAGGGTATGCCTATTGGGTTGTATAGAGGAGAGACATGAGCAAAGGGGCGTTACAGTAGCGGCTATAAGGTGTCTGTTCCAGGCTAGGAAATTGATAGCACAAAACTGGCAAGCACAGAAAGCGCCTACAGCAGCAGAATGGGTCAATGTGATAAACAGTACAGTATGAAAGGAAAAAGTAGTCCAAATTAGGCGTGGACATTTTAATACATTTAAAACACTGTGGGAGCCCTGGTTGAGCAAAATGGGGAGGGAGCTAGACGAGAGAGAGAGAGAGAGAGAGAGAGAGAATAGAGAGAGAGGGAGATACATCTCGTAGACAACGTGTGATAAATGAATTTGGAAGGAAAAGTATACATTGCAATAGTGATAGAGTTTGTGTGCGAGGTACAAATAAGATGATAGGGGGTAAAGGGGAGGGGAGGGCGTCTTATGGGAATAATATGTCCGTTAAAAAATATGTAATGTGCTTTTTTGGATAAAGATGTATGTACTCTAAATAGATTTATTTATATGGAAGAAAACAATAAAGAATATTTAAATAATAAAACAAAAAAGAAATCATATCCCCTCTCAAGTGTCTCTTCTCCAGAGAGAAAAAGTTCAGTGCGCTTTGAAGAGGAACAGGTAATATGACCACCCAGGTAATGCAGGAAGACTTTCAGTGACCCGCCCTCATCCAACCCCCTCCAGCCATCCTCAGTTGTCTTCAGCTCTCTTGCGTCTCCCCGCCCCCTCCTCCCCTTGTCCCACCCCCTCCTCGTTCAGCTAACTCTCACGAGAGTGAATGAAAAAATAAGAACAAGCAAGCACCATACAGGCTAATGTTTTGGAAGGAGGCCCATCTGCCAGTAGATTTTACTACTGGCATCTCCAGTAATCAGAGATCTGCTACAACTTATATGTTATTTAGTTTGATTCAGAAAGAACGTAATAACTGCTTATGAGAAGGCCTGAACAGTTTCTAAGCCCCAAGAGCTAAGAAACAAAAGAAACTAAACTAAGTACAGGTTTAAGATTTACAGTCTGGCAATTGTGTACTATTGAGGAATATGACTATCGCAAAAAGGCATAAGCTAGCTGACTGGTGGAGTATTCAGCTCTACATTGTCTGCAAGAAGTTGCCCTGTATCAGATTCATCCAGAGGGAAAAGGCAGGGCACTTGAAAACTTGCAACCAAAATAACTTTTTGCCCTTGAGCCCAGAGAAGTTCTCATATATCAATCCTAGCAACTACCATTGGAAGAGGATGGGATGATGACTGGGAAAAGGATTTCAGCATGGAAAATTGTTGGCCATCTGGTCACAACTTATACAGAGAGTTTTTTTTTTAGGAACCTTCAGACCCAGTTACTAGGGAATGTATATGGATCAACTAATTTCTTATTAATGAGGGGCTTCTTCAGGTACCATGTTTCAATATTGGAAAATCTAATAAAACATGTGTCACCAATTCATGACACGTTATATGATTGCAGCCAGACAACAAGATATATGTCCACAAAGATGTCAATACTCATTAAAACCAAAAAAGTATCGACAATAGATATCCGCCATTAATAGGGTCTGATTTAAAGGTGATAAAAGCAAAAAAAAGTAGGATGAAAATTGAAAAAGTGTCATCCAAATAGAAACCAATAGATGTTGTTTAGACACCAAAAGTCCCAAAAATATTTTGTGCGAAAATAACATGATACCATCATTTTTGACCACCACGCTGGTGGCTTGCTCCTCTTACAGTTAGTTATACTAGAACCTGGGACGTTTTTTTTCTTTAGGTTCCCCTTTGAAACAAAACATTTTGGGATTTTTGGTGTCTAAACAACATATATTGGTTTCTTCTGCATCTATTTTTCAACAAAAGTAATTTCCATCAGTTACCATAACAAACAAAAGACTCTTGTATGCCTATTATGACAGTATTATACAGTGGAACTCAAATTATAAAATTTGACATGCTTTGTACGGGCAGCACCAAAGAAGTCTCTGAATCCTTCCAGTGTAGGCAGGGTACAGTTAGAGCTGAAGAAAGCTAAATTGCTTGTCTGGTCTGACTATATTTCTAATTAGTGTAAGTGTTGGGCACGGTAGAGGTGGGGGTACAAAGTACTTTGTTATGATTTCAGTTCCACTTTAAAAATGTGCATATTTCAAGTGAAAATCTGATGCAAATATAATACTATGTGTTCAAACTTCTTAGCTAACATGGCACAAGAATAAATTGACTGAAAAATCCCTGTCCGTGCACAGTTACTTTAAAGCTGAACTCCAGGATTAGCAAATACTGTATGTCTGTATGAGAGTCCTTACTTGAATCTTTGTGTGCATTTATTCCAGATCTGTGCAGTAATCCAGAGAGGAACTTTGCCTTTGCAGTAACTTGTGAAGTAAAGACCAGTCACTGTTGCTCTCTTTTATTTGTGATGGGTGACTGGTCTTGTCTCTCTCGCCTCCTGTAATTTTCTTCAGGCAGCCTGTAGTGGTTGAGACTTGCTGGACCACACCTAAATAGTTAACAGATCATGTAGTATTAGAACCAAAATCAAAACATTAAAAAAGCAAGAGCTGTAAAAAAAAAGCTGCATTTCAGTAGCATGTGGTGATTTCTGCTAAGGTGCTTACAATTTCTGGTCAAGAAGTGTAACGAAGCTGAAATACTGGTAAAACACTTGGACCTAGATCTCTTTTGCAGACATACTAACATGTCAACCCTCTAGATCAGGGGTCTCCAAACTGTGGCCCGGGGGCCAGATGTGGCCCTTTATCCGACCCTTGGGCACTATTCCTCCCACAAATATGAGGCACTATTCCTCCCACTGACACCAACAATGTGGAACTATATCTTCTACCGATACCAATGATGGGATACTATTCCTTGTACTAATAGGGGTACTACTACTTCAATTGACCACCAACCCTGAGGCCACCACCCAGCAAGCCACCCCGCTCCCAGATGTTTGACTTGATACACCTTACCAAGAAAGCAGCTGCAGACTTGGTTAGGGACGCATGGGAAAATCAAATGTGTGTGATTTCAGTTGATGGAAAGCCAGTCACTTCTCTGCTTGATTCTGGTGGTGTTGTGACATTACTCAAGGATAATTTAGTAAATCCTGCACAGTTACACCATAACACTATTGGGGTGGTTTGTATAATGGTGATCAACAAAGATTTGGGGGCTACACCCTAAAAGATGCATTAAAGATAGTGCAGCCATAAGACCATAAAAACAGAACAAAATATTACAGAGCACACATGCAAAGATCCACTAATAATGGGGTACTATGTTGCAGTAAGTGGAACCCTCACTACTGCACGAAGCCCTAGTGGGGAGAGATTTTCCACACTTTTGGACTTTGTCCGCCTGACTCTTTTTGTTTGCCACAGAGCTCCCCTGCTGAGGACACTTCCAAACTCACCCCAGAGTGTCAGTATTCTGCACCATCACCACATTTTTGCAGTCTGTTGGTACCTTTACCAATAATTGAAGTGGCTTTTAAAAGAATTGGTATGGATCTGGTGGGACCAGTAGTAAAATCTGCCTGGGGCCATCAGCACATACCGGTAATACTGGACTATGCCACAGGGTATCCTGAAGCCATTTCCTTGCATAATTCCTCAGCTAAGACTATTGACAACGAGCTTGTCCAGGTATTTATTTATGTGGGTATTCCTAAAGAAATATTAAGGGATCAAGGCACAACTTTTATGTCCAGAGTCACTAAAGAATTGTGTAAGTCGTTCAAAATCTCCCATCTCCACCTCTGTCTATCACCCCCAAACTGATAGTCTTGTAGAGAGATTTAAAAATGCTGAAAAGCATGTTAACCACTTAAGACCCGGACCAATATGCAGGTAGGACCTGGCCCATTTTTGCGATTCAGCACTGTGTCACTTTAACTGACAATTGTGCGGTTGTGCGACGTGGTTCCCAAACAAAATTGGCGTCCTTTTTTTCATTTATGGAGTATTCCCCTTTTGAACTACTGTATGGTAAACATCCCAGGGGATTGCTAGATATTGCAAAAGACCATGCCTTATAAAAGTGTAATCAAGCATGTCAGCATCGCGGCTGTCATAACGCTTGTATGGAAACATATGGAGCAAGCCCAGGAGCCACAGAAAAGGGTTTATAATAAGAATGCAAAGGCCCGAACCTTCAACCCTGGTGATAGAGTGCTGGTAATAGTCCCCACAGTTAAGAGTAAACTCCTAGCAACCTATGGGGCGACCACTATCTACCCTTTATCTTTATCTGACGGTGGCATATGACTCTGGGTTGACCCGCACATTTGATAAGTGGAAGGCTGATATACCTGACCTGGATGACGAAAAGTGGGAGGAATGCGTCTCTCTGTTCATCCCGTCACTTATAGCAGCTAGGGATAGGTTTATCCAAATCAAATTCCTACATACAGTAGAGCATACTATACCCCTCAAAGGCTGGCCCGTATCTTCCCCCAACGAGACCCCCTCTGCCCGCGCTGTAGGGTGCAGGAGGGCTCGTTCTGGCACATGGTCTGGTCTTGTCCCAAAATCCAACCCTACTGGGGCCGGGTGGCCGAGGTCTTGAGCGAGGTGTCTCAGCTGCGGATCCCGTTGGAGCCCCTGGTTTTTCTCCTGAGCCATTTGGAGGAGATCCAGGGAGACAGATACTCCAAGCTGTTTCTTACCTTCTCCCTCTTCTATGCCAGGAGGGAAATCCTTAAGTGGAAGGCGGCGGATCCACCGACGGTGGAATCGTGGACCCTATCTATCAATAAAGTGCTCCCGCTGTACAGGATCACGTATGAGAGTAGACAATGCCCGGCAAAATTTGACAAGGTGTGGTCTGCGTGGATTGATGCCAGGGGCTAACTGTGGTCTCTGGTTTGGTTGATGTACTATTCCTATATGACAATAGCTAATCCCTAATGCCTTCTCCCCCCCCCCTTTCTTCTCTCTCCCCAACCCTCCCCCCCCCATCTTGACACTCCGGTTTATCACCCCCCCTTTTCCTGTACTATCCTCAGGGGGGGTGGAGGTTCTGAAGTAAGCTCCGGTAAGCTTCCTATTGTTAGTGTGGGGGTTTGAATGTCCAGTTTTTTCTGTATTTTCCTTTCTTTTCACCCTGCCAACATGTAGCGGCTAGGGTAGGTGCTCTGCTTTACATCCTAATAGTCCATCCTGATATTTGTATTGTGCTGTGCTTTTGTGTACATGTGATGCTGTAACCCTGTTTTTTTCTCTCAATAAAACGTCTCTGTTAAAAAAAAAAAATTCCTAGCAACCTGGCAAGGTCCCTTTAAAAATAATGGAAATTATGAAAAGTTTACCAGCCAGGAAAAAGGAAACCAGAGCAAATATATTACGTTAATCTCTTGAAACCTTGGAAGGACAAAGAGGCTTTACTGGCAGTCCAAACACCCCAAAAGGACAGGTCCCCTGGGACCCCTGAGGCACCGTTAACTAAAACTTTGTCAGTGGTTCAAAAGAAGGATGTTAAAGAGTTTGTGATTAAAAAGAGACTTTTTATCTCACCTGCCCAGACTGACCACAGTTATACAATAGGACATAATTACGGAACCAGGCATCTGTGTAAATCTAAAGCCCTATAGTATACCCAAAGCTAGGAGAAAAGCAGTTGCAAATGAAGTAAAGGACATGTTACAGTTGGATGTGATAGAGGAGTCCCACAGTGACTGGTCAAGTCCCATAGTGTTGGTGCCAAAATCAGATGGAACTATTATGCCGCACGTACACACGATCACTTTTTGTGATGAAAAAAAACGACGTTTTATGTGACGAAACAAAACTAAGTTTTTCAAACTTCATTTTCCAAAACGATGTTGCATACACACCATCGTTTTTCCAAAATGCTCTAGCAAAGCGTGGTGACGTACACCACGTTCGACGGCACTCTGTTCCATTGAAGCTCCGTCTCATAACTTGCTTCTGAGTATGCGCGGATTTAAAAACGTTGTTTTCAACGTCGTTTTGCCCACACATGATCACTTTTTATGACACAAAAAATGACATTTTGAAAAACGACACAAAAAATTCAAACATGTTCAAATTTTTTTTTGGTCGTTTTTTTCAAGACATAAAATGACGATCATTTTAAATGACGATTTTGTAATGATTTCAGGAAGTTGAAAAGCGTGTCCAATTAGGGAGCTGTGGTGGCTCAACGTGATTGGCACTGCGCTGACAAGCCATTCACCTCTGCAGCCAAGGGTTCGGATCCCGGTCTCGGCTACATGTGAATTGAGTTTGGTGGTCTCAGCCCGGCTCCCTGTGGGTGTGCTATGCAAGGTACGCCTGTGCTTAGTACGCCCACCCCCCCCCCCCACAAAAACCACCACACTTGCACGCACACAAAAAATTGGTTTAAAACACATGCACTTTGGCCATGCGGTCTCTTAAAATAAAGAGAGGCGAAGGACCTACGGGGCTGGCTGGGTGGGCTAGGCCCCCTCACTCCCTCATAGGGGGGAGTCCCTCTGCCCCATTGGGGTCCCGTTGGGCCCCAGTTGGGCTGCCAAGAGGAGCAGGTAGGGCGGGGTGAGTGGGAGGCCCCCCTTCACACCCGCCATTGCCACCAGGGGCATGGAGAAGGATGGCGATTGCCTCCGGGGGGAGGGTCTGCCTACTCCCAACTCCTGCAGTCCGGCTCCTCTCTCTCGAGTTCACGCACAAAAATACACTTTAAAAAAAAAAAGAAAAGAAAAGCGTGTCCAAATTCGATGCATACCCAATGCCTTGGGTCGACAAGCTTATTGACAGATTAACAAGTGCTCGGTACATGACTTATACCCCTTACAGAATCTGCAAAAGAGAAAACAGTGTTTTCTACCCCCAAGGAGTCTTTAAAGTATTCCAGTATAAGCGGATGCATGGTGCTCCTGCCTCATTCTAGAGAATCATGATAAGATAATAAGACCACATGGCCAACACGCAGCCGCCTATTTGAATGATGTAGTCATCCACAACCCAGATTGGGAATCTCATTTGCCCCGGGTGCAAGCAGTAGTAGATTCCCTTAGGAAAGCAGGTCTCACTGCCAACCCCAAAAAGTGTGCCCATTGGCTTTGAAGAGGCCAAATATCTTGGCTACGTTTATTGGTCGAGGGCTGAACAAGCCTTAGATCGATAAAAATTGAGGCAGTTCAAAAGTGGCCCCAAGCTAAAAATAAAAAGCAAGTTTGTGCATTTCTTGGGATCACAGGATACTACAGGCATTTTATATCCAATTTTGCCACCACTGACAGATCTGACAAAGGGTAGATGGTCGGTCATGATTAAGTGGAATCCGGATTCCTGAAATATCCCCTGTTGGTGGAGATAATTCAAACAAGTCACTGATCAAGTGGATGTGTGATAACAAGGAGAAAAACAGTCGGTGACAAGGTGGTTCCTTGCCCTTCAAGTATTTAAGTTTACAGTGGAGCATAGAGCTGGGAAACTTTAGAATAATGCAGATTCCCTTTCCCGTATTCATTGTCTTGTTGGGACAGTCGCTCAGCCACAACAGGGTCTTGAGTAGGGATTAGCTTCGTATTCAAATCTAACTCATGTTCAACTTGAACATCGTATGTTTGATTGTTTGTCGAATTACGAACGTTTTGGGCCGTTTGCGCCAAATTCGAGTTGCGTTCCATGGTTCATAATTCACTGCAGCATCGCAGTGCATTGCTGACTGATGATTGGCCAAGCATGCAGTATGACCCGCATGCTTGGCCAATCCCAGCTTGCAATAAACGGAGAGCCATAATTGGCCAAAGCCAGGGTGGCTTTGGCCAATTATGGCTCAGGAGGTTTAGTACTCGCCCCACACTATAAAAGGCCGCCTGCAGGTCGTCCTTGTGTAGTGTGTTGTGGTGGTTAAAAGAGAGAAGACACAGAGAGAGAGAGAGAGAGAGAGAGTGTCATTTTTAGTAGGTAGATAGAGCAGGCAGGCTAGTCAGTTAATGTTACAGTGTGTAGAGGATATATATGCATCCCAGGTGTTGTATATATATTTATACACTGTATAGTTTAGCTAGATCTGCATTTCCTAATTTACTGGCAGGCAGGTGATTGTGCTAGCTGCAGTATTCTCACACAGTGTACTGCCTGTGTCCTCTGCAGTGTGCACCTAAAGCTACATGGTGTGTACTGCCTGTGTCCTCTGCAGTGTGCACCT
Source organism: Rana kukunoris (assembly GCA_029574335.1). Lineage (NCBI taxonomy): Eukaryota > Metazoa > Chordata > Amphibia > Anura > Ranidae > Rana > Rana kukunoris. Next base: position 136,819,835 of record CM056056.1, on the reverse strand, counting down.
AAAGCTATGTGGTGTGTACTGCCTGTGTCCTCTGCAGTGTGCACCTAAGCTACGTGGTGTGTGTACTGCCTGTGTCCTCTGCAGTGTGCACCTAAAGCTATGTGGTGTGTACTGCCTGTGTCCTCTGCAGTGTGCACCTAAGCTACGTGGTGTGTGTACTGCCTGTGTCCTCTGCAGTGTGCACCTAAAGCTATGTGGTGTGTAATGCCTGTGTCCTCTGCAGTGTGCACCTAAAGCTACGTGGTGTGTACTGCCTGTGTCCTCTGCAGTGTGCACCTAAAGCTACGTGGTGTGTGTACTGCCTGTGTCCTCTGCAGTGTGCACCTAAAGCTACATGGTGTGTGTACTGCCTGTGTCCTCTGCAGTGTGCACCTAAAGCTACATGGTGTGTGTACTGCCTGTGTCCTCTGCAGTGTGCACCTAAAAACGTTTTTCCATTGATACATGTTCCATTGGGCAAGACCCGGGTTCTCAAAGATGTTTTTTACGACAATGACTTGCATATTAGGCTTTAAAATTAGCACTTTTGAATTCGAACGTTCGAGTCCCATAGACGTCAATGTGGTTCTAAATGTTCGTGCGAACGGTCGGTCAGTTCGAAGGTTCTGGTGCGAACTGAACAGGGGGGTGTTCGGCTCATTCCTAGTCTTAAACAGAGGGGGGGGGGGGGGTAACGCAACATTATGAAAAGCGAGGTGTTTGTTGGACTTTATGTTTCACTGTGCACGTGTTCATTTTCCCGAGAACTAAGGTGGAATCCAGTTTGGGGTTTAAAGAGAAATTAGTGATGGACAGGCCAGTTAGGGGACGAGTGTGCTGGCAGGATAACCAGCGGGCGGGCCAGTCAGCAGGAGTCGGCACAGGTGAGTGAGCTCCTGAGCGGGCAGGTCGCCACGTGAGTGCGCGGACGGGCAGTCATTGAGTGAGTGGGCAGGCCAGTCAGCGGGGGTCGGCAGGTGAGTAAGTGCCTTAGTGGGCAGGTCGGGTAGGCCAATGACAATCCGAAAAATATGGCAGGTGACATGGCAAGTGACAATCAGCACCATGTGGCAGGTGATGTGGCAAGTGACAATCCGCAACGTGTGGCAGGTGACGTGGCAAGGGACAATCGGCATCTGGTGGCAGGGACGTGGCAGGGACGTGGCAAGTGACAATCCGCATCTGAAAACAGGTTGACATGGCAAGTGACACATACACACACACAGTTTTTTTCAGGCTCAGACCCTTTGGTGCCTGCTCACCACAATCACTTGAAGTCTGGTTTCTGTGTTTACAAGTGACAGCTCGGCACTCTGTATGTAATTCAATCCTAGTATTTAATGCCCCTTTAAGACCCTTCTACTGTTTTTGTGAAATTTGACTGAACACACCCACTATTTGATGTGATTTGAAGGGTGTGTGTAGGGGAGGGGTTTTGTGGGGCCGAGGTTAAGTTCCTGCACCTAATGTTTAAAGGAAAAAAGCCCTGTGTATGTGTGTGTATATATATATATATAATTAACCCTTTCTAACTCATTAGTATGCACACTTTTCAATTGGTTTTGGGGTCTTTTAATGTAAATATAAACTTTATATATAAAGTCAGTATTATTATACAGGATTTTTAAAGCACTGAAGGTTGGTGCAGCACTTTACAACGTTAGGGCAAACAGTAGTTACAATACAATTCAATACAGGAAGAATCAGAGGGCCCTGCTCATTAGAGCTTACAATCTAAAAGTCATTGACTTTCTCTGCTACCTTTGAAGCTCGTTCTGACACTGATGACAGTTTACTCATCTCATTGTTACGTTCAAAGGACATCCAATTTTCACAACACTAGAGGCAGAGAAAACAGTGCAATTCTATTCCCTGGTTTCATTCCATCTTTTTCTTAGTCCTCTGTTCCCAAGGATACAACCAGCCACTGATGCATGTGTTCAGTGTGAGCTCTAGCCTGATGCATCACAGTAACGTATAAGTAGGCGAAAGGTGTTGCAGTGATGTATGAGAGACATGAATCTTCCAAATGAGGCACCAAGATGAGGCACTGCTGGAATGATAGTCCCATACAGAGATATCGGCAGACACTAAATTCCAGCACAATGTGATAAAGTAGCAAAGGGAGGGAAATTATTTCGGGAAAAATACAGTACCTGCATAGTATATTATATATATATATATATAATATATATATATATATATATATATATACACATACATATATATATTTACACATACACACATTGTTTCCTGTAATTATTCACCCTCTTGAATGTTTCCACATTCTGTAAAGTTACAACTTAGAAATTAAATTGATTTAATTGGAATTATCATCAGATTCATGCAACATGCATAAAGCGGGCCCACCACAGCTTCAACTATTCTGGGAAGGCGGTCCACAACTTTTAAGAGTGTGTCTATGAGAACGTTGGATCAATCTTCCAGAGGTTAGACACTGATGTGGATGAGAAGGCCTGGCTCGCAGTCTCCACTGTAATTTATCACAAAGGTGCATAAAAACATGGATGGTCCATAAAGACATGGATGAGCCAGTTTGGGGTAGAGGAAGGCCTGCACAGAGTCCTGACCTCAACTCGATAGAACACCTTTGGGATAAATTAGAATGGAGACTGTGAGCCAGGCCTTCTCGTCCGCATCAGTGCCTGACCTCACAAATGCGCTTCTGAAAGAATGGTCAAACATTCCTATAGACACACTCCTAAACCTTGTGGCCAGCCTTCCCAGAAGAGTTGAAGCTGTTATAGCTGCAAAGGGTGGGCCAACTCAATATTGACCCCTACGGAATAAGACTGGGATACCATTAAAGTTCATGTGCGTGTAAAGGCAGGTGTCACAATACTTTTGGCAATATAGTGTATGACCAGCACATATCCAGCTTACCTCATGAGCAATTCTATTCACATTCAGTCCCCACTATGTTCTCTAAAGTGCACCCACCACCAGTTCAACATTTATCAAAGTCACTCTTATATTTCATCATCAGCCCATCAGTGTATATCCTCCTTACATTTATTCATAATTCACCCATGTTAATCCATTGGAATCCCTCCCTCCAATATGCAGCTTACTAATAGTTGTTCATCAGTAGCCCGCCAATGTAAATTCCCCTATATTAATTAATTCAAAGACAGCCTCTCAGTGTAAACATCTTTATATTCATCCGACCTCCTGCCATGTAAAGCTCTCCTATATTCAGCCTCCCCAAGCAGCCTCCCAATGTAAACCCTCTTCATATTCATTCATGAGCAGCATCCCCTAATGTAAAGCCACCATGTAAAGCCCTCCTACTCACCCAGAATCACCCCCCCCCCCTAATGTAATGCTCCCTTATATCCCATAAGCAGCCCCCTCCCAAATGTAAAGTGTATTTATATTTATCAGCAACCCCTCCCCAAATGTAAATTCCCCTTTTATTCCATCACCAGCCACCCCAGTTTTAAGCCCCCTCATATTCATACATCAACAGGTCCTCTCACATTCATCCATCATAAATCTCTAATTTACAGTGTCCTCTGTATATTGTACTGCCCCCCCCCCCCCCTTCAGGTCTGCACTCATTTGGTATGTGGAAAAAAGGGGCAATCATTGTATTCCAGGCAGCACTTTACTTGCCTTGAAGACTAAAGCCACCCAGAATAAGGAAGGCAGCTCTGCCAAGGGAAACTAAGCCACTCTAATTTGAACCTTCAGAGAATGTGTTAGCGGCACAGAGGAGGTTATGTCACACAGCCCTTGCTTTCATATGCCTAGCTCTGCCATTGGTTTATACTGCTCTGGGAGCCACTTTCTTAAAAGCGTCCCACCACAGGCTCCTACTGTGAACAAGTCCAAGGCTGCACATAACATGATGGTCCCACCACAATACCTCAATACCAGTGACGTGTGGTGAGGTCAGTGGCTAGTATCAGAACTAGATACACACGTTACATATTTACAAGTTACATATTTGATTCTCATTATGTAGGCAATTGCAGTTCTACTAGTTATACTCATTTAACAAACATATTTACAAAATTCTGTTCCTTTAAGATGTTTTTCAGTGACCCTGTTAATGCTGGAAACAATATTACTGGCAAATTATGATTTTTATATGTAGGAGAGAAGTGTCAGAATTGGCCTGGGTGGCAAGTGGTTAATTACCATAAGTAAGTAATATACAAATAATTATTATATATTGTTTTTAAGGTAATTTACTATATTTTCAAAATCTGTACTCAAGCAGGTGGCTTAACGGATAAATTACTAAAGTTTGAAGTTATAACCAATAATTTCACATTAAATAGATATATAATTAATGGAGGAGCTGCCCCTGGCAGTTAAGAGGGCTGGGCTGGAAGGGAGCAGTTGTCTTTTAGACACATTCCCCCTTCTATGACACTGCAGTGAGAGAAGAGCCTCCACTGCAGCATATTTTTTGGGACAGCTTTGACCAATGATGCTTTATCATTGGTCAAAAGCTCCAAGCTGTCCATTGAGCTCAGTGCCTCTAAGGCGGCGTACACACGACCGAGGTTCTCGCTGGAAACCAGCGAGAACCTCGCTGGAAGCTGCATTCCAGCGAGAACCTCGGCCGTGTGTACGCTCCTGGCTCGCCCCGCCCGTCGGGAATCCCGTTGAGCGAAAAGAGAGCACGCTCTCTTTTTGCTCGACGGCCCGCCTGGATGAATGGCTGGTTGCCATTCCCGACGGGCGGGTGGCCGATTTCGACGGCCGGCAGAGAACCTCGACGGGCAGAACGATGTGTTCTGCCCGTCGAGGTTCTCTGCCGTGTGTACACGGCCTAAAATGAAGTCAGAGGCACTGCAAGCTCATCCTCTCAGTCTGCTGCAAACCGCATGTGCCAGCTTGTATTTAAACTAGCCACGCTGTATGTAGCTTCTGACAGGCTGCACAAGTAGAACTATAGGTGCTAGGAACCCAAAATTTGGACCAGACCCTATGTTCCCCACAGGGATGTAGTCCCAGGAGAGGGGGTGAGCATGCTGACTAACCCCCAGTCTAAGGACGCCAACTGTATGACACAGGAGCGCGCCCACAAGCTAACCCCTTTGGCAAAGAGCTCCCCTGAGGGGGTTAGCATTGGCGGGGAGGAGCTGAGACAGCTGCCGTTGGACCCCAGAACAGCAGGATCAGGGCCACTCTGTGCAAAATGAACTGCACAGTGGAGGGAAGTATTACATGCTTTTTATTTAAAAAAAATGAAATAAATCAAACCTTTACAACCCCTTTAAGGGGACTGAACCCATTAACCAGAATGTAAGTGCTAATCATCCAATTAGCATGAGGAAACCTGACTGATAAGCATCACATGCAAGATTACACCGACTATAGGTAATAAATGTAAAACTACAGCTTCTAATAGCTGTCTAGCTAAAGTTTAAGAGCCGCTAGCAAATGTGTGTCCATATTGTGCACTACAGGGTTCATGAAGGTGAATTGGCATTGTGATGTACATAGAAGACAACCTAAAAAACATTGAAAAAAAAAGGGCAAGACATGGGAAATACCTAGGGCAGGGGTCTTCAAACTATGGCCCTCCAGTTGTTCAGGAACTACGATTCCCATCATGCCTAGTCATGTCAGAGTTTTGCAATGCCTCATGGGATGTGTAATAAATATGCAGGGACAGTTCTAGCCCAGTCTCCCTCCCCCACTAACCACTCTCTTTATCTATTCTTCAGGCCCACAGCAATCTGCTACTTCCTCTTCCCATACAGGTGTCCTTTTTAGGGTTCCAGAGGAGAAATGTTGCTCTTCTTGCAACTTCTACTGCAACTGTTTATACCCTTAAAGACTGGCATAATTACACAAATATGTATCCAATTGTACTGTAAGACAATTGTTCTCCTTGCAGCATTATATCATATGGTTTCTAGCAATTTGTATTTAGTCAATAACAGCAGACTCACATCAAATTTGTAGATGCGGTTATTTTATGGAACCTACAGTAGATTTAAACAGTTTTAAATAACTTGTCAATAATAATAAATGATCTAAAATCTTGATATAGATTAGTAAAAAAAGACAGATGAAATCACCAACTTTAATTATGACCAAGTACCTGAAGAGAAAACTGTCCTACCTAAAGCTGGTCATACACTAGTAGATTTTCGACATCTATCAAAAATGCTCAGTACACTTGATGACATGATGAATGTTGGTCAAGAACCTTTTCCATCCAGCTCCTTTGAAATTTCTTGTCACTGTGGTAGAAAACTATCATTGATTTACTGCCACTAATGATTAGAGAATTGAACAAATGTTCTTGAAATGAGACATTTCAAATGACATTCTACCAGTGTGTGGCCAGCTTTAGCCAAGAAGGACTTCAATCATCCTATTTTGAAGATATTTATTTTTGCATGCTGCGAATATTTGTGCAAAAGGGTTACAAATATTTGAAAAATAAGATATACATACTAGTAAATCATATAAAACAAAAGAAGATATAATACGAGTGGTTTGTCTCTATGAACGTACAATTTAAAATAGAAATAAATAAAGTGTATGCCAAATGCAAGAAGACAATATATCCTTATTACATAGGAGTAAACACTGATGGATCACCGATTAAGAGAATATATTAGGCCAAAGTATAATCTTGTGTAAAGATGTTTAAAAAAATGATGTTATAGACTCAGTTAGTGTCAAATAGAATAATAAAGAGAAATTCAAACAACAAGCACATGGAAATGTATCATGAAGGTGAGGATGTGAATAGGCAGCTAGACTAGAAAAGACAGAAACAAAAATACTGGAAAATCAGCGAAGAAATGGATGAAGATGTCAGGATGAAGGTGGTTTTGTAGAATTAGACCTGATTTTTGACCTAAATTCTCTTTATTACTGGCATAGAAATAACAGTATAACTGATCATTACTTTAGTCTTTTATCCAAGCACTGCTGCAGTTTACCAGCCCATCACACTCCCACTTCACTATTAAGGAACTCCTGTTTTTCATGCAGGAGGGAAATGGAATTATACAAAGTTAGAACTTTCCAAACACATCCACTGCATGCTACATGTCACCTGAGTACCAAGCCGTTTCTCTCAGCCCCAAATCAGCATTACCTTTGCTATTAAAGTTTGAATGTGATTAAGATGCAGAATATAGAATAGAGAAAACAAAGGCAGCTAAACAGTTTGAAAGGACAAATCCCATGCTGCATCTAATATATTCATAAAAAACAGCATCTTCAGCTTTCAGGATACCAGAACAGTGTCTGCACCCAAATTGGATACCTTGTTCTCTGGATTCTGGCTGCAGTGGATTACAGAGAATTCAGATTTACCACTTGAAGTCAAAGGCAATTTTGGATTTTTTTTAAACGCACATTAAATTGTGTATTTTTTTTTCCAAGTAACTTACTTAAACCCCCCAAATACTTTTTGAAAGCAGGCTCTAAAAAATAAAATGGTAGTAGTTGTAGTTTTTTATGTTGCATGGTATCTGTGCAACTGTCTATCAAACACAATAAAAAATAAAATACACCCACTTGTTGGTAAGATTAAAAAAAATTGAGTGGATGGTTATACGAGGTATGTCTATTAACCACTTGTCCACCGCCCACCGTCAAATGACGTCGGGCGGAGGACTCCAATATCCTGACTGCACGTCATATGAGTTTGAATAGGGAATGCACGCGATCGCGAGCGCGCATCCCTATACTGTCGGTAGCGGCGTGTCACGCAGACACCGCTCCTTACCGACAGGGGTGAACAGCGGCGCGGATGCAGTATTTACCACGTGATCGGCCGTGATGAAGTCACGGCTGATCACGCATGGCAACACCCCCAAAGTGCACGGCGCATGTTCGCGATAGCGCCGCGCATGCCCGTCGGTGGCAGCGTGTTCCCGGGAACACTGCTCGTCACCGACAATGGTACACAGCCATTGGTCAGGGCTGTGTACCACGTGATCAGCTCTGATCACTAGTGTAAACAAAGAGCTGTAACTAACTGTTACCAGCTCTTCTCCCCTCACACATCATTTTCAGTGTGAGGAGAGAAGAGCTAGAAGCAGTGAGTTACAGCTCTGTGTTACTGTAGTGTCTGCACAAACACCACATCTGTCCCTTTGCCCCCCCCCCAATTGTCACCAGTCACCCATAAAGTGCACCTGTCACATAAATAGACTGCCATCAGCGGTGCAACCGTCGCCCACCAGTGACCGTACCCTGTCACTGTCACCCACCAGTGACCTGCCCTGTCACCCGTCACCCACCAGTGACCTGCCCTGTCACCCACCAGTGACCTGCCCTGTCACCCGTCACCCACCAGTGACCTGCCCTGTCACCCGTTTATGAAGAAAAAATACTAATTTGCTAAATTTTATGACAGAAACAAAGAAAAATGCAATTTTTTCACAAAATCTACCGTCTTTTTTTATTTATAGCGCAAAAAATAAAAAACCCACGAGTGATTAAATACCATCAAAAGAAAGCTCTATTTGTGTGAAAAAAAGGATGCAATTTTTATTTGGGTATAGTGTTGCATGACTGAGTAATGACTGAGTCATTCAAAGTGTGAGAGCACCGAAAGCTGAAAATTGGTCTGGGTAAGAAGGGGGTTTAAGTGCACTGTATTGAAGTGGTTAAATAACGCGACTGTGATTCCACCTAGTAAACAAAGAAGTCAGAACTGGTTATAACTGAATGTGTGGTGACCTTGAGTATGTTTGTACCTGCATGACAAGCAGCAACACTCTGACGTTCAGTTGATTGTAAATCGTCATTTTGTTTGGTTGCGTTTTCTGTTATATGGCAAAAAAATGCTAAGTTTAAACGGTGAACAATATGTAAATTTGAAATTTTTGGTAAAATTGCACAAAACACCAACAGAATGTTTTCAAATGCTTACTACAGCATATGGAAATGACGACCCGTCTCATGTTTGAGTGGCACAAAAGATTCAGCGAGGGACGTGAGAATGTTGAAGATGATGAACACCCTGTACAAACTTGCATCTCAAGACCAAAGAAAATGTAGAAAAAAAAATAATCAGTCAGACTGTTTGAAAAGACCACCGAATGACTCAGTGTTCGAATGACTCAGTGTTCGAATAATAAATTAATCTGTGAACATTGACAAAGGCACTGCATGGAAAATTTTGCGCAATGATCTTAATATGACAAAAGTTTGAGCAAAGATGGTCCCAAGGGTTCTCACTCCAGAACAAAAAGAACGTCACAAGAAAGGTTGCGTTGACACTCTGCAGCAACTTGACGCAGATCCAAACCTGTTTCGTAAAGTAAAAACTTGCGATGAAACCTGAAACGACGGTCTCTGCATCGGATTCGCGCGAGATCGCCGTTATCGGTGGCGGAACAGGCCACCCTGCCGCCGCTCTCCCGCGCCCTCCGCCGCTTACCGTTGCCGTCGGTATCGGCGGAGGCGATCGGGTCCTGTAGGCAGCTGTGTGGGGAGGCGAGTGAGGGAAAAATCGCCCCCACCCGTCCCTATAGCTCTGCTGGGTGGAAGTGACGTCAGAACGTCAGTCCCGCCCAGCGTCTTAAAGAGACATTTTTTTTGTTTACCTTTTTTCAAATGACAATTTATTTTTATTTTTTTGCTTTTAAGTCTAAATATGAGATCTGAGGTCTTTTTGACCCCAGATCTCATATTTAAGAGGACCTGTCATGCTAGGGATGTTTACATTCCTTGTAATAGGAATAAAAGTGATATTTTTTTTTTATTTCAGTGTAAAAAATTATAAAATTAAAATAAATCCGACGAGCTCACGCGCAGAAGCGAACGCATACACGAGTAGCACCCGCATATGAAAAATGTGTTCAAACCACACAAGTGAGGTATCGCCGCGATCGTTAGATCGAGAACAATAATTCTAGCGTAAGAACTCCTCTGTAAAGGCCCATACATACGGTAGGACATCCAACAAAATTTCTCTTGGATTTTTGTCCTAATTGATTTGTCCGATCACACCCATAGCATACACACGCTCGGACTTTTCTGCAAACTTTTCTAAAACTTTCCCATCATCACGTGGTTGTTCTGCTCTTTAATGCCACCCTTTGGTTAACTTCTGCTATTGTTGGTTGATTTTAACATTGGTTCTGAGCATGCGCATTTGTAAATTGTCCAAAAGTCCGATGGTTTGCTGTACACACGATCGGACTTTGCACCATCGGACTTTTGTTGCCTGAAAGTTGGTCCGTTCGCAGACCCAACTTTTTGTCCGATGAAAGCCAAAAAAGTTGGTCCGATGGAACGTACACACGGTCGGACAAATGAGAAAAGTGTCGGATTTTGATGTTGGTTGGGCAAAAGTCCGACCGTGTGTACGGGGCTTTACTCAAAAAATGCAACCTATAGAATTTTTTAAACGTCGCCTATCGAGGTTTTTAAAAGGTAAAAGTTTGACGTCATGCCACGAGCGGGCGCAATTTTTAAGCGTGACATGTTGGGTTTTTATTTTACTCAGCGTAACATTATCTTTCACAATATATAAAAAAATTGGGCCAAATGTATTGTTGTCTTATTTTTTAATTAAAAAAAAGTGAATTTTTTCCAAAAAAGTGCGCTTGTAAGACCGCTGAGCAAATACGGTGTGACAAAAAGTATTGCAATGACTGCCATTTTATTCTCTAGGGTGTTAGAAAAAAATATATAATGTTGGGGGGTTTTAAGTAATTTTCTAGCAAAAAAAAATGTTTTAGTCTCGTAAACACCAAATCTGAAAAACACCCTCGGTCCTTAAGTGGTTAAAGGGTAACTTTCGTGGGGAAAGATAAATGGCAAATAAAGAAAAAATATTATAGCGTGTACAATTGCGATATAAGTCATTTTGTTATTAAATGACCTTTACTTTTCAATCTGCAGCCGCTATAACTTTCTATAAATGCAAAACAATATGGCAACATTGAGTGCTCTGTACACAGAGGCCCACATTTACAGAGAGTGGGCACACATTACACCATCGTAGTGCAAACACCGTACGCTACGCCGACGCAGCGCAACTGCATTTAGCAAGCTATTGCTCCCAACGCTGCGCCGGCGTGGCGTAGGTTTCGAAGGCGCAGGGCGGTGTAGGTGGAAGTGGGAGTGACCCCATGCAAATGATGGTCCGAGCATGGTGCAGTGTTTTACTCCCGTAGTGGAGTTATGCTTTCATTTTTTATTTTATTTATAAAACAGGGACAAGGCTGCGTGGGCCGACAAGGGATAAAACAATACAACATCGCACACAGTGCAGTATATAAGGTACACAATAACAAAATGCAGTGCATTAAAACCATATCGGACCTCTTATCGAGCACACTCTGTAGACCACCAGCCCCAAATAGGGCGTGTGTCCCCGGACTGCGCCCAGAGGCCATCGCCGCCAGTGGACCTCGGCAGCGATCACCAGGGGAGATGTCCCCCCCGTAATTGTGACTGTGTATGACAAGATGGTTGCGTCGCGCAGCCGGCCGGAGTTATGCTTTAATCAGCCTCATTATTTAATAGATATCCCTCATATATACCATATATTTCAAGCACTGAAGCTGCACATGCCCATGAAATGGTAAAATACTATGGTAACTAAAATTATCCATAGAGGAAGATTAAAAAGCCTTAAAAGATCATAAATTTAGGGTTACCCATGAATGATGGCTCCAGAATTATTGCTTTCATAACAGTGTGGCAAAATTGCAGTTTACATAGACTCATGTGCTCTATGCTGTCATTTGCATTCACAAGTGCGTGCAGGCAGGTGGGGTAGCTTTAAGTAAAATGCAAATTTTATTTATTTTATTTAAAATGTTTTTAGTATTCTCTTTTTCTCTTGTTTTCCAAGTGCAGTAAAAGTGATCGGGGGTGGCTCTGCAGATGCCCAAATCACTTTTACTGAAAAGTGCTGAGTTGACAAAAATGATAACAAGCTCAGGGCAGCACTGCAGCCCTGAGCTCATTTTACCACTTGAGTTTCAAGCTTTTTTTTTTTAGATAGGGTGAGAAAGTGCTTTCTGTTAGGCTTGGTTCACATATGAGCCACATGCGGCTCACAGCAGGGGTCTGGTGCGTGCTGGTTCACAGTTTCAGTTCAGATTTCAGCCTGCATTGTGGGCTGAATTCGGACCTGAAATGGTCAAAAAGACACACCGTTTTTCAGAAAAACACACCGGACCTGCTGCGGAGATATGTGAACCGTCTCCATAGAGAGCGGGTCAAAATCTCCTGCTATTGCAAATTTGATCCAATTCACAATGGTGTGAACCCAGCCTCAGACTTTTTTGTTCAAAAAAGTTCTAACTTTGTATAAACCCATTTCTCTCACCTTCTGTCCCTGTGTAGCAAGTACTTCTCCAGACTGATGTAATCTATTAGGGGACAGCTGTCTGCTGTGGCAGCATGGGCTTTTTCACCTCCCCTTTCTCTTTTCACACACAGACTCTCAGAACTGCTGGTTTGTAAACTCCCTATTGGAGGTTGATGGTAAACTCCGTATTGGAAGAGCCTGCGCCAATCACCAGACAGCAGCAAAGGACTGTGGGGAAGGAGATAAAACGCCAGAGGAACTAGGCCAGAGCCTCTTTGTGCCTGTACCCCATCAAGAGAGCATCTCCTGTACTCTATGTGTGTGTGGAATCGCGTCCTACCAAGGGGCATACAGCCTGCAACTCCAGCCCAGAAGAAACGGATCATTCATGCAACTCCAGCCCAGAGGAACAGATTGTTTATGCAGCTCCAGCCCAAAAAAACAGATTTTTCATGCAGCTCCAGCCCAGAGGAACAGACTGTCCATGCTAAGGAGGACACCCTACAACAGCTCAAGGACTGAATTCCACTGCGACACACCTGCATCTAAGATCGATCGCTCAGAGAGGACCGCTGTCTGTGTACAGGATTTGGTGAGGGGGCTTTGCCCAGGAACCTTTAATGCTTTTCATAGAATACCACATCCAAATATTGGCCACAGAGCTTATATATTGCCGGTGAAGATAATAAAACACAAAGCTTTGCCTCCAGGACATTATCATGGTTGCTATTGTAAACACAGCTTCCCCGTTCTTCACTGTGGCGCAGTCATTGATCGTGTGTTCCCTTTTATAGGGAAACAAAATCAATGACATCACACCTACAGCCACGCCCCACTACAGTTAGAAATAGAGATGAGGTCACACTTAACTCCTAAACTGCAATTGGAATTTTCACAGTAAACAATGCATTTTTAGTTGTGAAAATTACAATGGTCCCAAAAATGTGTCAAAATTGTCCTAAGTGTCCGCCATAATGTCGCAGTCACGGAAAAAAATCACTGATCGCCGCCATTAGTTGTAAAAAAAAATAATCAATAAAAATGCAATAAAACTATCCCCTATTTTGTAAACACTATAAATTTTGCGCAAAACCAATCGATAAACGCTTTTTTGCGATGTTTTTTAACCAAAATTGGTAGAAGAATACGTATTGGCCCAAACTGAGGGGAAAAAAATGTTATATATTTTTGGGGGATATTAATTATAGCAAAAAGTATAAAATATTGTATTTTTTTCAAAATTGTCGCTCTATTTTTGTTTATAGCGCAAAAAATTAAAACCGGAGAGGTGATCAAATACCACCAAAAGAAAGCTCTATTTGTGGGAAAAAAGGTCACACGACCGTGCAATTGTCAGTTAAATCGACGCAGTGCCGATTTGCAAAAACTGACCAGGTCCTTTGGCTGCCTTAAGGTCTGGGTCTTAAGTGGTTAAATTGTTTCAACCAAGTCCTGGGTATTTACACAGGTCCTGGCTGACTAATGTTAACCTGAACTTTACTTTTCTTTAACTACTTGCCGACCGCCGCTGTCATATTACTGCGGGACGGTGGCACTGTTTCGCTAGAGCACGTAGCTCTACGTCCTCTCTTTTGCGGGCACTAGGGGGCGCGCGCCGCCGGCGGCCGGCGCGTGTGCCCCCGGGTCCCGCGCGCGTGCCCGGCGAGTACGATCGCCGCCGGGCACACGCGATAGCTCGTTACAGAGCGGGGAACGGGAGCTTTGTGTGTAAACATAAAGCTCTCGTTCCTGTCAGCGGGGGAAACGCAGATTTTCTGTTCATACAATGTATGAACAGAAGATCAGTGATTTCCCCTAGTGAGTCCCCCCCCCCCCCCCCCCCATACAGTTAGAACACAAACAGGAACACACTTAACCGCTTCCCTGCCCCCTAGTGTTAACCTCTTCACTGCCAATGGCATTTTTATAGTAATACAATGCATTTTTATAGCATTGATCGCTATAAAAATGCCAATGGTCCCAAAAATGTGTCAAAAGTGTCCACCATAATATCGCAGTACCGAAAAAAAACGCTGATCGCCGCCATTACTAGTAAAAAAAAAAATATTAATAAAAATGCCATAAAACTACCCCCTTTTTTGTAAACGCTATAAATTTTGCGCTAACCAATCAATAAACGCTAATTGCGATTTTTTTTTAACGAAAAATATGTAGAAGAATACGTATCGGCCTAAACTGAGGATAAAAAAACATTTTTATATCTTTTTTGGGGATATTTATTATAGCAAAATGTAAAAAACATTGCATTTTTTTCAAAATAGTCGCTCTATTTTTGTTTATAGCGCAAAAAATAAAGAGATGATCAAATACCACCAAAAGAAAGCTCTATTTGTGGTAAAAAAAAGGACGCCAATTTTGTTTGGGAGCCACGTCGCACGACCGCGCAATTGTCAGTTAAAGCGACGCAGTGCCGAATCACAAAAAATGCTCTGGTCTTTGGACAGCAATATGGTCCGGGGCTAAAGTGGTTAAGTAAACTACAAACAGAACTGTGTTGTGTATAAAGTTATAAAACTGTAATTTTTTGTGAAGAATCAACAACAAGTGGGACACAATCATGAAGTGGAATATTGGATATTTCAAACTTTTTTAACAAATAAAAAACTGAAAAATTGGGCGTGCAAAATTATTCAGCCCCTTTACTTTCAGTGCAGCAAACTCTCTCCAGAAGTTCAGTGAGGATCTCTGAATGATCCAATGTTGACCTAAATGATGATAAATAGAATCCACCTGTGTGTAATCAAGTCTCTGTATAAATGCACCTGCATTGTGATAGTCTCAGAGGTCCGTTTAAAGCGCAGAAAGCGTGATGAAGAACAAGGAACACATCAAGCAGGCTCCGAGATACTGTTGTGGAGAAGTTTAAAGCTGGATTTGGATACAAACAGATTTCCCAAACTTTAAACATCCCAAGGAGCACTGTGCAAACGATAATATTGAAATGGAAGGAGTATCAGACCACTGCAAATCTACAAAGACCTGGCCGTCCCTCTAAACTTTCAGCTCATACAAGGAGAAGACTCATCAGAGATGCAGCCAAGAGGCCCATGATCATTCTGGATGAACTGCAGAGATCTACAGCTGAGTGCAGGGCCAGATTAAGAACATCATGGGCCTGGTGCTGAGAATTTTGGTGGGGCCTTTTATAAATAATAAATAAATGCGTGAGAATAACAGCGCAGCAATGGAGGGCCCGGTCTGAAAATTTAAGTGTACCCTAATGTGCTAATATGCTGTGCATACTTGTAAATTGTGGCATAACCTACCTCAGGGCCTCTAAAAAGTAGTAATGTCAGGAAAGTTTACTATCGCTTTAATATCACAGGACCACAGAAACCTCTCATGGGGCCCCCTACTGACCCAGTGGCCCTTGGGCAGTGCATAGTTGCCAACATTTAAAAAATATTTTCAGGGACACTTTTTTTCACAAGTGCTATATTTAGAGTAGCTGAGATCCCCTATGTTCCTCTGAACATCACAGTAGTAATCACAAAATTAAATAAGTTCTAGTAACAGAACAAATACAGTATGAGAACTGAGATTTCCTTTAGTTGAACTAACAAAAGTGTGTCCATTCTAGAGCTGGTAACATTGAGGGTATTCAGTATCATTTTAAAGAACTGTTTTTGTGGGTAAGCGACATAGGGGAGGAGTACGGACAGTATATAAGTGGGAAGTATGTGCAGATGAGTGAGAGGAATGTGGAGGGTCTAACATTGGGCACTATGTACAGGAGAAGAGTGCAAAGGGTACGGCAAAAGGCACAATGTACAGGCGAGAAGTGTGGAGGGTACGACAGTGGGCATCATGTACAGGAGAGAAGTGTATGACAGCAGGCACCATGTACAGGAGAGGAGTGTGGAGGGTATGACAGTGGGCAGTATGTACAGGAGAGGAGTGTGGATGGTATGATAGTGGGCAGTATGTACAGGAGAGGAGTAAGGACGGTATGATAGTGGGCACTATGTATAGGAGAGGAGTGTGGAGGGTATGACAGTGGGCAGTATGTACAGGAGAGGAGTGTGGACGGTGTGATAGTGGGCACTATTTATAGGAGAGGAGTGTGGAGGGTATGACAGTGGGCAGTATGTACAGGAGAGGAATGTGGAGGGTATGACAGTGGGCAGTATGTACAGGAGAGGAGTGTGGATGGTATGATAGTGGGCACTATGTATAGGAGAGGAGTGTGGAGGGTATGACAGTGGGCAGTATGTACAGGAGAGGAGTGTGGACGGTATGATAGTGGGCACTATGTATAGGACAGGAGTGTGGAGGGTATGACAGTGGGCAGTATGTACAGGAGAGAAGTGTATGACAGCAGGTGCTATGTACAGGAGAGGAGTGTGAAGGGTATGACAGTGGGCAGTTTGTACAGGAGAGGAGTGTGAAGAGTATGACAGTGGGCAGTATGTACAGGAGGAGTGTGGGGGTATGACAGAGGGTAGTATGTACCAGAGAGAAGTGTGGAGGGTATGGTGGGGCAGTATGTACAGGAGAGAAGTGTGGAGGGTATGACAGTGGGCAGTATGTACAGGAGAGGAGTGTGGAGGGTGCGACAGTGGGCAGTATGTACAGAAGAGGAGTCTATGACAGCAGGCACTGTGTACAGGAGAGGAGTGTGGAGGGTATGATAGTGGGCACTATGTACAGGAGAGGAGTGTGGAGAGTATGACAGTGGTCACTATGTACAGGAGAGGAGTGTAGAGAGTATGACAGTGGGCACTATATATTAGGAGAGGAGTGTGGAGGGTATGAGAGTGGGCACTATGTACATGAGAGGAGTGTGGAGGGTATGAGAGTGGGCACTATGTACAGGAGAGGAGTGTGGAGGGTATGACAGTGGGCACAATGTATAGGAGTGGAAGGATGTTTAGGGACTGCGTAGTGGTTAAGCGGGTCATACATGAATTGAAAGTACACCAATTATGCAGAGACCAGCCATAGTCGATCTATGTATGGGCTAGCTGGTTTTACACAAGTCAAGCTATTAATCGACTTGAGTACAACCAGCCTGTTTTTCCAAAAACAGTCAGTGCTGCCAGCTATAGATAGCAACACTGATCATTGTACCTACTGGCAGAACACAATAACACTACAGGAGTGATTCCCCCATCCACAGGTCAGCAGGTGAGAGGGTGTGTGGGGACAGGCTGGGGAGAGATACCAGTCAGTGGCTGGGTAGGCACTGGCTAGTATCAGAGCCAGATACACACAGGTTACATACGTCGCGATTGTTAGAGCAAGAGCAATAATTCTAGCACTAGACCTCCTCTGTAACTCTAAACATGCAACCTAAAAAATGTTTAAAGCATCGCTTAGGACAGTGTTTCTCAACCTTTTTCCAGTTGGGGCGCCCTTGAAAAGTATTTTCAGTCTTGAGGCACCCCTGTCCAAGACTTAGTTCACGTCGAAGTGTGTTGCGGAACACGCGCAAAATCGCGCTTGTTCTTGACACACAGACAAATGCTCTGCTCTTTAGGGGTGCCATTAATTGTTAATGGTGCCCCATCCATTGGCAAACATGGGTTGCTTTTGTTATGGCACAATTAAAAAAAAAGGGTCCGGGACTTCTTTCCCCGCATTACTGCGGGTAGGGAAATGAATGGGCTGCCTTACACGCAGCACGCATCCACACAGAACCAAGAGCTTGTTCACATGTCAGGCTGGAGGGGCAGTAAAACCACATGGTTGAGCTGTTTTTACCACCCCCAACTTTTGCCCCTTTAGCTGCAGAGGCAACAGCTGGGGGTGTAAACATGCTGTGGCTGCAGCTGGAGGTATACCCAGGGTGAATGGGGCTGCACTGCAACTACCCCGCAACTGTGTGCATTGCATTTACGGGCTTAAAACAGTAGCGAGGAGGCAAGATATGCCTCTTTACTGGCTGACAAATGCCCCTGAAAAGCGATATGAACACAAATTGCTTTTCAGAGGAGCAGCAGTCCTTGCTGCTATCTCGAACCCTACAAAAGTAGTTCTGATGGTACAGGAATAGGGGGGTTAGGATTAAAAGTAACATACATACAGACAGATGCGCACACACACAAACAGACACACGTACAAACAAACACAGTGTGTGTGTTTGTACGTGTGTCTGTTTGTGTGCGTGCACATCTGTCTGTATGTATGTTACTTTTATTCCTGACCCCCCTATTCCTGTACCATCAGAACTACTTTTGTCACACACACACTAACAGACATGTGTACACTTACACTGAAAGAAGAACTGTCAGAGCTGCACAACAACCAGATCAAGAGTGCTGTAGCCATGAATGGAGGATGTGAGGTGTCAGTGACTAAGACAGCTGGTTATTCATAGCAGAGCCCCCCTCACCACCTTACCCTTGGCCTCGCAGTAGGTGCAGTACTTGTTGTCCTCCTCCCTCAGCATATGAGACAGGATGGCCTGGTACTACTCATTCAGCTTCAGGGCCTTCTCCCCCTCTAAACGGGTGGCAATGTCTGCGGGCAGGGGAGCAGTGTCGTTCACGGTGACTCTACTCTTTCTTCTTCCCCCTCAGGGAAAAGCGTGCCAGGCAGAGTTCAGGATGGTGCCCGTGGCTCTCACGTCACAGAAGCAGTGCGTGCGTCCGACCCTCCCATAGCAACCGATGACGTATTCGGTTGGCAAGATGCGGTCGGGAGGCCCGCACAGCCAGCACAGCTTCCTGAGTGCCGGGAAATGAGTTTTACACAGCGGACCAACACTGCTTTAAAGTCAAATGATAATGAAGTGCCCAGCAGTAGTGTTACATTAGATAGCAGCCATAGCTGCCAATATTTGGGGTCATTTTGCCGCGGCACACCTGGGGACTCTTCGCGGCACACCAGTGTGCCACGGCACACTGGTTGAAAAACGTTGGCTTAGGATACCAAAAAAAAAAAATCGTGCTAACTTTAGTGTTTTTTTAATGAAAAAACATGTTTGAAAAATTGCTGTGCAAATACAGTACCGTGCTAGAGCTGCACAATTAATCGTTAAAATTGTGATCTCGATTCAACCCCCCTGACATCTGTGGAGAGACTTTCAGCTGTCAAAATAAAATATATGGGCAGTCTGCTAAGTTCTTAGCAGGAAACATTGTAACTAACGCTTTCTTCTTATATCAAAGGGATAAACTTCTGTGTGTAAAGAAAATATCCGACTGTCTGCCAAGTTTGTAAACAACATGAAACATTGTAACCAACTTCCTTTTTAGATCAAACTTCTGTGTGTAAATGCAAGAAATGTAACCACTTGACCACTGGGCACTTAACCACTTCCTAACCAGACCAATTTTCAGCTTTCGGTGCTCTCACAATTTGAATGACAATTACTCAGTCATACAACATTGTACCTATTTGAAATTTGTGTCCTTTTTTTCACACAAATAGAGCTTTCTTTTGGTGGTATTTGATCACCTCTGGGTTTTTTATTTTTTGCGCTATAAAAGAAAAACGACTGAAAATTCTGTAAAAAAAAACAAAAAAAAAAAAACTTGTTTCTGTCATATTAGCAGGTTATTTCTCACACACAGCATATGCATACCACAAATTACACCCCAAAACACATTCTGCTATTCCTCCCGAGTATGGCGATACCACATGTGTGAGACTTTTACACAGCGTGGCCACATACAGAGGCCCAACATGCAGGGAACGCCATCAGGCGTTCTGGAACACCCACACCAATTCTGACATTCCTCTCCTACATGGAAAAATCATCATTTATTTGCAAGAAAATTAAAACATTATATATACTTTTTTAGCAAAGACCCTAGAGAATACAATGGCGGCCATTACAACTTTTTATCTCGCACGGTATTTTCGCAGAAATTTATTGAACGCGTGTTTTTAAAAAAAAAACTGTTTTGTGCTTTTAAACAAAACAAAACAAAACAGTAAAATTAGCCCAATTTTTTTTCATAATGTGAAAGATGAAGTTACGCCGAGTAAATAGATACCCAACATGTCACACTTCAAAATTGCGCACACTCGTGGAGTGGCGCCAAACTTCGCTACTTAAAAATCCCCATAGGCGGTATTGCAGAGTATTGGGGTATTGCAAAGTATCATGCAGGGTATTGGGGTATTGCCGAGTATTGGGGTATTGCCGAGTACTGGGGTATTGCCGAGTACTGGGGTATTGCCGAGTACTGGGGTATTGCCGAGTATTGGGGTATTGCCGAGTATTGGGGTATTGCCGAGTATTGGGGTATTGCCGAGTACTGGGGTATTGCCGAGTACTGGGGTATTGCTGAGTATTGGGGTATTGCTGAGTATTGGGGTATTGCTGAGTATTGGGGTATTGCTGAGTATTGGGGTATTGCTGGGTATTGGGGTATTGTTGGGTATTAGGGTATTGTTGGGTACTGGGGGATTGCAGGGTACTGGGGGATTGCAGAGCTGGGATGGATTGAGGGATGGCTGGATCTGTGACTGCATTTGTCACAGATCCAGCCACAGCTCAGCTGCTGACACCCCGCTCCCCCCCTCTCCTCGCACACTGTACCGAACGGTACAGAGAGGAGACGCAGGAGAGGGAGGAACCGGCGCTATCAGCGGCAATTTACCGTGATCCGTGATGCGCCGGGTCTTCTAGACCCGGCGAGCATGGACACTTTCGCGAGCGCGTCCCAGGGGATAACTCCACCGCGCCGTAGCAGTAAAATGCCTATGGCGCGGTGGGAAAGTGGTTAAAGTCCAACACTTGTTTAAGTTAAAAAACAATATTTTTTGCTAGAAAATTACTTGGAACCACCAAACATTATATATATTTTAGCAGAGACAAAAATGGCAATTGCTGCAATATTTTATGTCACACTGCATTTGCCTACTTTAATGAATAATAAAAACAAAACAGTAAAGTTAGCCCATTTTTTTTTTTTTTTTAATGTGAAAGATGATGTTATGCTGTACGAATCGTGAGAGAATCGTGATCTATCTTCTAAGCAAAAAAATTGCAGTTGTCATTTTAGCCAGAATTATGCAGCTCTATACCGTGCAACATAAAAAGTTGCAAAGACCTCCATAGAGTAATTTTCTAGCAAAAAACAGATTTTTTTTTTCTCAGTCTGCTGCAGTGTGTCAGCTTGTATTTATATTGGCTTCTCTGTATGTAGCTTCTGACAGGCTGTGCAAGCAGGCCCGTATCTCCGGAACCATAAATGATAGCCATCCCATATTTTGACCGGTTGTGGGGTAGGTCTTCAACTGACTACCCCCCAAATGTGGGGTTTCTGTGACCTCTGGTCATCGAGCTACAACCCCCGAAGTCGATCTAAAAAAATAAAATAAAACTTTTTTTTTTTTTTTTTTTGGGCAAATGGGCCTATCTTGAGAAAGGGGCCTGGAGCTGCAGCTCCATCAGCCCCTCTGTTAATACGGCCCTGGCTAAGTGGGAGACTCTGTCCATAGGACAACAATCAGTCGTATACTGCACAAATCTGGCCTTTATATAAGAGTGGCAAGAAGAAAGCCATTTCTTAAAGTTATCCATAAAAAGTGTTGCTTAAAGTTTGCCACAAGCCACCTGGGAGACACACCAAACATGTGGAAGAAGGTGCTCTGGTCAGATGAAACCAAAATTGAACTTTTTGGCTTTTTATGTTTGGCGCAAAAGCAACACAGCTCATCACCCTGAACAGACCATCCCTGGTTTGGGACTGCTTTTCTTCAGCAGGGACAGGGAAGATGGTTAAAATTGATGGGAAGATGGATGGAGCCAAATACAGGACCATTCTGGAAGAAAACTTGATGGAGTCTTCAAAAGACCTGAGACCGGGACAGAGATTTGTCTTCCAACAAGACAATGATCCAAAACATAAAGCAAAATCTACAATGGAATGGTTCACAAATAAACATATCCAGGTGTTAGAATGGCCAAGTCAAAGTCCAGACCTAAATCCAATCGAGAATCTGTGGAAAGAACTGAAAACTACTGTTTACAAACGCTCTCCATCCAACCTCACTGAGCTCGAGCTGTTTTGCAAGGAGGAATGGGCAAAAATTTCAGTCTCCCGATGTGCAAAACTGATAGAGACATACCTCAAGTGACTTACAGCTGTAATCGCAGCAAAGGGTGGCGCTACAAAGTATTAACTTAAGGGGAGAAAGAGAGTTTAAAGCGGATCTCCACCCTAAAGTGAAGATCCGCTGATCGGAACACTCCACCCCTCTGGTGTCACAATTGACACCTTTCAGGGGGAAGGGGGGTGCAGATACCTGTCTAAAGAGTCTCGGGCAAAAGTCTGTTTTTTTTGCGACATCCCGTCGCCCCCCCCCCCCGTTGTGTGCTGGGAACTCTCGGCTCCCAGCACACAGCGGGAGCCAATCGGCGGGCGCAGCGCGACTTGCGCATGCGCCGTAGGAAAACCGGGCAGTGAAGCCGGAGCGCTTCACTTCATGGTTCCCTCACCGTGGATGGAGGGGGGAACATCAGAGAGACGAGCGAACGCCCGTCCTCTGCTGCGGACGCCGCTGGACTCCAGGACAGGTAAGTGTCCTAATATTAAAAGTCAGCAGCTGCAGTATCTGTAGCTGCTGGCTTTTAATATACTTTATTATACTTTTTTAATGGGACATCCGCTTTAACCGCTCAGAGATCCCAGAGAACTACAAGGTGGAATCCAAACACCTGTGTGCCGGCACTGCAATAATATGCAAAATGTGTAGAAAAAAATCGGGATGGCCGCACTCCAAATTTTATTTTCTTTTTAATAAAACTGATCACAACATGAATATATCACAGCAAAAAATCAGAAAAAGAGCTGACGCGTTTCACACTATCATACAGTGCTTTATTCATAGCTTTGAATAAGCACTGTATGATAGTGTGAAAAGCGTCAGCTCTTTTTCAGATTTTTTTGCTGTGATATGTTCATTTTGTGATCAGTTTTATTAAAAAGAAAACATTTTTTGGAGTGCAGCCGTCCCGGTTTTTCTCTACACATTTTGCATTAACTTAAGGGGGCTGAATAATTTTGCACGCCCAATTTTTCAGTTTTTTATTTGTTAAAAAAGTTGGAAATATCCAATAAATTTGGTTCCACTTCATGATTGAGTCCCACTTGTTGTTGATTCTTCACAAAAAATTACAGTTTTATATCTTTATGTTTGAAGCCTGAAATGTGACAAAAGTTTGCAAAGTTCAAGGGGGCCGAATACTTTCGCAAGGCACTGTAGGTGTGCCAGAGGGGCTGGGACAGTTCACTAAGGTTGAAAGGTAGAGTAACGGACTGAACAAAAGCAGCTCCCTCTGGGGTTTGCTACACCTGTAATCAGTGGCATATCTAGGGTATGGCAGCCACAGAAAGTGCCATGGGCGCCATATGAAGTGCTGTTGAGTGGCTGAGCAGCAAGGCACTTACCAGTGTCTGAGGGTCTCTTCTTCCCTCCTCCCGAGCATGATCCCCTTTTCAGCACCTTTGTTAATGGACAATGGCAGGGCTATCCCTGCTGCATTTAGCCACAGCCCTCCCCTGTTCTCCCAGGCTCTCCCATTCCATCTGGTCGGATTGGCAGCGCACAAAGAAAGAGGAACATCAGTTTCTCCCTCTCTTCTGTGAAAACTGAGGCCTTAAGTGATGAAGATTTCATCACTTCCAGTATTGGTTCTGCATTTACCTGGCCTTGGAGGGCAGTGGAAGGATCAGGGGTCTAATAAACCCCAGATTTCTCCATAAAGAGGATATGTCATACCACCTGCAAAAGATGACACCGGCGGATGATGTTGAGGCGTACATGACGACTTTCGAGAGGGTCGCTGTCCGCGAAGGATGGCCAAAAGAGCAGTGGGCGGGACTATTGGCCCCATTCCTAACAGGAGAACCCCAAAAGGCCTATTTTGACCTAGAACCAGATAAGACTCAGGACTATGAGACTCTAAAGACAGAGATACTCGCACGCTTGGGTGTCACCATGGCAGTCCGGGCCCAGCGTGTGCATCAGTGGTCCTACTCCAGCAACAAGCCATCCCGGTCACAAATGTTTGACCTGGTCCACCTCACCAGGAAGTGGTTGCAGCCAGAGACCCTGACCAGCC
Organism: Rana kukunoris; assembly: GCA_029574335.1. Taxonomy (NCBI): domain Eukaryota; kingdom Metazoa; phylum Chordata; class Amphibia; order Anura; family Ranidae; genus Rana; species Rana kukunoris. The sequence continues at coordinate 136,795,530 of CM056056.1, read as the reverse complement.
CTTTAGATTGTGGAGCGTGTGGTAATGGACCGATACCTGCGTGCGCTCCCTGCTGCCCTGAGAAGGTGGGTCGGACAGGGGGACCCCAACACTGCAGCCCAAATGGTGGACCCAGTGGAGAGGTAAAGTGCTACCGAGGACTTAGTAAACCCACCTACGCCCCACTTCGGTGTGTCTAGGGGCGCAAGATCTCCCAGCGGTTCGGGTAAGACTGTTCCGGGGTTCAAGAGCTTGGGGAAAGTGGATAAGACTGTTGTTACAGCAGATGAGACTGTGGGTCCTAGACCTGGAGACTGGCCACAGAAGCCAGGAAAGTCTTTGGGACCGTTAAGAAGACTGGGGGTAGGGCAAATACGGTGTTTTTGTTGCCATGCATTAGGCCATATTGCTGCAAACTGCCCTCTAAATGATGAACCTATGCAATGTGATTATGCTGATAGGAAAAGACGCGTTTCTCTGTTCGCACAGGTCGTATGTGTTGCGACAGGTCAGAGTCACCTCGAAAAACAGATGTGCGTTTTTTCAGTGGATGGCAAGCCTCTCACAGCCCTGCTAGACTCTGGTAGTGTGGTGACCCTAGTCAGGAGTGCTTGTGTAGACCCCGCAAAACTACACCCCAGTAGTATTGGGGTAATTTGCATCCATGGGGACACTCGGGACTACCAGGCAGCCGTGGTTGAGGTTGATACCCCCTGGGGCAGGGTAACACATTCAGTGGGGGTGGTACCCTCACTGCTCCATGAAGCTTTAGTTGGGAGAGATTTTCCCCATTTTTGGAAGTTATGGGAGAGCAAAGGGAGGCTCCTAGATAGAGCTCCCCTGCTGGGGAAACACAGGAACTCTCACCAGACCCGTTTTGCCAAGGGAAAGGCATGCTGTTGGTGGGATTGAGGAAGCCGGAGATCCTCTTCCTTTCCCTGGGGAACCGGAGGACTTGGAAGCTAGCGCCCAGCCTGAGGGAAACGAACAGGAAATCCCATCGCACTCTGATATGGAGAGTAGCCAAAATGTGGTACCCGACTTGGAGGTCAGGAGAGAGGATTTCTGTACCGAGCAGCTGCGAGAGCCCACCCTCATGAGAGCCAGGGAAAATGTTAAGATGTTGGATAGGGAACAGGTGGATCCTAATTGGATGGTATCATTCCCCTACATGGCAATTAAAAACAATTTGTTATATCGAGTTATAAAACATGGAGAGGAAGAGGTAGAACAGCTGCTGGTTCCCAAACCCTTTTCGCAGGGTGGTGCTAGACCTGGCTCATGGTCATGTAATGGGGGGACATCTCGGGGTCGAAAAAACCAAGGAGAGAATCGCCCAAGGATTTTTCTGGCCCGGTTTGCATGCAGAGGTCAAGGAGTACTGCGAATCGTGCCCTGAGTGCCAAATGTCAGCACCGTCGCCCCATTTTCGCAGCCCCCTTGTCCCTCTACCAATAATCGAGGTCCCCTTTGAGAGGGTTGACATGGACCTGGTCGGGCCGGTGGTGAAATCTGCCCGAGGTCACCAGCATATTCTGGTGATCCTGGACTATGCGACTCGCTATACTGAGGCCATACCCTTGCGTAACACCTCCGCTAAGGCTATTGCCAAGGAATTGGCCCAGGTGTTTAGTCAAGTAGGGATCCCAAAAGACATCTTGACCAATCAGGGCACCCCTTTTATGTCCAGGGTTACCAAGGAATTGTGTAGATTGTACAAAATCTCCCATCTCCATACTTCTGTCTACCACCTCCAGACAGATGGTCTGGTCGAAAGGTTTAATAAAACATTGAAGAGTATGCTGAAAAAGGTGGTCGACAAGGATGGGAGAAACTGGGATTTTTTGAATGAATGAATGAAAACTTATATAGCGCGGCACATGCGAACTGAATCGCCTCTGGGCGCTTGTTGTTCCTGTCTCCTTTGATATCAAAAGAGAAAAGTCTTGACCTTTTTCCTAAATGCTAGGTGGTTCTCCTCCAACCGAATGCTGGTTGGTAAAGCGTTCCATAGTCTGGGACCTTGGACCGCGAATCTTCTTTCTCCTTTGGACTTGAAGTTGGCTTTCGGAACCTGGAGTAGGTTCTGATTTGTGGATCGCAAAACGCGATTGGGATTATGCGCTTTTATTAATTCGCATAAGTAAAGGGGGGCATTCCCATGGACACATCTATGCGTAAGACAGAGAGCTTTAAAAGCAATTCTGTCTTTAACTGGTAGCCAATGAAGGGCTCTCAGTGAAGGTGAGATGGATTCCCAGGGTTTTTTCCCAGTCACAAGTCTGGCGGCCGTATTCTGAACGACTTGCAGGCGAGCGATTTGGTACTTGGGGAGGCCGAGGTAAAGGGCATTTGCGTAATCCAGCCTGGAGTTTACAATTGCTCCCACCACGACCGCTAAATCTTCTTTAGGGATGAACGGAGTGAGTCTGCGTAGTAGCCGCAGCAGATGGTGAGATCCGCTGACTACTGACCCTATTTGTGCGTCCATTGTCATAAAGGAGTCAAAAATGACCCCTAGGCTTTTGACTTTGGCGCTAGGGGTGATGAGCTTGCCCAGAATAGGCGGGGGGGTCCATACTGTTGAAGGTTGATTCCTACGCTTGGCGTGAAACAGAAGAAGTTCTGTTTTCGCTCCATTGAGTTTAAGATAACTCTTTGTCATCCAGTCCTCTATCAAAGAGTGGCATGTCTCTAGATTGAGGTGGTGATCCTGTCTGTTGCAGATGCGGAAATACAGTTGCGTATCATCTGCATATGAGTGGTAGAGCAGTTTTTGGCTGCTGATAATCTCAAAAAGAGGACGAAGGTAGATGTTAAACAGCACTGGTGACAGAGGCGATCCTTGAGGGACTCCGCATGTTACTGTGCGTTTTTCTGACGTAAAAGGTCCTAACTTTACTGTTTGCGATCGGTTTTCCAGAAAAGAGGAGAACCAAGATAAATCGCCTTCTGCGACTCTGGCTACTTCAGCAAGCCGAGTCAGTAACAGTTTGTGGTCTACAGTGTCGAAAGCTGCACTTAGGTCCAACAGAACTAGAAGACAAGATTCTCCTTCGTCTGCGGACTGGAGAACATCGTCCCATACATTCAGCAATGCTGTTTGCGTCCCGTGTCCGGGACGGAAACCTGATTGCAATGGGTCGAGTAGCTTGTAGGTATCTAGATGCTGTTGCAGCTGTTGTACCACTACTTTCTCCATTATCTTAGAGAGTACATTGAGGCTTGTTATGGGACGGCGGTGGAGTGGGTCCTTGGCAGGGCTGGTGCAAGGAGTTTTGACACCCTAGGCGATACCTAATTTTGCGCCCCCCCCCCTCACGCACGCACGCTCTGCCCCTCACTAAAAAGCCGTGGTGCGCAGCCTTTTTTTTTACAAAGGTGGACTTGAACTTCCACACCTCAAATTGCCCCAATTCCTGTATTTTCAGGTCTCAGATCATCACCCCCTCTGTACCCCCCTGCACACACAGATATCTGTTCCCCCTCTGTACCCCCTGCACATCTGCCCCCCCTCACATATCTGTTCCTCCTCTGTACCCTCCTGCACACCTGTCCTCCACACACACACATATCTGTTCAGCCGTCACCCACACATATCAGTAACCCCCTGAACATCTGTCCCCCCCCACACACACATATTACCCCCCTGCACGTCTCCCCCCCCCCCCCCACACACACACACATATCAGTACCCCCCTGGGCGTTTTTCCCCCACACACATATATCTGTCCCCCCCTGCATGCCTGCCCCCCACATATCAGTACCCCCTGAACGTCTGTGTCCCCCTCTGTACACAGTCCAATGCACTATTAACTTAAAAGCAGAGTCAATGTTTTATTGCTGCCTGTGTTTTCACTATACCTCAGCCAGCGGCTGGTGATGACTTTACTCCAGGAGAGTTGCACTGGAGAGATGGATGGAGGGATTGACATAGGAGGGAGGGATGGAGATGGAAGGAATGGGGCTCTGTACAGAGATGGAGGGATGGAAGGAAGGAGTGAGGGATGGAAGGAGATGGAAGGATGGGGTTCTGTACAGAGATGGAGGGATGGAAGGAAAGAGGGAGAAATGGAGATAGAAGGATGGAGGGAGAGATGGGAGGATGTGGCTCTGTATAGAGATGGAAGGATGGAGGGATGGAGATGAAAGGAGGGAGGGAGGGATGGAGATGAAAGGAGGGAGGGAGGGATGGAGATGAAAGGAGGGAGGGAGGGAGGGATGGAGATGAAAGGAGGGAGGGAGGGATGGAGATGAAAGGAGGGAGGGAGGGATGGAGATGAAAGGAGGGAGGGAGGGATGGAGATGAAAGGAGGGAGGGAGGGATGGAGATGAAAGGAGGGAGGGAGGGATGGAGATGAAAGGAGGGAGGGAGGGATGGAGATGGAAGGGATGGAGGGAGGGATGGAGATGGAAGGGATGGAGATGAAGGGAGGGAGGGAGGGATGGAGATGGAAGGGATGGAGATGAAAGGAGGGTGGGATGGATGGAGATGAAAGGAGGGAGGGATGGATGGATGGAGATGAAAGGAGGGAGGGATGCAGAGGGAGGGATGCAGAGGGAGGGATGCAGAGGGAGGGATGGAGATGGAAGAAGGGAGGGATGGAGATGGAAGAAGGGAGGGATGGAGATGGAAGAAGGGAGGGATGGAGATGGAAGAAGGGAGGGATGGAGATGGAAGAAGGGAGGGATGGAGATGGAAGAAGGGAGGGATGGAGATGGAAGAAGGGAGGGAGGGAGATGGAAGAAGGGAGGGAGATGGAAGAAGGGAGGGAGGGAGGGATGGAAGAAGGAGGGATGGAAGAAGGGAGGGATGGAAGAAGGGAGGGATGGATGGAGATGGAAGAAGGGAGGGAGGGAGGGATGGAGATGGAGGAAGGGAGGGAGGATGGAGATGAAAGGAGGGAGGGATGGAGATGAAAGGAGGGAGGGAGGGATGGAGATGGAAGGAATGGGGCTCTGTACAGAGATGGAGGGATGGAAGGAAGGAGTGAGGGATGGAGATGGGAGGGAGGGATGGAGATGGAAGGATGTAGGGAGGGATGGAGATGGAAGGATGGGGTTCTGTACAGAGATAGAGGGATGGAAGGAAAAAGGGAGAAATGGAGATAGAAGGATGGAGGGAGAGATGGGAGGATGTGGCTCTGTATAGAGATGGAAGGATGGAGGGATGGAGATGAAAGGAGGGAGGGAGGGATGGAGATGAAAGGAGGGAGGGAGATGAAAGGAGGGAGGGAGGGAGATGAAAGGAGGGAAGGATTGATGGAGATGAAAGGAGGGAAGAAAGGAGGGAGATGAAAGGAGGGAAGAAAGGAGGGAGGGAGATGAAAGGAGCGAAGGAGGGAGGGAGATGAAAGGAGGGAAGGAGGGAGGGAGGGAGATGAAAGGAGGGAGGGATGGATGGAGATGAAAGGAGGGAGGGAGGGATGGAGGGATGGAGATGAAAGGAGGGAGGAGATGGAGAGGGAGGGAGGGATGGAGATGGAAGGAGGGAGGGAGATGGAGGGAGGGAGGATGGAAGAAGGGATGGAGATGGAAGGGATGGAGATGAAAGGAGGGAGGGAAGGATGGAAGGGATGGAGATGAAAGGAGGGAGGGAGAGATGGATGGAGATGGAAGGGATGGAGATGGAAGGAGGGAGGGAGGGAGGGATGGATGGAGATGAAAGGAGGGAGGGAGGGATGGATGGAGATGAAAGGAGGGAGGGAGGGATGGATGGAGATGGAAGGAAGGAGGGAGGGATGGATGGAGATGGAAGGAAGGAGGGAGGGATGGATGGAGATGGAAGGAAGGAGGGAGGGAGGGAGATGGAAGAAGGGATGGAGATGGAGGGATGGACATGGAAGGAGGGAGGGATGGACATGGAAGGAGGGAAGGATGGAGATGGATGGAAGAAGGGAGGGATGGAAGAAGGGAGGGATGGAAGAAGGGAGGGATGGAAGAAGGGAGGGATGGAAGGATGGAGATGGAAGAAGGGAGGGAGGGATGGAGATGAAGGCAGTGGGAAGGAGGGAGGGAGGAGGAGGCAGGCAGGGAGGGAGGGTGAGAAGCGGTAGAAGTCCGGGGGATGCAGTGAGAGGAGCAGGCAGAGCCATGTTGTCTGTGGCCAGGAAAGCTTCCTTCCTGTGTAGCCCAGCATCTCACTCCTCCAGCTCGGCTCCTGTCTCGTCCTCACGCCAGCTCTCCACGCTGAAATCTGGGCCGTTCCCCCGGGTGTGCCACCAGATCCCGGGCGCCCAGGAGGAGGAGGGGGGAGCGGATATCGCGGCAAGCCCGCCATGGTTACTTACAGTCCATGCAGCTGCAGGGCTTCCAACTTATCCGCTCCACCGATCACGCGGCACCTCCGGCTGGCTGCTCCTCGTCCCGGCTTTCTCCCCTCATCTCCTCACTGCTGCCGCACTGCAGGCTGGGGATAGAGGCAGTCCAGAGCAATCCATCCGGCATGTAGTCAAAGGCGCAACCGCCCCCTAGCCTGGCAGCTGGCGCCAATCCGCTATAAAGCATGTTTTAAAAAAAAAATGCCGGTATTTTAATAATCTGAATCCGGATTTTGCCGCCTCCCCTACCCTGGCGCTCTAGGCAGCCGCCTGACCCGCCTATTGCTAGCGCCGGCCCTGGTCCTTGGGGTCCAGGGAGGGTTTCTTCAGGATGGGTTGGATTATACCCTCTTTCAACTGTGTGGGCACTTTGCCCTCCAGAAAAGACTGGTTGATAAACTGCGTGATGGGAGGAGCCAGGATGTAGGCGCATTCCTTCAGCAGTTTTGTGGGAATAATATCATTCGGCGCTGTGCCATTACGCAGAGTACAAATGACATTCTTAGTGGTCTCGATGGAGATGGGTTCCAGGGTAAACTTACCTGATAACGGAGCATTACTAAGGGTGCTGTGTGAGAGGCTACAGGGAGGGCTGAGGGGGGAATTTTTTTGCTGAATGCTTTCACGGATTGCTTCGATTTTATTAATGAAGTAATCCGATAGTTCATTGCAAAATTCTTGTGTGTCCGAACTGGGGGCTTTGATGCATTCTGGTTCCATGGTCTGAGTGACCATCTTGAAGAGTTCGCGGGGGCGGTTAATGGCACCGTTGATAGCCTCCGAAAAAAATTTTTTCTTGGCTTGGAAAATTCCTTTGTGGTATTTTCTTGTGGTCGCCTTGTAGATGGATAGGTTTAGGTCTGAAGAACATCTTTTCCAGGCAGATTCTGCCCTTCTGCGTTCTTGCTTCAGTAACGACAGCTGGTTGTTAAACCAGCTGCGGTTGTTTTTCCGGATGCGGGTACTTCGTTTTGGCGCTACCAAGTCAGCTGACTGTAGCATGGCCGAGTTAATGGCTTCCAATGTTTCAACGGCCGTTTGATGCGGCTGAGTTGTTTCTATCTTTTTCCTTAAAGTTGTTTTGAAGAGTTCCGAGTGGAGCTTCTTCTGGCATCTAGTCCAGTGTATTGTCACTGGATTTGATGTTTTTGTTGCAGGGGGGATGGTGGAAATCCTGAATATAATTGCATGGTGATCTGTCCATGGCAACTTTTCATTTTCCCAAATCTTTATTTCCAGAGCTTGTCTGAAGATAAGATCAAGTGTGTGACCTGAAGCATGTGTGGGCCCACATACTAATTGCTGCAATCCCAAACCTTCCAGGTGGTCAATACAGGCGTCGGCAATGGGGTCTAGTGAGGAGTTGGCCCAGAGATTGAAATCCCCGAGCAGCAAAAGATGTTTGCTGATGAGGGTATAAGTGGAGAAAAAATCCGTCCAAGATGCTAGCAGCTGCGATTTTGGGCCGGGCGGCCTATAGCAGAGCAGAACGTGGATGGTCTCCTTTGTATTTGCTTGCAGTTGCAGAGTAAGGGTTTCCATGAATGGAAGAGGGTTTTGGCGGACTGGTTTGGTGATCCTAAGATGAGTCTTGTGGATCACCGCCAGGCCGCCTCCTCTTTGCCCTATTCTGTTTTCCGTTAAAATACGGTAGTTTTCTGGCACCAATTCTCCTAGAATGGTGTTACAGTCGGCTGTGAGCCAGCTCTCTGTAATAAAGAGGCAGTCTAGATCCTTTTGTTGAATAAAGTCGCGGATTTCTAGTCGGTGTTTTACTGCCGATCTTGTGTTGATCAGAGCACACGATATGTGCTTGGGCTGGGGTAAATGGCTCAAATGTCTGACCGTCGATCTATGATCGATTCTCAATAGTCGCTCAGTTCTTAGGGCCTTTTTGGTGATGGCTGGCAGTATTGCGGCATATTGCCTCAAACTCCAAATGGTATCGGCAGAATATTGCCGACATACCATGATCGCCACTACACCGGGGGGGGGGGTTTGGGGCAGTGGGGAGCTTGGTCCAGAGGAAGGCAAAAAAACCCTGTCAGAGCTCGGCCAATATGCTCCGGTAGGGAAAAAAATTCCTTCCTGACCCCTGTAAGAGGCGATCGGTTAACCCCTGGATCAAGCTACTGTGTGTTGGGACGAAGAGGGGGGGGGCTGGGGCTGAGAGGGAGAACTAGTTGCTGGTCTGGTGGCTGCCTGCTCAGGGATGAGGGCTGGCAGGGGGTTTACTGAATAATCTGGGCTGTATGGGTGAAGGGTGAGCAACAGGGCCGGGTAACTGTCCTTCAGGGATCAGGGGGGGTTTGCCTGGGAGCAGGGTGAGGACCCTGAAACGTGTGGAGCGGCGCGCCGTTAGGCCGCAAGTGAAGCCGCGGTCTTTCCTAGACCGCGGCCCCGCGATTCAGGACGGCCTGGCGCGGTGCTCCCGAATGAGCCCTGAAAACGGCGGAAATTTCCGCGAGGTGGTGGCGGGAGGTGGCGGGAGGGGGCCCTTGTCTGCCTCCTGGGATCGAGTGCTGCGGCTTGTCCTGAAAAGGACGGCCGCCCACAGTGCCAGGGAGACAGGTAGAGCTAACCTTCCAAAGGAGGGGAGGAATGCTGGAGAGAGGCTGGAAACCGGACGCTGGAAGCTGGAGGGGAGGCCAGGTTCGGAAGCAGGCTGGAGCTGGAGCAGGAGCTGGGGGAGGGCTGGGCTGGGAGAACCCTGCCTGCCTGACTACCTGCTACGCCTGCCTGGAGCTATGACTCACCCGTTCCAACTCCTAGGAATGAGCGCCGCTTGTAGCTCCTGCTGCTAATCCTCCCACCATATCTCATGTTTGCCATACGAGAGGTTCCGCAGGCGTCCACAGGCTATTCCCCCTTTGAGCTCTTGTATGATAGGCATCCCAGGGGCCTGCTAGATGTTGCCAAAGAAACGTGGGAAGGAGAGGTCAGCCCATATAGGAGCGTCATAGAGCATGTCTCTTTGATGCAGGATCGAATCGCAGCTGTCCTGCCCCTGGTACGGGAACATATGGAGCAAGCCCAGGAGGCCCAGAGGAGGGTCTATAACCGGGGTGCCAAGGTCCGTACTTTCAGCCCGGGGGACAGAGTGTTGGTACTGGTTCCCACGGTAGAAAGTAAGTTCATAGCAAAGTGGCAGGGTCCCTTTGAGGTTGTCGAAAGGGTGGGGGAAGTAAACTACAAAGTCTACCAGCCAGGAAAAAGGAAAGCACATCAAATTTACCATGTAAATCTTTTAAAGCCCTGGAAGGACCGAGAGACTTTACTGGCCACGTCCCCGCCTCCAACAGACCAGATACCGGTGACACCTGACGTCCCCATCACAGATTCACTGTCCGTAGCACAACAAAGTGACGTTAGGGCATTCGCGCAGAAAAATAGAGACTTTTTCTCCCCCTTACCCGGACTGACCAACACGACCCAACATGACATAGTGATGGAACCAGGGGTTGTAATGTAAAACCGTATAGAATTCCAGAGGCCCGGCGGGAGGCAGTTGCGGAAGAAATAAAAAATATGTTGGAGTTGGATGTGATCGAAGAGTCCCACAGTGAGTGGTCAAGTCCCATAGTGCTGGTCCCAAAACCTGATGGCAGTATCAGGTTTTGTAATGACTTTAGAAAACTTAACAGTGTGTCCAAGTTCGACGCCTACCCGATTCCCCCGGGTCGACGAACTTGTGGACAGGTTAGGACAGGCTCGCTACATAACTACCCTAGACCTAACGAAAGGTTATTGGCAGATACCGCTTACTGAATCGGCCAAGGAGAAGACTGCCTTTTCCACGCCTGAGGGCTCGTTTCAGTATAAGCGGATGCCGTTTGGTCTGCACGGAGCCCCTGCAACATTCCAGCGAATGATGGACAATATTTTGAAACCACATCGCTCGTATGCAGCGGCGTACTTGGACAATGTGGTCATCCACAGCCCAGATTGGGAGTCACACCTGCTCCATGTACAAGCAGTGGTAGATTCCCTTAGGGAAGCTGGTCTCACGGCCAATCCAAAAAAATGTGCCATAGGCCTGGAGGAGGCCAAATACCTTGGGTACATTATTGGTCGGGGACTGGTCAAGCCGCAGACCAATAAGATTGAGGCAATTCAAAAATGGCCCCAACCAGTCAATAAAAAACAAGCGAGGGCCTTCCTGGGCATTACGGGGTATTACAGGCGTTTCATACCCAATTTATCCACCATTGCCACCCCCTTGACCGACCTGACGAAGGGTATGGGGTCGGTCATGGTCAAGTGGAACCCCGAAGCTGAGGAGGCATTTCAGAATTGACAGTGCCTTGCGAAAGTATTCGGCCCCCTTGAACTTTGCGACCTTTTGCCACATTTCAGGCTTCAAACATAAAGATATAAAACTGTATTTTTTTGTGAAGAATCAACAACAAGTGGGACACAATCATGAAGTGGAACGAAATTTATTGGATATTTTAAACTTTTTTAACAAATAAAAACTGAAAAATTGGGCGTGCAAAATTATTCAGCCCCCTTAAGTTAATACTTTGTAGCGCCACCTTTTTCTGCGATTACAGCTGTAAGTCGCTTGGGGTATATCGCTATCTGTTTTGCACATCGAGAGACTGACATTTTTGCCCATTTCTCCTTGCAAAACAGCTCGAGCTCAGTGAGGTTGGATGTAGAGCGTTTGTGAACAGCAGTTTTCAGTTCTTTCCACGGATTCTCGATTGGATTCAGGTCTGGACTTTGACTTGGCCATTCTAACACCTGGATATGTTTATTTGTGAACCATTCCATTGTAGATTTTGCTTTATGTTTTGGATCATTGTCTTGTTGGAAGACAAATATCCGTCCCAGTCTCAGGTCTTTTACAGACTCCATTGGGTTTTCTTCCAGAATGGTCCTGTATTTGGCTCCATCCACCTTCCCATCAATTTTAACCATCTTCCATGTCCCTGCTGAAGAAAAGCAAGCCCAAACCATGATGCTGCCACCACTATGTTTCACAGTGGGGATAATGTGTTCAGGGTGATGAGCTGTGTTGCTTTTACGCCAAACATAACGTTTTGCATTGTTGCCAAAAAGTTTGATTTTGGTTTCATCTGACCAGAGCACCTTCTTCCACATGTTTGGTGTGTCTCCCAGGTGGCTTGTGGCAAACTTTAAACAACACTTTTTATGGATAACTTTAAGAAATGGCTTTCTTCTTGCCACTCTTCCATAAAGGCCAGATTTGTGCAGTATACAACTGATTGTTGTCCCATGGATAGAGTTTCCCACCTTAGCTGTAGATCTCTGCAGATGATTCTGAGTGATCATGGGCCTCTTGGCTGCATCTCTGATCAGTCTTCTCCTTGTATGAGCTGAAAGTTTAGAGGGACTGCCAGGTCTTCGTAGATTTGCAGTGGTCTGATACTCCTTCCATTTCAATATTATCGCTTGCACAGTGGTCCTTGGGATGTTTAAAGTTTGGGAAATATTTTTGTATCCAAATCCGGCTTTAAACTTCTCCACAACAGTATCTGGGACCTGCCTGGTGTGTTTCTTGTTCTTCATGATGCTCTCTGTGCTTTAAACAGACCTCTGAGACTATCACAGTGCAGGTGCATTTATACAGAGACTTGATTACACACAGGTGGATTCTATTTATCATCATTTGTCATTTAGGTCAACATTGGATCATTCAGAGATCCTCACTGAACTTCTGGAGAGAGTTTGCTGCACTGAAAGAAAAGGGGCTAAATAATTTTGCATGCCCAATTTTTCCAGTTTTTTTATTTGTTAAAAAAGTTTGAAATATCCAATAAATGTCATTCCACTTCATGATTGTGTCCCACTTGTTGTTGGTTCTTCACAAAAAATTACAGTTTTATATCTTTATGTTTGAAGCCTGAAATGTGGCAAAAGGTCGCAAAGTTCAAGGGGGCCGAATTCTTTCGCAAGGCACTGTAAAACAGTCTCTTTGTATGTTACCTGTACTAGTAACCCCGGACTTTAGCCAGGAGTTTTTTGTACAGATGGACGCCTCGGAGGTAGGTCTGGGGGCCGTACTGTCACAGAACAGGGATGGTGAGGAGCACCCAGTGGTATACCTGAGCTGGAAGCTGAACAAGCACGAAAAAAAAAATATGCCATCGTAGAAAAGGAGGGCCTTAGACTCCCTGAGGTATTACCTACTGGGGAGGTCATTTAAGCTGGTCATAGACCATGCTCCCCTGAAGTGGATGTGTAAAAACAGGGAGAAAAATGCTCATGTGACAAGGTGGTTCCTGGCGCTACAGCCCTTTAAGTTTACGGTGGAGCACAGGCCGGGAAAGCTCCAAATGCTGATGTCCTCTCCTGTGTGCACTGTATGGTTGGGTCAAGTGCTCAGCCGCAGGGGCTTGAGCAGAGGGGGAGGATATGTGACAGTATGCGAGGTGCGATACATGACAATAGGTACATTTCACCTCACATTCGTTCTATTATGAGGGACTGAACCGGAATCCGGTTCGGGTTTTACAGCCTCTGGGGCTGGCTAGGGTTCCGGTCTGGATGTTTGGGTCCACTGGACTCCACAGGCAGCTGGACTTTAAATGACTAGGAAGAGAGCACAGGAGTGCTCTGGCTTTGAGACTCAGGAAGGGACCTGAGTGAGGGGAGCGCTGAGTGCTGGACTAAAAAGGTTTGCTTTACTGCTTGTTTTGTGGGTGACGGGGACCAGCCCGGCACTGTATAGGGAGGAGACTATTTGTTTAGTTAGCGCCAGACAGCAAGGATTTAATTTATTGTTTTGTTTATTTTTAACCTGCAAACCATTTATAAATAAAACCTGGCATCCGCCAGACTTAAAAAGAAAGTGCCTGCTTGCGGACTATCATTCAGAAAAGGTGATCCCCACAAGCTAATCTCCCACAGTGTGTGCAGGGCAATGCGGAGCAGTCTGTGTGTGTGTGTAGGGCAATGCAGAGCAGTCTGTGTGTGTGTGTGTGTGTGTGTTTGTGTGTGTGTTTTTGTGTGTGAATACCAATTCTTAAAGAAAATAGATTCTGATACTGTCCTGTTATTTATTGTTCTAATAAATCTTCACTGTGAAGCAAAAAACGTAGGTTACTGTATTTGCACTGAATTGGAAATATTTTTTGAAAAATACTATGAATTACAGGCTGTAGAGAACAGTGCGCCATTGCAAACTTATATTTTGAGGTTTTAATTACATTATTTTAATAGTCGTGAACTAAAGTGGGCTGGTCTAAGGCATGAAACTCCAGGGCTGAAAATGAGTCCCACTCCGGCCCTGCTGTAATGCCTTGACAAGAAATGGGGGAGAGGCTCACTGGGACAGGGACAGACAGCAATAAAAACACTGTCAGAAGTTCTAATAAGGGAACGCTCCTATAGGAACACAGACAGGAGTGAAAACCTGGTGTATACATACACACAAAGAGAGAGACTGTAATATTATCATAAAAATATATATCTGATTTAATCAAGTAAAATTACTCAGCAGTGCACTTAAGAAGCAACTAATTTATTGCGAGCGTTTCTCTCTGTGACTAAACTACAAATGGTCCAATTAAAAGATGATAAAATGTTTTTATTGATGAGGTGCAAATGATTTCATGGCGCATAAAGTTGGCTTTCCTTTAAAGTATAAATATTAAGCTACATGGGAAGCAGTGTAATGAATTAATCTGTGCTTTGTGCCTGCTGAACAGAAGGGTGCTGATATCTCTGCATCCGATCATTTTTTATTTTTTATTGTCTAGGAACATTGCTGCAACAACTCCCACTATTTCCCTGTTGGACTTCTGTACTACTGCTTCGTCTGCCAATATAACAAGTTTATAATACCTATAGTTTTGGTTCTGCTGTGTTGATACATCAGATAATTTCAGTAGAAAAAAACACTGATACAAAAATATTTAAAATACATTTTCTTTAAAAGGAGAAGTACAGCCAAAGCTCATTTGGCAGTACGTCTGTAGATCACAGGAGTGCAGTTTGCACTGCACTCCTGTGACCCGTTTTTAGCAGACAGCAGGGCTGCCGCCCGCTGTTTCCTGATGTCACAGAGCCAGGTGCCAGTCCAGGCATGTGGGCCAATCCCGACCATACGGTCGCTATCTTTCCCAAGTCTGGACCGGAACCCGGCTCAGCCTCTGAGAAGCTAAGCCAGCCTCTCCCCCTCCACAGCCTGGCGCTCCAGTGAGAGTTGGGGGGGCACTGCAGAGAGCCGGTGACTGACAGTCAACAGTTCTCTGCTCACAGAGCTCTGAAAACTGAGCGATCGGCAGGGTTTGATCGCATGCTTCTCAGTGTTAGAGCCAGGGCTAGTGCAAGGATTTTTGACACCCTAGCTGAAACCTAATTTTCCTCCACCCCTGACTCAACCCCATTTGCCCTGCCCATGTATACCCCACCTTTTTAATGAAGTGGCCATCAAATGCAGCCCATCAGCACCCAAAAAAAGTGTAGCCTTACCAGCGCCCATCGAACGCAGCCTCACCAGCGCCCATCGAACGCAGCCTCACCAGCACCCATCATACACAGCCTCACCAGCACCCATCAAACGCAGCCTCACCAGCGCCCAAACGCAGCCTCACCAGCACCCATCAAATGCAACCTCACCAGCGCCTATCGAACGCAGCCTCACCAGCGCCCATCGAACGCAGCCTCACCAGCGCCCATCAAATGCAGCCTACCAGTGCCCAGCAATGATTTTCTGCTTGCTTCCATTCATTCTGGTGTCAGGGCACAGACACAATCCTCCACTGCGCCTCTGACACTGTGCGAACGGAGCGGCGGCCTAGTTGCTTGATGCAGAAAAAAGAAAGAGTAGGAACACCAGTGGCAGAGCGCCCCAGGCAGCAGTGCGCCCTAGGTGGCTGCCTAATTTGCCTAGTGGTAGCACCGGCCCTGGTTAGAGCCTGCAGGGGACAGATGCTCCATCAAGCTAGGTAAATATGATTTAAAAAAAAACACCACAAATGCCATACTTCGCTTTTAAATAACAGATACTGAAGAATTCACAATTTATTCAGCTAACCAAATGTTTAAATAATCAAATGTTCTTCATTGTTATATAGAGGTAAACAGCATCAAACAAATAGTGCATAAAAAAAATATACATTTGCACCTAAACATTGTTTTAACCTTGGGGTAGCCACAAAACATGTATTGCCTACGTTTATAATTCAGTTCAGATGGACAAAGCCAGCTTTTTTCATGCTATTCAAAAACACCTCAGAGACTCTGCTCCCTGCCCCATTTAATTTCTACACTCTGAATTAACTTTAACTGCCAACAGCTGCCTAGAAGAAATGCACAGATTTTTCCACCCTTTATTTTTTGCCTCGCATACTAAGCATGATTTACAAGTCTGAATTATTATTTCTCGTTACTCATTTCCTCCCGTCGGTGCTGTGATGAAGGTTAATAGAAGTGGCAGCCAGCACCCTGATTTACTTTCAAAACTGTTTGTTCCAAGGCTTCAGCTGGTGGCTGGCTGGTGAAAGCTGCAGTTATGGGAGGATATTCAAGGGACTGAATAGTGCTATACATATTACAAACACTTCATATTTTTTATTGAATCACAGGCCCTGGGAAACACTTATGTTTAGACAAAAAAGTATGTGCAGCAATAGTGCATAGCAGGATACAGTTTTGTGGATTAAACTAGCCATTGTACCTGTCAAGCTGAGTAGCCATCAGGGAGAAATACTACACAGACAAAATCTTGGTGGAAAAAAAAAATATCCTTACTTACTCTGGTGTTTACAGGGCTGCCAATAGAAATCATTGGGTCCCCTATGGCCTGCTGTCCCTTCACTAAGTAACAAAATAGCCATGTCCATAAATATGCATCTTTATTGTCAGATTAAATTCAGATACTAGGAAAACCACACGGGAATGTGAGGTACCTTGATAATTCATACATACATGGTATGTAATGTAATGCACATAGTATGCAATTTTAAAATAAACCCCTTTTTCCGGACAATATTCTTCTTGGTTATGGAAATTAGAAGTAGGCAGTCTTTAATGTTGATTGTGTAAGCAAAGGTAACGTTTATTACCGAGAGGCGGTAGTAGTAACAGTGTTTACAATCGAACGGCAAATGGTTCCTCTCCAGGCATGGAGGCACAAATATGCAGTACAGATACCGTTGTTCTAAGCGATGTGGATTTCTGAGTATCACAGGCACTT
This sequence comes from Rana kukunoris, assembly GCA_029574335.1. Lineage (NCBI taxonomy): Eukaryota > Metazoa > Chordata > Amphibia > Anura > Ranidae > Rana > Rana kukunoris. Next base: position 136,779,063 of record CM056056.1, on the reverse strand, counting down.
CCCACTTAATGGCACACTATACACACCAGCACACAATGCGTATTGGAAGAGGCTGGAAACACGTTACCCGTAGCAGCAGTAGTCAATCTATGCAGAGAGATAGGATTCCGGCATGCTTTTTTCCCGCACTCACAGCGAGAACACCGGTTTGGCCGGTAGCAGCTGGGAGTCTTTCATCCGACCAAGGTTACCACTGCAGGACTCCGTAGGACCCCTGAACTATCCCTCACAGGCCGGAACACTCTCCCTGACTTCTCCTATCTCTCCCTCACAAGCAGGGTCTCTGTCCCTATCTGCATCCACACGTGTTCTGCCTAAAACGTGCCTGAGCTTCTATATAAGGAAACCACCCCAAAATGGCCGCCCAAGTCTCTCAAGATCTCGTGCGGCCTATCAGGACACATGGCTCCTCCAAAATGGTGTTGGAGACACTCCAAAGGTCAATAGTGTTAACATAAGTACATACATAAACATAAGTACATACATAAACATAACAACTCAACTGCAGTGTGAATACATACGATTACTTTACCACTTTCTCTTGCAGCACTAGACTGCCCTATCACTGACAGCTGCTTACAATTTGACAATGGGCAAAACAATTCTTGGGGGGGGCATGCAATTTTGCTTTCCATCGGCTCTGACACATACAATAACTATCAGCTAGCTTTAAAATCAGTTTACTGTATCAGATCAGGCAGTAATTGCGATTGGTTGCCAGCATATCATTACCACGTATTGACTGTTTGCTAGAGGTTACAGCACACATTACAGCTCACTGATTAGTTGCTAGAGGTTACAGCACATCATTTCTTCCTGTTGATTGGTTGCTAGAGATTACTGTACAGTAATACTGCTCACTGATTGGTTACTAGATGTTACAGCACATCATCTCTTCATTGCAGAGGGGCGTGATATACATATGAATGCTGCTGGCCTCAGCTATTTACATATGAATGTTCCTGTGATTTAAAAATGAATGGTGGTTATTTATGTAAACACAGGGTCCACAGGTGAGTCATCTGTACACAACAATAGGGCAGCATTAGTAGCAGCACTTTACACTGAGATATCAGGACACAGCAAAAGGACTAAAACAAGGGCATTCTAACTGGGATAGTTGGCAAGTATGAGGCAGCTGCTTTGGGCCCAACAACAATGACATGGTCCAGGGCATCTTCCCCTTTTGCCCTGCCTTAAAGACAGCCCTGAGTAGGCCTTATGATATGGCATGGGATAATTCCATTTTAAAATCCAAATTCATACCGAATATCCATCAAGATGCTTGTGAAGAAGAAAAGATGAAACAATATCACAAGGGGTACAAGGTAAGTGAGATTCACACATACCTGTAGAAATCACAGCAGTATGTGTACAGAACAGAAAGATAATGCACCATATACAGGCAGGATTGACCGCTGGAAGGAAGCAGTCATGGCAACCAATGAGAGGAGGAAGCCAGAAGCACTTGCTTGCCTTGCAGCAGGTTGTGATAGGTGGGCAAGGATAGGTCACCAGCAAGGATAGGTCACCAGCGGGAGAGAGGGAGGAAAGGCGCAGAATCAGCAAGCACACTGCCGCAGCTTTTTCAAAAGCCTCAGTGCCCCCAGTGTGGTGTTAGATTTTTTGTGGTGCTATATCTACATTATACTCTGGTATGTCAACACACTGATAGCTCCTGCCATGCAGAGTATTTCTGATCACTAGCATTTGGTCCTTAAAACCAAGCTGGGTAATCCCAGCAACAAAAAAAAAAAAGGTCTATACCTGAACTTGCTTCCCAAATGTTTATTATTAAATAAAGGCTGAACTAAAACCCTTAAAGTGGTATTAAAGACATTATAAACCTTGCAACCTGGACTTCGTGTTTTAACCTGCATAAGATGTGCATTGATAATATAGTTTTATAGTGTCATTTGTTGTCCTGTGTGCACAACCTATAGTAGAGTTTCCTCCCAATGTTGGAATCACGATTCGTCAGTAATATATTTGTATATCACTATCATATCCCCTCTTAAGTGTCTCTTCTCCAAATAGAATACGTTTGTAGCTCTGACCCCCGAATGAGCGGCTGATTGTAAATTTGGGCCTGTACTCTGCCTTGACACCCCCGAGTATTTTTGGTCTCACTCCCCTTGACACAGCTGTGGTGCAATACAGATATAAAGCTTTGGTGTTGAAGGGGAAAGTAATCATACACAGGCTGTGCTGAAACAACAGTTAGTTTTACTGAAATAGATTCTGTACTTAACCATGAGAACACATTTGGTGGGCAACAAATATTACAGGAAATTATAGGCAGCAATCCCCTAATGTCCTCCCCTATCAGCAGGACTTTGGCGTCTCCAAGTGGGACTAGTGCGCAGGCCACAACTCAACACTGCGCACCTTCCCACTTCCAGCACACCATACAGATATCAGTAAACACGCTATGCAACGTACAACATCTAACAAGAATAAGATCACAGCGTGTAATGGACTTAATGTTCCCACCTTAGACAGTGTCTGGTAAATGGTAGCAGTACTGCAAGGCCTTGCAATGAGAACAGTCTAGTCTCTGATCTTCTTTTCTTCTGCTAGCAATGTAAGAGAAAGATTTGTAATCCAAGGGCTCTCTGGTTAATGAGTGGTGTGAAATAAACTGAAACTGTAGTCTAACTGTGAGAGGTACCTGTACACTCTCTCCTGGGAGCACAACTCCAATGACCGGCACCAACAGTTGGTTTAGGCTTGAGGCCTTTGCACGTGTGGCTTTATGGCACACTGCGACAGCGTGGAACCATCAGTCCCAGCAACACTACCAAGGCAGCCTAGATGTGTGTCAAACAGTACAAGACTTTGGGCATGAGCCCTCTCACCACACGAGGTCCAGGCGGATGGATGTCTTCACTCCATACGAGGTCCAGGCGGATGGATGCCTTCACTCCTCATGGTCTCAGTCCGGTCTCTAGCAATCATCTGGTTGTCTGATTCTCATCCAGAGCCGATCGGAAGTCCTCCGTCACCCTTCTTGAGATCGATGGCTTGCTTCTGCAGAAAGTAGGCCGGAATTCCGTAGATCGCACCGAAAGAGAGAGAGAGAGAGAGAGAGAGAGAGAGAGCTCCTCCAGGGCGTATGTCCCAGGAACCAGAGAGAGCTAAAATGGCCACCACCAAACCTTTTATCCCCTTCCCAGCATGCCTTGCAGCCCCGAGTGTTCATGGGTAAGTCCTTTACATCACTCCTCCCATGCTTCTTGGAAAAACAAAAGATGGTGCAGTCCATTTCACATTTTCACCACTAGATGGTGCCAAACACCTATTTACAACACCAGTCCATAGAATAACATTGTAAAACATCAATATGTCTTTGGAGAGGCAAAAACTGTCCCCGCTACATACTCCCCCTGCTTTGATTCTTTGGTCCCCAAAGACTTTCAAAATATTTGGCTCTGTTACACATTTTTTGCCTCTATGCGGCTGCACAACACTGACAGAGGAGCCTCCCACCAATTCTCATATGATGGGGAGCTGTTCTGTGCACTCACAGGTGACACCATGGTGTCTAGTACAGATGTGTCAAGGGGTGAGTTGGGGTTTTCTCCTTCTGAATTGACAGTAGAGAGACCAGGCATTTCAGGATTTCTTTTAGCAGTAAACTGAGCCTGGTCAGAGCTTTCACCCAGCACATCATAAGTCAGTCTTTTGGGTGCATGAATCTCTCTTCTAACCCTTTGTCTCTTGGGAGTAGGTACTATCTCCTCTCTCACTTCACACTCTTGTACTTCAGTGTCAAAGGGTGGGTGATCCTCAGAGTTTTCATTTTGTGGCACAAATTCTGGGGCTTCTGGTCTCAGAATTACATTGTCCTTTTCCTGTCTGTGAGGTGAACAGTGTGCATCAACTCCTGGCACTTCAGGTGGCCACAACCAGCTTATCTCCATCCACTCGGGTGACAGGGGGGTGTCTTTCGGATAGAACTCTTCCATGGGGATCTCTCCCCCTTGTCCTCCCATTATTCCATACGATGAAACTGGAGTTGCTTGCTTCACCTTCCCTAGCAACACTTTAGCTGGCATCTTCACCGGTGACGTTGTGGTGTTCCGGACACTGACTGAGACCTTTCCTCTGCTCCGCTTTAGTGACTTGGTCGATAGCAGTTCTGGGATTATTTCCAACTCTTTGGCCTCTTTCTCTCCGTCCGTCTCAAGGACGATGAAAGGTCCCGGCTGTCTCCAAGTCAGTTTGACAGAAGCCTTCAAGCAGACTGCTTCACCAGGTTGTACCACCTTCTCACTTCTGTCCAAACGCCAGATTTTTCCCACTCCTTCCGCCGGGGCTTTCTGCTCATGCAATAGATTCTGATACACCTGTGTTAACATTGGGTGTATCTTTACAGCTGGAGAACCCTGTGTCTGTACAAGCGGTGTCAAGAGTCTTCGGACTAGGTCGGTGTTGGTCCCAATAATGAGGGAACTTTTGTCAGCCCCTGGTGGGCGGGGACACACCACTGCCAAGGCATCGAAGACTTTGGCCTTCCCTGCCACACTCGGGTCGAAGGTGAGCCTAATGGGTAGATAGCCATCGCAAGGGAAGTTCTGAGTCCCTAGACCCCATATCTCCAGCTCCTCCAGCTTCTGAAGTGGCAGGTGTCTGAGGTGTTTCTCGTAGAAATCTCTGTAGAGTAAGGTCACTTGGGCTCCAGTGTCCAGCAGGGCTTTGGTGTAAATCCCTTCCACTTGGATAGGGACAATGGGAGAAGGTCCCACTAGTTCAGGGGGAATCCATGGGGAGTGGCAAGATTAGCCTGTTTGGTGGTTTGCACTTTTACACCTCGCCTCGGTGAGCGCTTGCTCGAATTCGGCCTACATGCGTCCCTAGGGACCTGGTATGCATGAGGTTGTTTGGAGTTGACTGTTGTGACCGGGCGCCCAGCTGACTCCTTCACTGGGGCCCTCTGAAGTTTTCCGCCGGTTCTTGGCGCCTTGTTTCAGTCTTCGCCGGGCTTGGGCATACTTGGCGGTAGTGTCCAACTCCCCCGCAGTTGAAACAGGTCTTTAGCTTCGCCGGTCTCTCAGTCAGGGCGGCTGCATGATCCACTGGGGTCTTCTGTGTCGAGACTTCCTCCCTCTAAGGTCCCTCCAGCTTCTCAGTCAACAAAGCCATCATTTTCAATATTTCTTTCTGCACCCGAAACAGTTTTCCTAATTCAGACTGGGGCATCTCATCAGTGTTCGCTGTCAGGACACTAGCTTCCTGGGAGCTCGATGAAACATCAGATTTGTGCCATCTGATCCTTGCGGTGGTACTGGACTTAGTCTTCCTTTGTTTCTTCTCTCTTTCCATTTCCATCTTGGCTGCCTCATTGTTCTCCTCAATGAGTACCTCATCTGTAGTGGAGGGATCATCCAAATACTGCCTCAACTGGAATTTGACATAGTCACTCCTCAGGCCTGTAGCCACAGACCTCAGAAACTTCTTCTGAATTAGTCCAGCCCCAAAGTGTTCATCTGAGTCTTCCCCCTGGGAGGCGGACAACAGGCGGTCTTTCAATTCAATGGCCCTGAACAGGAAATTCTGAGGAGTCTCCTGACCGTCCTGTGCCATATTTATCAGTTGATAATACAACTCAGTGGCACCTTCCTCCTTGTAGTAGCTCTTTAGTATTCTCCTGAGTTGTGTTAGAGTCAGTCCATTTTTCATTTCTAGCATGCCTCTGATACTCAGGCCTGGGCTAATGGCGTTGACTACAGCCTCTACAATTTCTGATTCAAGATAGCCTCTTTGGAGTCCCAGCTCCATCTGGTGCAAGAGATTCATGTAGGACAGATTCCCCTTCTGTTCTTTTTCTCCTATCTGTCCTTCGATTTTGAAGTCCTTCCGAATTGTCACCTCTGGCAAGTGGCTGTGGGTGCGTCTCTGGAGAAATGAGGCAGGTCTTGACCTTTGCTTACTACCAGTCGAGTCCTTACATGAGGCACTTAACCCTTCAATGTGTTCTGCGATCATGCCGGAGGCCTCCTTGAATCTTTCTTGTATAGTGCGGCACTGCCGTTTTAGGTCAGATAGTTGTCGTTCCGACTGAGAACCTCCCCTGCTTGTGTCAAACACAGTCTTTTCCCCCCCTTGAGGGGGCCTTGAACTGGTTTTGGTTGGGGTTGACCCAAAACTAACTCCCAGCATCATTGGCTTAACACAGTTAGAGTTGACAGGGCTCCCTTCAGGCCCTTCTGGGTGCGTCAGGTAAAACTTGGTTCTCCCAGCTAGCTGTACACTTGAGCCTCTAAAGTTCTCCGGAATTCCCTTCCTCCATTCCAATAGAGCATAAGTATGGGAGGTCTCACAATCTGATCTGGTTGCGACCACCCAGGCCTTCCTAATTGGGGACAATGCCTTTACAATCTTGTTGACCTGTTCGTTCTCCCAGGCTTCTCCCGGGAGTGCGATTGCTACGCTCGCTTCTGAGCGAGCGCCTTCCGCCCCACACCATCGGGCCACTGTACTAGGATCCATATTGGTGCCAAGGGGTGGGCTTCACTTGCAGAGAGACAGGGATCCCAGACGAGCCCCCACGTGTAGCGCTGACCCCCGAAGGAGCGGCTGATTGTAAATTTGGGCCTGTACTCTGCCTTGACACCCCCGAGTATTTTTGGTCTCACTCCCCTTGACACAGCTGTGGTGCAATACAGATATAAAGCTTTGGTGTTGAAGGGGAAAGTAATCATACACAGGCTGTGTTGAAACAACAGTTAGTTTTACTGAAATAGATTCTGTACTTAACCATGAGAACACATTTGGTGGGCAACAAATATTACAGGAAATTATAGGCAGCAATCCCCTAATGTCCTCCCCTATCAGCAGGACTTTGGCGTCTCCAAGTGGGACTAGTGCGCAGGCCACAACTCAACACTGCGCACCTTCCTACTTCCAGCACACCATACAGATATCAGTAAACACGCTATGCAACGTACAACATCTAACAAGAATAAGATCACAGCGTGTAATGGACTTAATGTTCCCACCTCAGACAGTGTCTGGTAAATGGTAGCAGTACTGCAAGGCCTTGCAATGAGAACAGTCTAGTCTCTGATCTTCTTTTCTTCTGCTAGCAATTTAAGAGAAAGATTTGTAATCCAAGGGCTCTCTGGTTAATGAGTGGTGTGAAATAAACTGAAACTGTAGTCTAACTGTGAGAGGTACCTGTACACTCTCTCCTGGGAGCACAACTCCAATGACCGGCACCAACAGTTGGTTTAGGCTTGAGGCCTTTGCACGTGTGGCTTTATGGCACACCGCGACAGCGTGGAACTATCAGTCCCAGCAACACTACCAAGGCAGCCTAGATGTGTGTCAAACAGTACAAGACTTTGGGCATGAGCCCTCTCACCACACGAGGTCCAGGCGGATGGATGTCTTCACTCCATACGAGGTCCAGGCGGATGGATGCCTTTACTCCTCACGGTCTCAGTCCGGTCTCTAGCAATCATCTGGTTGTCTGATTCTCCTCCAGAGCCGATCGGAAGTCCTCCGTCACCCTTCTTGAGATCGATGGCTTGCTTCTGCAGAAAGTAGGCCGGAATTCCGTAGATCGCACCGAAAGAGAGAGAGAGAGAGAGAGAGAGAGAGCTCCTCCAGGGCGTATGTCCCAGGAACCAGAGAGAGCTAAAATGGCCACCACCAAACCCTTTATCCCCTTCCCAGCATGCCTTGCAGCCCAGAGTGTTCATGGGTAAGTCCTTCACATCACTCCTCCCATGCTTCTTGGAAAAACAAAAGATGGTGCAGTCCATTCCACATTTTCACCACTAGATGGTGCCAAACACCTATTTACAACACCAGTCCATAGAATAACATTGTAAAACATCAATATGTCTTTGGAGAGGCAAAAACTGTCCCCGCTACACGTTTAATGTTTGTAATCATTACTAAATAACGGTGATCCTCCAGCCCCCTCATTAGTTTTGTTGTCCTTCTCTGGACTCTCTCCAATTCCAGCATGTCCCTACTGAGGCCTGGTGACCATGTGTGTGATAGGGCAAGTCTGTCACAAAGAGCTGTAATCTGGATAAAGGAAGGCATGTGACTGTAGCATATCTAGACTTTTCCAAAGCATTTGAGACGGTACCCCATAAACGCCTAATCCACAAATTGATCCACAAATTGAGGTATATTGGCATTGACAATAATATACAGTATGTAACTGGATAAATAATATACAGTATGTAACTGGATAGAAAACCTGTTACAGGGGTGGGTACAGAGGGTGATAATAACTAGCGTATCTCTAGACTGGTCTGGAGTTGCAGGTGGGATACCCCTGGGCTCTGTCCCGGGACCAATCCTGTTTTTAACTTGTTCATAAATTATATAAAGACTGTGATAAATAGTTCAATCTCAGTGTTTGCTCACAATACTGAGCTAGGCAGGGCAATAACTGCATAACAGGATATAGCTTTAAAATTTACTGGAAGACTCCCTCCAGCTGTTGCGGAACTACACATCCCATGAGGCATTGTAAAACTCTTACATTCACAGACATGACTAGGCATGATGGGAATTGTAGTTCCTGAACAACTGGAGGGCCATAGTTTAAAGACCCATGGAATAGAGGGAGAGGCAAACACATGGCAAATGAGGTTCAATGTAAGGAAATGTAATGCACTTGAGAGCTAAAAATATAAATGCACGCTACACGCTAGGGGAAGAACCTCTGGGAGAATCAAGGATGTAAAAAGATCTGGGGGATGATGCCAGGCTCAGCAATAGCATGCAATACCAAACAAGTAAGGCCAGCATGCAAGTAAGGCCAGTAGAATATTAGCATGTATTAAAAAGGGTATTTACTCAAGGGATAAAACTACAATTCTACCACTTTACAAAACTGGTTTAGCCGCAATTTGAGTATGCCCTGAATGTGTGTGTGTGTGTGTGTGTTTGTGTATATATATATACACATACAGTTGTGCTCATAAGTTAACATACCCTGGCAGAATTTATGATTTCTTGGCCATTTTTCAGAGAATATGAATGATAAACACAAATGTTTCTTTCACTCATGGTTAGTGTTTGGCTGAAGCCATTTATTATCAGTCAACTGTGTTTACTCTTTTTAAATCATAATGACAACAGAAACGACTCAAATGATACTGATCAAAAGTTTACATACCCCAGTTATTAATACCATGTATTGCCCCCTTTAACATCAATGACAGTTTGAAGTCTTTTGTGGTATTTGTGGATGAGGTTTTTAAAAATGAACTTTCTATTAACAGCTTGCCTTTAATGTAAAAAAAAAAACCTTGCCTTTAATGTAAAAAAAAAAACCTATCTGGCTGTTACTAGGCATATTTTGTAATCTGCTTAGGTCCTAGGTGGGTCAACTGGGCATTACTGTGCCTAAAAATCGCCCAGCATGCACCTCTCCCTGAAAACCAGGAAGAAAAAGGAACTGGGCTTCACATGCCTACACATATGATGGATACGGCCACAACATGAGCTGGAGGATATAAGGCAAGTGTTTGCAAAGATTTCTGGAACAATTGGGGAGCTATTAATTAACACACACTTATTACAAGCAAACAGATCACAGGTAGGGATGGTTACCTTTAACAGCCATTCAAACCTCTTTGTGTAAACTTGTGTGCATGTTATCAGGTCAAAATCACCAGGGTATGTGAATGTTTGTTAGGGGTAATTCGGATAGTTTCTGCTGTTATCATGATTAAAAAGTGGTCAGCGGATCTCACCATCTACTGCGCCTACTACGCAGACTCACTCCGTTCATCCCTAAAGAAGATCGAGCGGTCGTGGTGGGAGCTATTGTAAACTCCAGGCTGGATTATGCAAATGCCCTCTACCTCGACCTCCCCAAGTACCAAATCGCTCGTCTGCAAGTCGTTCAAAATACGGCCGCCAGACTTGTGACTGGGAAAAAACCCTAGGAATCCATCTCACCTTCACTGAGAGCCCTGCATTGGCTGCCAGTTAAAGACAGAATTGCTTTTAAAGCTCTCTGTCTTACACATAGATGTGTCCATGAGAATGCCCCCCTTTACTTATGCAAATTAATAAAAGCGCATAATCCAAATCGCGTTTTGCGATCCACGAATCAGAACCTGCTCCAGGTTCCGAAAGCCAACTTCAAGTCCAAAGGAGAAAGAAGATTTGCGATCCAGGGTCCCAGACTATGGAACGCTTTACCAACCAGCATTCGGTTGGAGGAGAACCACCTAGCATTTAGGAAAAAGGTCAAGACTTTTCTCTTTTGATAACAAAGGAGACAGGAACAACAAGCGCCCAGAGGCGATTCAGTTCGCATGTGCCGCGCTATATAAGTTTTCATTCATTCATTTATTCATTCAAAAAAAAAAGAGTAAACACAATTGATTGATAATAAATGGCTTCATTCAAACACTAACCATGAGTGAAAGAAATATGTTTTGTGTTATCATTCATATTCTCTGAAAAATGGGCAAGAAATCATATATTCTGCCAGGGTATGTAAGCTTATGAGTACAACTGTGTGTGTAATATATACTGTATATATAGTGACAGTAGGAGATGCCGTCACTGTAAAATTGGTAGTTTGGGGGACACAGGGTGTGCACATTGCCTTGGTGCAAGACTGCAGAACACAGATGTGGACTGGAGAACACTGCTTTCTCCAGGTTTTGGTATTCTGCCATGGGGCTCTGTAGTTTGGAGATTCCATAGTGTCTTGGGTGGGACAGGATCTCCAACCCTGTATCCAGATTTTTTGTAGATGACCAGCAGGGTGTGTGCTCAGGTGAGCACAGCCCTAATAATGAAAGTATGGGAATACCTCTTGAACTAAGGACTAAGGCCAGAGCGGAGCTGTGGGCACTAAAGTAAAGCCGTCCACATTGAAAAATCCTGCGGTCTGGGTGACCAGCATAAAGAGCAGAGGTACTGCTAAAGAGAGAGCCAGGTTGGCTAGCATTTTTCTGTTTGTGAATTTACTGGAGAAGAATTTCTGTGTGGGAAACCTTTATGGTACAGACTTTCATTTGCCTTTTTAATAGAAATGGGCTACTATGACCTAAAATATAGTTGACTGGCTTGAATCACTGACAAATGCATCTATCACAAGAGCTAATGGTCCCTCATGTTACAATATGCATGTATACACACACACACACACACACACACACACACACACACATACATATATATATATATATATATATATATATATATATATATATATATATATATACACACACACAGTGGGTAAAATAAGTATTGAACACGTTACCATTTTCTCAGTAAATATAATTCTAAAGGTGCTATTGACATGAAATGTTCACCACATCAGTAACAACCCATGCAATCCATACATGCAAAGAAACTAAAACAAATAAAGTTCAGAAATTAAGTTATGCGTAATAAAATGGAATGACACAGGGAAAAAGTATTGAACACATAAAGAAAGTAAGGAGCAAAAAGACACCAGCTGAAATCTATCTGTATTGATTAGTCCCGTTGTACTGACTGCCTATCCCATTTCATGAGGCCCTAAAATGCCAGGACAGTAAAAATACCCCCAAAATAACTCCTTTTTTGGAAAGTAGACACCCCAGGGTATTTAGTATGAGGCATCATGGGTTTTTGTCACAAGTTTTTGTCACAAGTTTTGTGAAAATTAAGAAATTCAGTACAATTAGTTTTTTTTTTATTATTATTGTTTACATACAGTCACCAATGAAGAGAAGGGCATTTGGGACTTTGAATGAAGCAGTGGACTGGTTGGGGTTAAGAAATGAAACTGAACAGGTTTGTATTGCATACTTGTATTGTAGTAGTAATTCACATATATACAGGTAGTGTGTACAGAAGCACATAGCATAACCAGTAAAAATCCATATACAAAATATTGGCATTGTATGACATAGCAATAGGTTGTTAAAATCAAAACGGCATAAAGTGTGTATAAACAGGTCATTGAAAAAACTGAATATCTGAGTAGAGTCCTATTAACGCATGTAGCTACATCCTTGGTGCCCAATGCGTTTCATGTGAAAACACTTCCTCAGGGGCGGATCCTATAGGAAATCTGAAAATAGTATAGTCTAATCAGATGATTGACTTACAGGGTATACCAAGCTGTGGTGTGTGTGAGAGCTAGGGGGGTGCGGAGGTGGCATGTAGTCCAGCACATGACAGGTCGCAAAGGCATCATCCCCAGAAAGCAAGTTGCATTCCATTACAATCATGGAACCAGGTAATCGGTCATGGTCATGTAAAAACATCTTATTGATGTGCTTGAAAAACACTAGCTTCTCAGGGCTATGGTGTCTGCACGTGTAGGGCAAAAAGACATACAGTCACCAGCGCAGTACAGCGTTACCAAGTCATTGGTGACATGATCAAGATTTTTTATTTGTGTGAATGGCAATAATTTCCTGTGTCATTGTGTACTAATGTGATAACTGTGATTGGCCCATCCCTTTTTAGTACAGCCATACATTTTTGATATTAGTATTTAATTGCATAAATCACATCATTAGGCCCCTTTAACACTGGGGCGGGGACGGCATCGGCCACCATTTTTAGCGGTGCTTTACCGTCAATTTTGCGACGCTATACGGCCGCTAGCGGGGAGCTTTTACCCATAGCTAGCGGTTGAGAAAGGATTAAAACCACCACAAAGCTCCTTAGCAGAGGCGATTTACCGGCAGTATAGCCACGGTGTCCCATTGATTTCAATAGGCAGGAACAGTGGAGGAGCATGCTAGCGGGACTTTTTTACCGCCCTGCTAGCACACTGTTTCACACTGGAGAGACAGCAGTGGCTGTTTCAGGTCACTTTGCAGGCGCTATTTTTAGCGAAATAGCGCCTGCAAAGCGACCCAGTGTGAAAGTGGTCTTAGCTTCACAGGTAATAAGGTTCCTCAAGGTGTACGCCTGCTGGTCTCCAGGGTTCACAAAATCTAAAAAAAAATCTCACTATTGGTATTTTTACAAGCCATGCATTAAAGTGTTAACCCCCCCCCCCAAAAAAATAAAAATAAATCCTGGTCCCTTAAAGCAGATTACACAGCACAGCACTTGTGCGATTTAATCTGCCCCCATCTAAACTGTAAAAAAAAATAAAAAATACCACTTCTTGTATATCCTCTCTAATCAGACCACGATAACCAAGGCTGCTCCACCCTGATAACCATGGTCAAAGTGCCTCCCTCTGCGTCAGCGCTCTCTGTGTCTGTCTGCATTCAGCCCCCCCCCCCCCCCAACCGCTTTTATAAAAAAAAAAAAAGGAAAATTGTCACTGCCTGGCATACGTAAAGCATTTTTTTAACCACTTAAGGACCGCCTAACGCCGATATACGTCAGCAGAATGGCACGGCTGGGCACAATCACATCCCTTTACGTGATTGTTAAATACCCAGCCGGAGTCCAGCGATCGGTCCCTGGAGCTGAAGAACGGGGAGAGGTGTGTGTAAACACACCTTCCCCGTTCTTCAAAGTGGCGCTGTCATTGATCGTCTGTTCCCTGATATAGGGAAAGTCGATCAATGACGTCACACATCCAGCCCCGCCCCCCTACAGTTAGACACACATATGAGGTCATCCTTAACCCCTTCAGCGCTCCCTAGTGGTTAACTCCCAAAGGCAATTGTCATTTTCACAGTAAACAATGCATTTTTATAGCACTTTTTGCTGTGAAAATGACAATGGTCCCAAAAATGTGTCAAAATTGTCCGATGTGTCCGCCATAATGTCGCAGTCACAAAAAAAAATTCGCTGATCGTCGCCATTAGTAGTAAAAAATATGTTTTTAATAAAAATGCAATAAAACTATCCCCTATTTTGTAAACGCTATAAATTTTGCGCAAACCAATTGATACGTATCGGCCTAAACAGAGAAAAAAAAATACATTTTTATATATATTTTTGGGGGATATTTATTATAGCAAATGTAAAAAATATTGAATTTTTTTCAAAATTGTTGCTCTATTTTTGTTTATAGCGCAAAAAATAAAAACCGCAGGTGATAAAATACCACCAAAAGATAGCTCTATTTGTGGGGAAAAAAAGGACACGGAGAAGGCGAGCAGTCATGTGATCTTATGGCTGATTCAAAGGGAGATCATGGCCCCTCTCTCAGCAGCCATCCGTCGGAGTTGGAATGTCACGTGACTGGCATGAAGACAAAAAATAAAAAATAAAAATGATATTTACAACACTCGTTTTAAAAAATGCTTTACATAGTGTGCTATACCAGCCTCTAATAGAGGGTCTAGCATAGACTTTTACAAATGGGTTCACAAACCCTTTAATTGCATCTAATAAACCCCCTCAGATGGTCCTGTATATTCTTAATTCTTTTATTCCTGATACAATGGATGTCACATCCCTTTAGGCTCCATGCACACTAGGAGCAGAAAAAGACGCAAAATAGAAGCATATTGTACAAAGTTTAGGCGAGTCTATGAGAGTTTAGTTTATAGGCGTTTTTTGCACTACACTCCCCTCTGCAAACGTTTTTACCCCCACAACACACCTAAAAAAACGTTGGCAGTGGCACTTGACGTTCAGAAGAGGTAAGAGGAGTTTCGGAGAGACTCACGTTTTTACAGCTCCTAAACGCCTCCAGGAAACGCGATAGAGAAGGTTTTTTTTTCCTGCCTCTGAATGTCCCTGACAGAAAACGCCTGTAGCAGTCAATAATGTGCAAAGACACATAGAGCACAATAGAAGTGCTTCCAGAGGCCGGAGAAAAAAACATCAAACGCCTGTAGAATCAAAGTTTTTTAAGTCCAGTGTGCATGGAGCCTTACACAGTTTTACCTCATAAGGGATGTGAAGCAGTCCAACAAACATTGGAGCAAAGTAAAAAGCTGAAAACACTTCACATTGACTTCATTATACAGTCCATATACTTCTTACTTCTGTGTTGATGATGTCTTCTATTTACAACAAATTCTGAGACTCGCACATAGTTTTGCCAATCTCTATATGCAGGGACCCAGTGGGCCCATGGTCCCAGGCAGCATCTTAAGATTTGCCTGTGGGACTGCTGTGAAATGTTGCATCCAATGAGTGTGCAGTCCTTGCTACCTGTGAGACAGTACACTAAGCCGATATTGACGCTTGCCAGAGCCGCTCAGTGTGTGAAACTGTCATGTAATGTAACTGAATGCAGAGAGAGACCAGCTGTCAAAATTCAGCGTTGATGTCGGGGGTGGGCGGCACCCAGCAGCTATCAAACACCAGCCAATGGAATGGGGTCTGGGCGTGTATGTGGTGTGGCAGGCACAGCACTATGAAGTGCCCTTATGCGCTGTGGCATTAGTCCAAACAAGACTATCTGTTACTCTAAGGCATGGGTCTTCAAACTACGGCCCTCCAGTTGTTCAGGAACTACAATTCCCATCATGCCTAGTCATGTCTGTGAATGTCAGTGTGTTACAATGCCTCATGGGATGTGTAGTTTTACAACATCTGGAGGGCCGTAGTTTGAGGATCCCTGCTCTAAGGAGTATAAAGAGGACCTGTTTTGGCTCTATACATGTATAGGAGTAAAAAGAGAACCTGTCATGGGTCTATACATGTACAAAGGAGTATAAAGCGGACCTGTCATGGCTCTATACATGTATGTAGGAGTATAAAGAGGTCCTGTCATGGCTCTATACATGTACGTAGGAGTATATAGAGGACCTGTCATGGCTCTATACATGTATATAGAGGACCTGTCATGGCTCTATACATGTATATAGAGGACCTGTCATGGCTCTATACATGTATATAGAGGACCTGTCATGGCTCTATACATGTAAAGAAATATAAAGAATACCTGTTATGGCTCTAATACATGTATAAAAAGTACTTGTCATGGCTCTATACATGTATAAAGACGACCTGTCATGGCTCTATACATGTATATAGAAGTATAAAGAGGACCTGTCATGGCTCTATACGTGCATATAGGCATAAAAGAGGACCTGTCAGGGCTCTATACATGTATATAGGAGTATAAAGGGACCTGTGCATGGCGAGCAGCCGCAATGTCTTTTGCGCAAACAAAACAATGTACACTAATTGTGTTTTTTTTTTGTACAAAAAATATGTAGAATACATATTGGCCTAAACTGATGAAGACATTTATTTGTTATACATTTTTGGGGTATTTATTATAGCAAAAAGTAAAAAAATATATACTTTTTTTAAATTGTTGCTCTTTTGTTGTTTATAGCGCAAAAAATAAAAAACACAGAGGTGATCAAATGTCACCAAAAGAAAGCTCTATTTGTGGAAAAAAAAGGACATGGCTTTTATTTGGGTAGAGTGTCGCATGACCGCGCAATTGTCAGTTAAAGCAACACAATGCCGTATTGCAAAAAATGGCCCGGTCATTAAGGGGGTTGTAATGGTTCGTGTTTTTTCACCTTAATGCATCCTATGCTTTAAGATGAAAAAACACCTGGCAATGACGGCCCCCCCAGCCCCCCTGTTTTACTTACTTGAGCCCGTTCACCTGCTGTGCACGTCCCCCAGCGTCCTCTTCTCCACGGAGTGTGGCCGTTGATTGGCTAGATTGGATAGATTGATAGCAGTGCTGCCATTAAAAGGGTGTTCCAGCCCAAAAGTGTGTTTATTAAAAGTCAGCAGCTACAAAAAGTGTAGCTGCTGGCTTTTAATAAACACTCACTTACCTGCTCCTGCGTTCCAGCGACGCGCCGACCGGGGCTCCGCTCCTCTCCCCCACTCCCCAGCCGGCGTCTCCATTCCGACTGTGGGCACCCAGCCGTGACAGCCTTCGGCTTCACGGCCGGGCACCCACTGCGCATGCGCGAGCCGCACTGCGCATGCGCGCGCGGCGCGGCTCACCACTGATTGGAGAGGCGATCGCATGGGACCTGTCATGTGTCCCATGTGATCGCCTACAGGGAGGGGCTGTTGTAGGCGATTAAGGCTTAATCGCCTAACCAGCCCCTCGGCGGGAAGCAGGTAGTGGGACAGGAAGTCCCACTCCTACTGAAGCCCCCACTCCCCCCCAAAAAAAAATTACATGCCAAATGTGGCATGTAAGGGGGAGGGAATTTAAACTAAAGTACATTTTTAGGGTGGAACTCCTCTTTAACTTGCGCTGCTGTCAATCACATCCAATGACGTGGCACGTGGGGAGCAGAGACGAGTTATACACGCTGTGTCTATGTATGCAGCATGTATGACAGGGAGCGCACCCGCAAGCTAAACCCCTTGGGAGAGAGCTTCCCAGAAGGGGGTTAGCTGATGCAGGGAGGAGCCGAGACAGCCACGAGGGACCCGAGAACAGCAGGATTGAGGCCACTCTGTGCAAAACTAACTGCAGAGTGGAGGTAAGTATAACATGTTCGTTATTAAAAAAACAAAAAATCAAAAGCCATACAACCCCTTTAAGTGGGCAAATCCTTCCAGTCCTTAAGTGGTTAATCGGGGCTGGGCAAGGCAAGTCCCTCTCAGGCTCTCATGTCTCATACATTTTGTGATGTGTGTTTGTACTTACAGTTTTGCTTCAGACTCCACCACCAGATGCGCATTGTCACTTGCCGCGCATTGCGGGTTGTCACTTGCCGCGCGTTGCGGGTTGTCACTTGCCACGCGTTGCGGATGGTCACTTGCCACGCGTTGCGGATGGTCACTTGCCACGCGTTGCGGATGGTCACTTGCCACGCGTTGCGGATGGTCACTTGCCACGCGTTGCGGATGGTCACTTGCCACGCGTTGCGGATGGTCACTTGCCACGCGTTGCGGATGGTCACTTGCCACGCGTTGCGGATGGTCACTTGCCACGCGTTGCGGATGGTCACTTGCCACGCGTTGCGGATGGTCACTTGCCACGCGTTGCGGATGGTCACTTGCCACGCGTTGCGGATGGTCACTTGCCACGCGTTGCGGATGGTCACTTGCCACGCGTTGCGGATGGTCACTTGCCACGCGTTGCGGATGGTCACTTGCCACGCGTTGCGGATGGTCACTTGCCACGCGTTGCGGATGGTCACTTGCCACGCGTTGCGGATGGTCACTTGCCACGCGTTGCGGATGGTCACTTGCCACGCGTTGCGGATGGTCACTTGCCACGCGTTGCGGATGGTCACTTGCCACGCGTTGCGGATGGTCACTTGCCACGCGTTGCGGATGGTCACTTGCCACCCGTTGCGGATGGTCACTTGCCACACGTTGCGGATGGTCACTTGCCACACGTTGCAGATGGTCACTTACGTCACCTGCGGGTTGTCACTTACCACGTCACATGCCACACGTTGCGGATTGTCACTTTCCACAACATCACCTGCCACACGTTGCGTATTGTCACTTGCCACACGTTGCGGATTGTCATAGCGTCATCTGCCACACGTTGCGTATTGTCACACGTTGCAGATGGTCACTTATGTCACCTGCAGGTGTCACTTGCCACGTCACATGCCACACGTTGCGTATTGTCATTTGTCACATGTTGCGTATTGTCACTTGCCACACGTTGTGTATTGTCACAACGTCACATGCCACACGTTGTGTATTGTCACTTGCTGTGTTTCAGAGTGAATGCAGGCAGCAGAGAGATGATGTAATTGAGGGCGGGAAACTGTGGTGATGCAGGGCGGGAGGTGAGAGATGACATCATCTCTCTGCTCCCCTGCCAGCTCACTCACTGACTGCTCCCAAGCCCCCCCCCCCCCACCAGTTGCAAGTGTTCTGTCTGCCCATCATCACTAATGGCAGCGGCGCCGGGCACCTCACAGGCAGCGGCGCCTCACTCGCAGACTACCACCAGGCTGCGAGTGTTCTGCCCGCCAGCCCGCCACCACTAATGGCAGCGGCAGAACGAGTTGGCTAACGGGCGTCGGTTTGGTGTCCATAGAAACAGCATTTTTTGGAGAAAGCGTCAGAGGGAGATAGTGTGACGTTACCGCAGCTGGTGGATAGATTATACCGCTGCTGGCTTGTTAAACACTGCTTGTGTCGTGGTATGGCTACCCGAAGGTGGGCGCCAAATGGAAAGAAGACCCAAGCAAATGGTGTCTGCCCCATAAATACCCCTCCCAGCATGCACAGCAAAGAAACCTCCTCCTGATAGGCTGCTGGGGAAAAAGCATCCAAATCCCTGACTCCACTGCTGCCACCTGTCGGCCTGGGGTGTTATCAGCACCCCAGAAACGACAGCATGAACCCACAGCACATCTAAAGCTGAGACAGAGGCTTCAAATTTGAACAGATTAACCTGTCAGAGTTACTTTACTCTCTGACCCTCTCTAAATTTGTACTAGCACCGGTTCTGAAAAGTAACCAGGAGCTACACATAGATATGTTTTATGTTCATACAGGTGTCATTTATTATCCCTGTATATTTGACATACCTATAGCGCCACACTGACACTTTACATTCACAGCGCTGCACCTTATTTTAATTTTTACATTCACAATTAGTCTAATTGTAGTGTTAGCAGCTTTCATATTTCATTTGGTGGTGCAGTAATTATTATAATTCACGCTTTTAAAAAATTGGCTTGAATGCAATTAGGCATTCTTTACAAAGTAAAATGTTGCTGTATTTACTAAGCTTAGGGAACAATTCCCTTGCAAAGGGCAACTTTTCTAGCGATGCAAACATACTATTTGCCATAAGTCAATCCCTATGTGTGAGGAAAAGTGAAAAATAGTGAGAAAGCTGCCATATAAATTGAAAAGGAACCTTATAAACTGAAAGTAAAAGGAAATCTATCATATAGGATGTTATTTTTACTAGCTAGAGTGAGATTTATGCCTAGGCTCAACTGTACCAATGTGTCTGCACCATAAATAGTATATAACACAGCAATCTGATATTTTATCCCTGCTATCCCCAGGCAGAGACAAAGATCCATGTTTTTAGGCCTGCAAGGAGAGAGATTCTCTCAGCATGTTCCACAAATGCGCCAATGGTAAAATCAATATGTTCAGTGCCAGCAAAGTCACGACAACCTTTAAACCATCAGACAGATATATCCCAACGTGAGACATCTTCATTTTCAAACAGCAGAGTATTACCAGCCCCCGTGTCACCTACATAAAACTTAACAATGATACCTAACTCTTTCACTGCTGGAACTGATTATATTCCAATTTTAATCCTCTTTGTTAGAACACAGAGTTAGTAACAACATTCAATGCTATGGAATAGTAAATATTGTTACCAGGGCTTTTTTTCAGGGGGAACTTGGGGGAACTCAGTTCCACCACCTCTGGCTCAGACCCTTTGGTGCCTGCTTACCACAATCACTTGTAAACCCAGAAGTCTGGTTTCTGTGTCTACAAGTGTCAGCTCTGCACTCTGTGTGTAGCCCCCTGAACTCTGCACTCTGTCTGTAATGCAATCCTGGCATTTAATGCACCTTAAAGACCCTTCAACTGTTTGTGAAATCTGAACGGGTCGTGGTTGAGTTCCTGCACCTATTTTCTGAGAAAAAAAGCTCTGATTGT
Source organism: Rana kukunoris (assembly GCA_029574335.1). Taxonomy (NCBI): domain Eukaryota; kingdom Metazoa; phylum Chordata; class Amphibia; order Anura; family Ranidae; genus Rana; species Rana kukunoris. The sequence goes on along the minus strand of CM056056.1, from coordinate 136,758,621 downwards.
TACACATTTTACTGCAATAAAGCTGAAGTTTAGGTATGGAATATATTTGTTACAAGCTTGAAACACTGTAAGTCTTCATGTACCATACATTACCAATCCCTATCAAAGCTGGAATCTGTTCACTACTACAGTGATCTCTGCTCTAATCTGGGTCCAAAGCAACTAAACAACTGCTCTGAACTCACATTCATTGATTGGATGAGGTGGAAAAAAAATTGATATCAACTCCCCCAGCTCTCCACCTTGTCCAATCTGAGAATGAATTGCATTTGGTTTTAATACCATTTTAATCAATTCCCGTCTGCCCACAGTACATTTACTGCGGGCGGGCGGGCGGGTGGCATGAGCAGGCTGGATAATGTACATGTTCTGGGTTAGGGGTGTGTAGCAGGATATGGACACAGCAGATTGAGGCTCGCAGGAACCCAACGAGCTGCCAGGGGATCATGTGATCGCTATGCAGTCACATGATCACAATGCCAACAAAGCTCTTATGAATTAATTTCATTCATAACAGTTGTGACTCCAATAGTGATGCTGCTATTGGCTTATAGCTATCACATGGTACCTGAGCCAATCACAGTACCCTATACCATTGACAGCTGTGGGCCAAATCACAGCACACAATAGTAAATCACAGCTGTTATGAATGTAACCCATTCATAAAATTTGAAAACATTGCTGTTGCAGTGGTCATCACGGTAACAGTAAAGTGTAGAAAAAAATCCTGGTCACTATGGTCACCCTAAACTACTCTGGTGAAAGTATGTGAAAAAAAATGGATTACATTTTTTTTTTGAAAATACTGTCATCAGTCAGAATCCCTGATCACCGCCACACCAGACATATGATGACGCTCTACTGCACTGTGACAGCATCTAAAAAAAAAAAAAAAACTACCATGCCCCTTACCTCAGACTGTCTAAAAATGGGTAATTTGGGGGGGTAATTTGAACACTGTTCTAGCATGTTAACTGCGGCAGGTCGGCACGCCTGGGCGAGAGCCTTACGTCGGCTCTTTAGCTAGATGCCGACCGCGGGACGGTGGCTCTGCTGGGCGAGAGCCGGTAGCTATACGTCCCCGCTCGCCCTCGATTGCCGCCGGGCACGCGCGCTCGTTCGTTCGTTCGTTACAGAGCGGGGACCGGGAGCTTTGTGTGTAAACACAAAGCTCTTGGTCCTGTCAGCGGGGGAAACGCTGATATTCGTTACAGAGCGGGGACCGGGAGCTTTGTTTGTAAACACAAAGCTCCTGGTCCTGTCAGCGGGGGGCAGTGGCGGCCTGCCCATATGGGCGCACGGGCGCCGCCCCCCCTCCCGCAGTCACAAAAAAAAAAAGGCTTTTCCAGTACCGTCCTCTGGCTCCCGGAAGTCTATGCTCGGAGCGCAGGCAATCTGCGGTCCTTGCATTAGACTGACAGCCGTTTCAGCCAATCAGGTTCCAATCAGGTTCCCGGATTCTGGTTATCAGGAACCTGATTGGCTGAAGCTTCTCCACCACGGCAGAAGACATCGAGGGAGGACATGGAAGCGTCAGGTAAGTGTTTTTTTTAACAGGGAAAGGGGCATCATGGGGCACAGTGGCAGCATGGGGCACAGTGGCAGCATGGGGCACAGTAGTGACAAAGGGCACAGAGGCGACAATGAGCACAGTGGCATGGGGCACAGTGGTGACAATTAAAGGGCACAGTGGTGACACTTGATGACACAGTGACTCCATATGATGGCATGGCACAGTGGTGACAATTGATGGCACAGTGACTGCATTTGATGGCATGGCACAGTGGTGACAACTGATGGCACAGTGACTCCATATGATGGCATGGCACAGTGGTGACAACTGATGGCACAGTGACTCCATATGATGGCATGGCACAGTGACTGCATTTGATGGCATGGCACAATGGTGACAATTGATGGCACAGTGACTGCATTTGATGGCATGGCACAGTGGTGACAATTGATGGCACAGTGGTGGCGTTTGATGGCATGGCACAGTGGTGACAATTGATGGCACAGTGGTAGCGTTTGATGGCACAGTGGCTGCTTTTGGTGGCATGGCACAGTGGTGACAATTGAATGCACAGTTGCTGTGTTTGATGGCATGGCACAGTGGTGACAATTGATGGCACAGTGGCTGCATTTGGTGGCATGGCACAGTGGTGACAATTGATGGCACAGTTGCTGTGTTTGATGGCATGGCACAGTGGTGACAATTGATGGCACAGTGGCTGCATTTGGTGGCATGGCACAGTGGTGACAATTGATGGCACAGTTGCTGTGTTTGATGGCATGGCACAGTGGTGACAATTGATGGCACAGTTGCTGCGTTTGATGGCATGGCACAGTGGTGACAATTGATGGCACAGTGGCTGCATTTGGTGGCATGGCACAGTGGTGACAATTGATGGCACAGTGGCTGTGTTTGATGGCATGGCACAGTGGTGACAATTGATGGCACAGTGGTGGCGCTTGATGGCATGGCACAGTGGTGACAATTGATGGCACAGTGGCTGCATTTGGTGGCATGGCACAGTGGTGACAATTGATGGCACAGTTGCTGTGTTGCATGGCACAGTGGTGACAATTGATGGCACAGTGGCTGTGTTTGATGGCATGGCACAGTGGTGACAATTGATGGCACAGTGGTGGCATTTGACGGCATGGCACAGTGGTGACAATTGATGGCACAGTGGTGGCGTTTGATGGCATGGCACAGTGGTGACAATTGATGGCACAGTGGCTGCATTTAATGGCATGGCACAGTGGTGACAACTGATGGCACAGTGACTCCATATGATGGCATGGCACAGTGGTGACAACTGATGGCACAGTGACTCCATATGATGGCATGGCACAGTGACTGCATTTGATGGCATGGCACAATGGTGACAATTGATGGCACAGTTGCTGTGTTGCATGGCACAGTGGTGACAATTGATGGCACAGTGGCTGTGTTTGATGGCATGGCACAGTGGTGACAATTGATGGCACAGTGGTAGCGTTTGATGGCATGGCACAGTGGTGACAATTGATGGCACAGTGGTGGCGTTTGATGGCATGGCACAGTGGTGACAATTGATGGCACAGTGGCTGCATGTGATGGGCACAGTGAGGCTGCAATGTTTTTTTTTCCGTTTGCGCCCCCCCAAAAATTTTGAGCACCAGCCGCCACTGGCAGGGGGAAACGCTGATCTCCATACAATGTATGAACAGAAGATCAGTGATTTCCCCTAGTGAGGTCACCCCCCCATACAGTTAGAACAAACCCAGGAACACACTTAACCCCTGCCCTGCCCCCTAGTGTTAACCCCTTCACTGCCAATGGCATTTTTATAGTAATACAATGCATTTTTATAGCATTGATCGCTATAAAAATGCCAATGGCCCCAAAAATGTGTCAAAAGTGTCCAAAGTGCCCGCCATAATGTCGCAGTACTGAAAAGAAATGCTGATCGCCGCCATTACTAGTAAAAAAAAAATGCCATAAAACGACCCCCTATTTTGTAAACGCTATAACTTTTGCACAAACCAATCAATAAACGCTTATTGCGATTTGTTTTAACGAAAAATATGTAGAAGAATACGTATCGGCCTAAACTGAGGAGAATTTTTTTTTTTATATATTTTTGGGGGATATTTATTATAGCAACAAGTAAATAATATTGAATTTTTTTTCAAAATTGTCGCTCTATTTTTGTTTATAGCGAAAAAATTAAAACTGCAGAGATGATCAAATACCACCAAAAGAAAGCTCTATTTGTGGGAAAAAAAGTACGCCAATTTTGTTTGGGAACCACGTTGCACGACCGCGCAATTGTCAGTTAAAGCGACGCAGTGCCGAATCACAATAAGTGCTCTGGTCATTGGGCAGCAATATGGTCCGGGGCTAAAGTGGTTAAAGGCCACTAGGGGGCACACCCGCCGCCGGGCATTCGCGATCGCTCGGTACAGAGCGAGGACCGGGAGCTATGTGTGTAAACACAAAGCTCCCGGTCCTGTCAGCGGGGAAACACTGATCTTCTGTTCATACAATGTATGAACAGAAGATCAGTGATTTCCCCTAGTGAGTCCACCCCCCCATACAGTTAGAACACACCCAGGAACACACTTAACCCCTTCCCTGCCCCCTAGTGTTAACCCCTTCACTGCCAATGGCATTTTTATAGTAATTCAATGCATTTTTATAGCACTGATCGCTATAAAAATGCCAATGGTCCCAAAAACGTGTCAAAAGTGTCCGAAGTGTTCGCCATAATATCGCAGTACCGCAAAAAAATGCTAATCGCCGCCATTACTAGTAAAAAAAAAAATTATTAATAAAAATGCCATAAAACTACCCCCTATTTTGTAAACGCTATAACTTTTGCGCAAACTAATTAATATACGCTAATTGCGTTTTTTTTTTTACGAAAAATAGGTAGAACAATACGTATCGGCCTAAGCTGAGGAAAAAAAAAGTTTTTTTATATATTTTTTGGGGATATTTATTATAGCAAAATGTAAAAAATATTGAAATTTTTTCAAAATTGTCGCTCTATTTTTGTTTATAGCGCAAAAAATAAAAACCGCAGAGATGATCAAATACCACCAAAAGAAAGCTCTATTTGTGGGAAAAAAAGACGCCAATTTTGTTTGGGAGCCACATCGCACGATCGCGCAATTGTCAGTTAAAGCAACGCAGTGCCGAATCACAAAAAGTGCTCTGGTCATTGGGCAGCAATATGGTCCGGGGGTTAAGTGGTTAAGGGCCTCAAGAAATGGGATAGACTATTAGTACATCAGGATTGAGCAATTGCCAAATATACTGTATATATACCATAATTTGTATGTTATATTACGCTATATCTTTCACACAAACCAATTAATATACACTTATTGGGATTTTCTTTTACCAAAGACATGTACATTTTTTTTTATATATTTTATAACAGAAAGTATGTCTTGGCCTCGTTGGACAGGGCGGTCATTGGTAAGGTGCATATTACCGCTGACTCATGGTCCAGCAGGCATGGACAGGGATGTTACCTTTCTTTCATGGTGCACTGGGTAACTCTACTGGCAGCAGGGAAAGATGCAGGACCGAGTGCAGTATTTTTGGAGCTTGTTCCGCCACATGCCTCCAAAAGGCTGGTAGTGGTGATAATGCCACACCTCTCCCCTCCACCCCCTCCTTATGTTCCTCTATGGCCCCTTCCTGTGCAGATTTGTCCTCAGAACCAGCGGTGCTCCATAAGCGTTCTAGGGGCTAGGCAAGCACTCAGGCAAAAAAATGCCAATGCAGTGCTTGAGTTGGTTTTCTTAGGGGACAGGAGCCACACGGGCAGAGATTCTGTCAGCTCTGCAGGGGCAGGCTCAGAGGTGGTTGACGCCACGCAAACTGCAGCCAGGAATGGTGGTTTGCGATAATGGCACCAATCTCCTCTCTGTCCTCTGACAGGGACACTTGACCCATGTTCCCTGTTTGGCTCATGTCCTTAATTTGGTGGTTCAGCGGTCCTTGTGCAGGCACCTGGGCTTACAGGATCTTTTGAGGCAGGCCAGGAAAGTCTGTGGGCATTTCCTCCGGTCATATAATGCCAGTGCTCGGCTGGCTGACCTTCAAAAGGAATGCAACCTGCCCAAGAACCGCCTTATCTGTGACATGCCCACCAGGTGGAACTCAACGCTGGCAATGCTGCAGCGGCTGCACATGCAGCAGAAGGCCATCAGGGGAGCTTGGCTATTTTTTTGCCACGCCAGTGGCTCGTGATCAAGGATACATGCACTGTCCTGTCACCATTTGAGGAGGTCACGATGATGGTGAGCAGCGACAGTGCATGCATCAGTGATACCGTCCCTCGTGTCTACCTGTTGGAGTACACACTGCATGGAATAATGGAGAGGGCACTTGAGGCAGAAGAGAGGGAAGAAGAGGAGGACTTCCTTACCTCTCAAGGCCCCCTTTATCCAGACAGCCTCTCTGATCCTGCAAAGCCTGCAAAAGGACCCTTGGATTAGTGGTATCAAGGAGAGGGATCACTACTGGCTGGCAACCCTTCTTGATCCACGTTACAAGGGTAAGGTTGCAGAACTTATCCAACATTCACAGAAGGAGCAGAAGATTAAACATCTTCGGGAGGCCTTGCAGAAAGGTTTGTGCAATGCGTTTCTAGAGCCTGGGAGGTTACAATTTCCTTGGTCCTCCTTGACAATGTGTTGCTGAGGCTTCGGTCAGTCACAGAAGGAGCGGTGGAGAAGGTGGTCATCTGATTAATGCGTTCAGACAATTTTTTAGTTCGCAGCCCCAAGGTCTGATCTGTTCCAGCAACCATCGCCAGCGTCTGATTTACATGGTTCAGGAATACCTAGGGGCAAGATCAGACTTGGAGACCTTTCCAACCGAAAATCCACTGGCCTACTGGGTCTTGAGGATGGATCACTGGCCAGAGCTTGCACAGTATGCAATTGAGCTACTGGCCTGTCCTGCATCCAGCGTCTAAACACACATTCAGTGCTGCTGGAGGCTTTGTAACTGATCACAGAGTGCGCCTGTCCACAGACTCAGTTGATCGTCTCACCTTCATAAAAATGAATCAATCAGTCTTGGATTACCAGCTACCTGATGCTGATGTAACCAAATAATTTTACTATGAACGTGAGATCCCTTGAAGACTGCTTATGCTAATGTCGAGTGACTATCCTATTCCTCCTCAATGTTCATGTTGATATCTTCTAAGAACATTTTTGTTGGGCACCACCACCAGTGGCTAAGGCCCAATTTGTGTGCCCCTGTTTAACATGGGCGCGCAATTAAAAATGTTGCTGTAATATTTTGCAGCAGGGTCTGTTCCTGCACTCAACAAGAGTATCTGCGAGGCTTTACAGTGTTGTGCCACCACCACCGCCTAAGGCCCAATTTTTCTGCCCCTGTTCAACAGGGGTGCATAATTACAATTTTTGATCTAATTTTTCTCAGCAGGGCCCGTTCTTGCGCCCACCAAGAGCAACTGTGGGGGCTTACAGTGTTCTGGTACCACCAACACCTAAGGCCCAATTTTCTGCAGAGTATATAGGGCAGGCCATATAGTATGTACAGGAGGTCCCCTACTTTTAAACATCCGACTTACAAACGACAGGAAGAAAACAGGAAGTGAGGGGAAATCTACCCATAGGAAGGGAAATTCTTTCCTGTAAGAGTTACTATGGGAAAAAGGTGTCTCCACTAAAGCTTTATCACCAATCCTTGTTTCCCTAACCCTAATAACCCCAATTTTTTGAAATTCTATTGTCATTGGGACAGAAAGTGAGGTGAAATCTTCTGAACAGGGGCACAGACAGCAAAACAAATGTTACAGGGGTGATAACCCTTCCCTATGCTATCCAAAAAGCTTAAAAATATTTTTTTGGGCTGGAGCTACACTTAAAAAAAATGTACCTGTTCCAAATTACAAACAGATTCAACTTTGGATTGCCTGTATACTGCTGTACAGCGTATATAGAGCCTGGAGTCCCCACACCTTTGCTTTTTTTATTTGGGTGTGGGGTTCCCCTTAATATCCATACAAGACCCAAAGAGCCTGGTAATGGGCAGCCCCGCGCCAACGCGGCCCCAGAAACCAGGATTCAGGTCACGCACCTCAGGCCAGGTGGGCCACAAGGCGCGGGTAGACGACAGACCCCGCACAAATGCTGTCTGTCCCTTATTAAGTACCCCTCCCCAGCATGCACAGCGGGGCGACCACTCCCACTGATTTGTTGGGTGGATTTGTGGGTGGACCACTCCCACTTGAACTTGCTTTTGCCACCCTTAGCCTGGGGTGGTAATGACACCCCCAGGCTAGCAATGGTGGATACTCTCAGCACAGTAATGGCTGGAACAGAGGCTAAATTGCCCTTAAATACTCTGGTCTGAGCCAAACAGCTCAGACCCCCACTAAATTTAAAGCAGCGTCTGTCCAGCAGGAGCAAGGTACTACATTAAAATCATTGCTCCCGAAAAAAAGTCAATTTTTAAAACATGTCGCCTAGGGCAGGACCCGGGTCTCCAAACACTTTTTAGGACAATAACTTGCATATTAGCCTTTAAAATTTGCACTTTGATTTTTGACATTCGAGTCCCATAGACTTTAACAGTGTTCGAAAGTTTGCGCAAACTTTCGATCTGTTCACATGTTCTGAACCGGGGGGTGTTCGGCTCATCCCTAATCACTAGAATTGCTTGCACATATAGTATCTCTAACAAAAAAAATCCACAATTTGTAAATAACATGCCTCCAAAGGAGCCGCTGTCAGATGGGCCCTCTGTTCTTAGCCTCGACCTCCTCAAAAGCCTCTGCACCTCTGACACACCAGGTTAAGGGAATACAAGCAAACAATGGAACACAGAAAAATAAGATTCACCCCCTTAATGACCAGGCCATTTTTTGCGATACGGCACTGCATTATTTAACTAATGCCGCATACACACGGTCGTTTTTTGTGATGAAATAAAACAACGTTTTAAAAAACGTAATTTAAAATGATCGTGTGTGGGCAAAATGTCGTTTTATGCCTTCTGAAAAACGACCAAAAAAAAAATTCGAACATGCTTCAATTTTTTATGTCGTTTTTCAAAATGTTTTTTGTGTCATAAAAAATGATCGTGTGTGAACTAAAACAACGTTTAAAAGGACGTTTTTAAACCCACGCATGCTCAGAAGAAAGTTATGACGCGAGCTTGAATGGAACGTGGTGTACGTAACCGCGCTTTGCAAGAGCATTTTCAGAAAACGATGGTGTGTAGGCAACGTCGTTTATTAAAATGAAGTTTGAAAAACTTTGTTTTTGTTTCGTGAGATAAAACGATGTTTTTTTACGTCACAAAAAGTGATCTTGTGTACGCGGCATTACAATTGCACGGATGTGCAACACTTTACCCAAATAACATTTTTGTCCTTTTTTTTTCCTATAAATAGAGTCTCCTTTTGGTGGTATTTGATCACCTCTATGTTTATTTTGTTGGTGCTATAAACAAAACAAATAAAAAGGACAGACAGGTTAAGTTTGAAAAAAAAACTAAATTTTTTACTTTCTGCTATAAAATGCTCCCAATAAAAAAAGTTAAAATAAAAAAAATGTAATCTAATTGCTTCATAAATGTAGGAATATATATATATATATATATATATATATATATATATATATATATATATATATATATATATATATATATATATATATATGCTGCTACATGTTTTTGGTAAAAAAAAAAAAAAATTGTATATTGATTGTTTTGCCCAAAATTATACAGTCTACAAACTATGGGAATTTTTTTTTATACTAGTAATGGTTATTAGCGACTACTAGCGGGACTGCAGTGTTGCGATGGACAAATCAGACACCTAGCTGACACTTTTGACACTTTTTGGGGACCAGTGACACTAATAAAGTAATCAGTGCTAAAAAATATGCACTGTCACTGTACTAATGACACTAGCTGGGAAGGGGTTAACATCAGGGGTAATCAAAGGGTCAACTGTGCGCCTAGCCTGTGCTTTCTCACTGTGTGGAAGATGCTTTGACTAGGGAAAGGCATCAATTCATGTTCCTGCTTTGCAGGGACACAGGATCAATACCTTCCCTTCTGAGAGAACGGCAATCTGCCTTGTTTACATGGGCAGATTGGCGTTCTGCCTGTGAACTGTTTAATTGGCGGGTGCCCCAGACCCAAAAGTTGCACATCACATACTAGGTACGTAAACTGGCATAGCCATGCCGCAGTATTTCTACGGTGGGCGGTCCACAAGTGGCCAAAGTCTAAAGTTTACTTTTTCGGGCAGGATTTTCTTTTCATAATAAAGAGAAGCCTTTTGTAATTTCGCTTATTAAGCATAGGGCCACCCATTCATGTGACCCTACACACAACAATCGCCCCATAGCATAGAAAAGGATTTTTTTTTTGTTAAATGGAGTGGAGCATGGTGTGTTTTTTTTACCATGCTTTTTGATGTTTGCAGGACATTTCTAAAACGCAAGGCAAAGCGGTTTGTTATGAACGTACAGAGATAAATGAAGCCTCATTGTTCTTGTGTAAACTAACCAATTTTACTTTCTGGTCCCATTCACTCTCACCGCAGTAGGACCATACATTTTTTGGCTCGTTTTTTCCCACGACAGGCATAGGCCAGCCCATTGATTTTAACAGACTGCCCTACATGTGGGAAGTAGCTAATGGGAAATTTGGCATTGCAGATTGCATATTTTTTTACTGTGCATTTTGCTGCGTTTCTCACTTCTTTTTTAAATGTGGCAAATTGTGTGATTGCTTCTGCGTTCGGTGTGCCGTTAACAACTAGTGGCACCAAAAGCGCAACAATATAATTTGAGTTGTATAAAGGTGGCCATACACTATACAAACAGATTGTACAATCTCCTTTAGATTTGCCAAAACTATAAAATAGGAAGATACACCATCTACCCAATCATTCTGTATCCAACCAGGCAGACCCTTGATCTAGTTGATAGCAGATCTAATCAGATTGTATAGTGTATGGTGAGCTTTATAGAACCCAGGACATACTTCTCCTGTTTTCAATACTACAGCTCTATCCCACATAGGCTGTTATCCGATTGCTCAGCTCCTGTACACTCTGCCAAATGAATGATCTATGCAAGATGAAATTAAGGTAGATTTTTTTTTATGTCTGAGCATTTAGTAAAAACAGTGATCCCTGATTGCATTGGAAAGATATGCAGCTGAGGTGGTTTGGAGGGATCTCCTGGAAAGGGGAGAGCAGGTACATGGTGTGTGCTAATGAGGTCAGTTGGTGAACTTAACGGTTTTCAATTACTAAGGTATGGAGATGTTTTTATAGCAAGCTTGATGATGAGGGCTGTGTAGGATAAATAGAAAGCCTTTTATTTTCTGCAAGAAGTACATGAAAGTACTATCTTGTCTTATTCTTCTTCTTCTACAGTCCCCAATCCATTTCCTGAGTGCAGAGCCTTTGGAGTCATTCTGAACATAGTTTGGTGTGTATTGCTTGAGGTTTTTTTTTTTTCTTGAGAGGGTGCATGTGATCAGAACAGGGCCAATCAGCACTGTCCAGACAAATGGCCAGGGGTCCTGCAGCCTCATAGAACAGCCAGAGGAGAATAAAAACTACTACAAGCTTTAACCAGATACTGATAGAAGTAACAAAGACTGCTATATACTGCTGATGAGAAAAAGGTATTTAGCAGTTAATATTTTCTAAAAGAATTGCACTGCCGTGTTCTGTGAGAGAACAGATGTAGTGAATGCAGCATCCTGGGTTTAGCAACACTTTAATCATATATTGGTACATAGGGGGAGCTGGAATTTAGAAAAAAAGGTGAACTTGACCTTTAAAGCGGAGGTCCACCCTAAAAAATATATATAGCGCCTGGTTACTTCAAATTACCGGTGCTATCTAAATTATGAGGAAGATCAAAGCGTTAATTGAACTCTGATGCAGTTAATGTGTTCAAACGTAGGTCTCTGTCTCAGCTTGGCTGTGCTGTGGGCTCATTCTGTTGTTGTTGGGGTGTTCTTCCCATCCCAGGGCAGTAGGTGGCATCAGTGGAGTCAAGATTTGGGTCCTTTTCCCCAGCAGCCAATCCAGAGGACTGGGCCTCGGTGTGCATGCTGGGGGAGGGTATTTATGGGACAGACTCCATTGGTTCTGGGTCTTCTTCTTCGTGTGCGTAATTCTATCAAGGAGGGTCACCCCCGAAATCACAATCAGGAAGGCATGTGGCAGAGGTCTTTCCCTGAGTTCATTCCAGGAGGGTCTGTGGCAGAGACTTATCCTTAAAGGATTGAGCCAGGCCTGTCCAGGTACGCTATTCTCACTCAAGCAGGAGTGGCGCAAAAAGTGTTACACGTGGGAGCAGGATTGTTTTCCCTATTACTATGCATGAATCTGCTATTTTTCTTCTCCTAACTCTACCTTCTTCACCACAAGTTTTATTGTTTTTACCCTGCTGGGTAATAAAGAGCACAGCAAAAGACACCTGTTGTGGACATTCCTTTACTATTGCTATATGCACCATACACCCCTATGAATTCGGAGAGCCACGAGGTAAATGTGCCACCCAAAACAAACCAGCAGCTTCTACGGGGGTAGTGCTACATATACTTACCAGAAATGGCTGTTACTAGGCAGATCTTCCCTAATCTTTTGATCCGTCGGGTCAACATCTTTGGGTTTTCCAACTTAAACTTGTGGCTTCAGTGGCTCTCGCAAAAAAGTGTGCAGATGCCAAATCCTGATGCAGCCAATGAAACAGGTAGGTTTACAGTCCTACATGTAGCACTCACCCCTGAAGGAGCCGCTGATTCCTTTGGGACAAGCATGTTAGGCCACCAGTGATTCTTGTCTAGGGATAATATTAATGAAAGTGGATAAAGAGCAAGTGTCCAGACGTCAACTTGAGTTTTCAATGCTTTATTCCAAAGCCCAACATGGCCAACATCAACATGACACATGACAGAGAAAAGGTAGTAGTATCAGGCCTTGAATATCAAAGAGAGAGCAAACCCGCTCTCAGCATAGTCAAGTTCAAACGTCGCCACTCTCAACAGAGTGGGTAAAGTGCCCCGGACAGGCGATTTACTTGAGCCTGGCAGCCGAAGGGCCACTCTCAAACAAAGTCACTGGGAGGAGACAGGGCCTCTGCCACAGGCCTGGTGAATTTTTCTCAGATTTGTAAAAGGCTAGAACCAATGAATCCTCCCAGTACGTCCAATTTCAAGGTCACCGACTGACAGCTGAAGTGTACCTATCATGTGGCGTGGTGACCGGATCCCCGGTGGTTCGTCCAGGCCTCGCAGACAACCTCTGTCTCTGGGTTTTTCCGAGCCGATCCTCACCGTTCAGCTCCCGCTTAGGATCTGGGACCCAGCAAGCCGCTGGGGCCCCTCTTTGCATTAGAATGAGGTTCCACTTGGTACGCAACCTCGGCCAGGCAGGCCTCGATGGCGGGGCCCATGAATGCGTGCATCCTGAAGGTGGATGCCACACCTGGAACACGGGCCCCGCATAGCACAACTCTCACAGGTGACTGCCCCAGATATACCCTCCAGTCAGCATGTCCAGAGAAAGAACCGCTCCTCTGATTGGCTGCTGGGAGAAGGTGGGTCTGTCAGAACCCCCTCTAGCGCCGACTGTCACCCAGGGGTAATGACACCCCCCTGGCATGCAGACTGACCTACAAGGCAGTTCCAAAACTGGCAGCAACCCAAATTTAGGCAATTCGTGAATAGGAGTAACTTAACTCTCCCGTTCCCCACTAACTTTAGCGTAACGCCGCACAAATAGGGGGGGGGGTGCTACATACACATAAGCCTCTAAAAAATATCTGCTTTGCTTATCCACCGTCTGAAAAAATGAGTTTGTGATAAGTTCCATCATATGTCGAAACTTTGGCTTTATTAGCTGGTTCAGTACAAGAATATTGGTCGTTTTATATTGAGAAAGAAGAAGGAATTCTCTATTTATTGTGTGTACACAAAAAAAAGTTGTTCTGAGTTGTTCTGCAGCCAGAACCTTAAATGTACTTTGTGCTGACAGTGAGCATATAAAAGTGCTCCTTCCCTCCCTCCATCACAGCTCAGTGTCCATTCCCTTGTAATTGGCTCTCGAATTATTTATGACATTAATTGCTGTATTATCGACTGTCTGTCAGCTGCCCTGCCAGTCAGTCCATCGTTGTGAGCTCACGGTGCAGGGTGCAGCCTCCGTCAGACTGACAAGCTAATTAGACCCGTCACCCGCCTCTGTGACAAATGTTGCTCTCTTTGAACAGTTCCCTGAAATAGGCTTCTATTTTCTGGCCCACCTGTCTATCCCACCCCCACCTTTTTTCTGCTTCCACACTTTGGCAGCTAATGGTAAGAACACAGAAGTGCTTGTAAAAAAAAAAAAAAAACACAGAAGCCAACATTATTCCTGTATTGACAGAATACTATTTTATCCAATGCAGCGTCAAATCATACCTGCCCAGTATCAGGCATGGTTTTTAAATACTGCATAGTGATTTAATGACTGCTGCGGCAATGCTTTTTCTTAACTATGTGCTATTCATACTACATTGATCAGTGCAAATTCTCAACTGAAGATTCCCTTTAAAGACTTATCATAATAGAATAAAGCCCCGATGTGTCTTGTCCTGCCTGACCTCTCTCTCAAGAACCCGTGTAATTTAAGATTTAAGCAATAGCTTTGGTTCATATCCCCAAACCAACAAGAAAAAAAACAGGCTTTAAATGTCAGGCGATGACATGGGCGGCAAGTCCACATGCTGGCTACTTTCTAATTAATCAAAATAACATCTCTTTTTAGTCATTAGACAGAAAAATCAATGGAGTCTGTTTTTTTGCAGGCAGCCAGGGACAAAAGAAAACACCTTGCGTTTCAAGATCTGTACAGTAGTTAACCATTTAACCATTTGTCAGAAAAGACATTATAGCTTTACTGAGCATTTCAAGTCACAAAGCCTACCAAAAGGCATTGTTGTTACTGCATTGTTCACGGTGTGTACATGCTGGGAAAATACTGATGAGAACGCCATTTTTTTTATAATTGCCTTCTGTTGGACATTGAGATTTGATGGTTTGTGACTGGATGACTAGACCCAAAGCGGCCCTCCATTCATTTACAAACACATCCACTATTTCTTAAACATTTGGCATTTTCTGCAAGGCAGTATTTATTTTTGCAGATATAAAGATAACCCATCACTAGTAAAATCTGAATTTAGAAATGTTTACATTCCAAATTGTGTAAAGATTTACATCCATTAACCAATCATCTGCACATGATTGAGTATCTAAAGTGACTATTCTTACAATTAATTGTATGAATAATCTTAAAAGTTCTAGTAAATCAGCCTCTTGTGCTGTATAGTGGGATGGTATCAGTCTATGAAAGGCATACCTCCCAACATTTTGACATGTGAATGAGGGACACCTACTAGTAAATGTACGTAGGCATAGGACACGCACCATGCCACATCCCCTTAAAGGAGAGCCAACAACAAATAAAAGGTTTATTACATCTACAAGGTTTTTTACCACTACTATTCCTTTAAATTGGCTTTTAAAATTTACAAATGCGGCAATTTAGAATTTGGATGAAAGGTTTAGCTCTGGTAAAACGATTTGAAAGATAAAAAGTCAATTTTATATACAACTAATGGAAAGCGATCTGTGCTGAGTGGCTTACTGTTCATTCCTGAACTGAAGCATAGTTAATGCGGTTATGCTTCAGTAATGAATTGACACAGGTCCCTTTTTTGGCCGCTAGCAGGGGTAAAACCGCATGGTTAGCAAGCTAGCCGTGCTGGTCAACATTGTTTGTTAAGCTATTATGTGTTTGGTTTCCTGCTTGCCGTGTGCTCTACGTTTGTCTCTGTTACCGATCTTGGCGTGTTCCCGACCATCATCGCCTGCTTGTGACCCTGACCTTTGGCGCGTTCTCGACTATCCCTGCCTGCGACCCTTGGCTTGTTCTCCGTTTATCCTTGTCTGCTAGTCGCCCCGACCTTTAGCTTATCCTTCTAGCCTACCGTGAGCATGAGCTGGGAGACCCTGGGGGGTGCGACCTGGAGTCAGCTGCAGCATAGTCCATCCTCACCACTAGAGGCTCTGGTGAACACCTGCTGGCTCTTAGACTCCATGCCCTGGGGAATCTTATGTTCTAGCTCCCTGTGGGATCTGTTTTGGCGCCCCATTAGACCTGCCTTCCACCCAGGGTTCCATCCGCAGCAGTCAGCCGTAGGGTCTACTTTCATAGCGGTGCACTACTAACCCCAACGGTCTGCATCTGTCCTCAGGTGACCTGACACCATTGATGTTAGTATAATATCTGCAGCCCATTGTTAGGCATTCAAACCTTTCTACATGTTTTCCATTTCATTATAAAAATAACCCCAAAAAAGTTAATAATTATGTGAACAAGCTACTAAATACTATTCACCACCCCTTATGTAAAATGTGTGCACAACTACATAAATTGGAAACATTAGGACTGCTGTGCAAAATGTATGCTGTCATTGTAGGTAAAAGACTCCAAAATGACAGCTGGTAGTGTGTGCCTATAGTTTTATTAGCTAGGTAGTCTGCTTTCTTCCAGTTCTACAGCATCTTCTTTCAAACCACTTCAACCCCGGAAAAATTTCCTGACCAGAGCACTTTTTGCGATTCGGTACTGCGTTGCTTTAACTGAAAATTGCGCGGTCATGCAATGTTGTACCCAAACAAAATTTTTTTTTGCCATAAATGGAGCTTTCTTTTGGTGGTATTTGATCACCTCTGCGGTTTTTATTTTTTGTGCTAACAAAAATAAGTCACAATATTGAAAAAAAAAAAATGCATTTTTTTTTTTACTTTTTGCTATAATAAATACCCTCCAAAAAAATATATAAAAAACATTTCTTTCTCAGTTTAGGTCGATATGTATTCTTCTACATTTGTTTTACCAAAAATATCGCAATAAGCATATATTGATTTGTAGACGCTATAACTTTTGCGCAAACCAAATAGGGAATAGTTTTACGGCATTTTTATTATTATTTTTTTATTATCAGCAATTTTTATCCTGACTGTGACATTATGGCGGACACATCAGACACTTTTGACATTTTGGGACCATTGTCATTTCTACAGCGATCAGTGCTATAAAAATATTGTGTAAATGATACTGGCAGGGAAGGGGTTAAACTACAAAAAAGGGGTTACATGTGTCCTAGGGAGTGATTCTAACTGTGGGGGGGGGGTGGGCAACCAGTGACACAACAGTGTTCACTGTTCCTGATGACAGGGAGCTGTCAGGACCTGGACTTGAACCTGGGACTGAGCTGTGTGGCAATGAACCTTCTCACTGATCTTTCTGAGATGCTGGACAGCTGAACCTTGAACTCTTTGCTCCTCCCACGAACTTCTTGATATAAGCCACGTCTCTGCACTTTCTCCTTGCCAGAATATTGTGCTATCTCCAGCCTGTATCTTGTTCCTGCTGCCGTCCATATTTTCTACTGCTTGTTATCGACCCTTGGCTTGTTCCTTGACCACGCGTCTGCCTGATCCCAACCTGCAAGTACTCATTACCGACCTTTTGGCTTGTTTACCAACCACGCTTCTGTTTGATCCTTACCTGCTTATCCGCTAATGAACCTTGGCTTGCTCAACTCCAGGTGGGGCGATCCTAAGGACCTCGACCTGGTGCTAACATGCAGCAAAATCCATCTCCACCATCAGGAGCTCTGGTGAACACTGGTTAGCCTGTGTCATCTGCCAGGCCTGTGTACCTATCTTGTTGGTCAGTGGTAGTCCTGCAACTGCTGTAGCATTTGGTCTTCAAACCTGACCACCGATCGTGACAGGAGCAGTAGTTCACTGTCCTGCCACCAGGCAGAACAGGTAAATGCCTTGTTTACATCTCCCCCTTCTGCAGCTCCGTGACACGATCGTTGGCACCCGGCGGACAATCGAGTCTGCTGGCCCAGTGGGCACAATCACGGGCACATGTCCGCAAATTCAAAGCAGCGTACAGGTACGTTGCTTTGCGCAGCCGTGCCATTCTGCTGACATATTTCAGAGTGGTTGAAATACATTTTGATATTCTTATACTCAAATATTTAACCTGTATAAAATAAAAAATAGTAACAATGGTTGAAAAAATGATTTCACTTTAAAAAATAAATGGCACCTACTCTCTCATTAGCATATAATTGTTGTTAGAATTAGCCAAATATCTGTCCCTGCATAAGCTCTCTGCAATGCCCTGAGCCTTTTTTTTCCAGACTCTTAAGAAAAAGATGCTTCCTCTATACCAATAACCTTTAAGTGTCAGAAAGCTAAGCCTGTAATATAATTAGTACGAACATTTATCTAGTCCCTGGGAAATAATTAATAGGATATTTTTTGTTCTGCTCCTGAGGGAACATTCACTCACGGAATTACAACCCACTAAATCTATTTGTATGAAATTCTATTTGTGCATCTCAGGGCAAACTTATCAAAAGGCGCCCAATTGCTGTTCAGGCATAAAGCTCTCTTTGCATTAGCTTTCTCCACTGCTTTCTTGCCAAATGTGCAAATGCAATATATTTTCTCTATGTATTATTAATTGTGTGTTTATTAATGCATGAGACTACACGCCATTTCAATACAGAACAAAATGATGCATTTTGTACAATACAACACTCCTGCAGAATGTCAGGAAACTTAATATAACATGAGGAGGGACAAGGGGAAAAGCAACCTGAAAACAAGGGGAGAACAGATGTTCTAAATTATAAATCTGTGGCTACGTCCAGGGGAATGTTGGTTAGAAGGCACTTTAATCTCCGTTTGACAACAAGGCTACATACATGTGGCTTCTAACACTGATGTAAATAGGTCAGTGTTCACTTTTTTTGGTTGTACTCAATTGTCCAAATTCACGTTAGTAGCTTTCTAAGGGCATGCCAAGATCAAAAATCTCTCAACTCGTAACTCCTGTTCTGACCATCCTGCTTTCTTGAACAAACACATATTGTACAATACAAAAATGATATATTTAGTGCCATAAACTATTTGTTGCTTCTTTCTTGCTCTATAAACTTCTAAAGTGTTCTTTTGGGGTCTTTGCAGTTGTGTTACAATGTGCAAGAATACTTAAAGTGATACTAAAGTCCCTTTTTTCCTTAAAAACGTCTTAATAACCTGCTCTGTGTAATAGTTTTGCATAGAGCAGCCCAGATCCTCCTCTTCTGTGCCCCTGGCCCCTCCCTCCTGTTGGGTGCCCCCACAGCAAACAGCTTGCTATGTGGGCATCCGAGCTGAGTCACAGCCCCCTGTGTCTATCAGACTTCAGACACAGAGCCGCAGCCTGTCCCCACCCTCTTTCTCTCCTCATTGGCTCACTGACTTTAATTGACAGCAGCTTTAGCCAATGGCGTCACTGCTGCTGTCTCAACCAATGAGGAGGGCATTCCGGACAGCCGAGTCTCAGATAAAAAAAAACTTCTACCTTTAGCCAAGGTTCACACTGGGCTGCGGGAATGAAGCCGTGCATGTTCAGCTGAACTCGCATGATTTCACTCCCTCCTGTCAGTCCCGATTTCGGCCGCTATTAAAGAGACATCTGTACAGGTTTCTGCACAGATGTCAATGTAAATCGCGGGCCAAAACCGCAAAAAGTAGTACAGAAACAACTTTTTTAAATGAATGCAGCTCCGCAGATGCGGCGTCACATTGATTATGACAGTGCCATTGCCGGAAATTGCCGATGGTTTGACATGTCAAATCGTATTTTAAATCGTACCAGTATGAACCAGGGCTCACAACCACTTACACACACACAAACTTACAAGGATATGATATGGCGCACTGTAGTGAACCATCACTACAGTGCAAAGTTAGTAGAGACATATCCCAACAGACTCTGTGCTGGTTCACACTATGCAGTGCAGGAACTGCATGCAATTTTGAATAGGAATTACACAGCATTCCTGATCAAATTCAGTGCAATTTAGACCATTATTCTTTATGGCTCAATTCGCACCAAAAATGTGCAGGAGCTATGAGTAAGCATCTTACAATGTGAAACCTGTTAGCCATATTTTGTCCTGTTGTCCACTTTTCCATCTTGACTGCACCACTTTGGATTATGTTGTGATCTGATTTTATCCAATAAAGATGTCGTTTAATGGAGTGCGGCAGTCCAGGATTTTTTCCAATTCCATGCACCTGTGCAGAGCCAGCACCTGTCGGTTTCAGTAGGGTGGAAGCAATCCGAGGGGTCAGTAGCTTTTAGAGCGGTATAAGTCCTTTAGAACAATTTTTTTGGCCGCACCAGAATCAGATTGGTTTTCCTACCCATGCAATCCAATTCTGCAAATCACACTGCAATTTCAGATCACACCCACACTTCACATGAAAGGGGTGCGATTTGGAGGCAGTGCAAAATCCACACCGCATCAGTGTGAACCAGCCCTAAACCCTGGTTCACATTGAGCTGCAGCTGAACTCAGCTGAACTTGCACCGTTTCACTCCCGCATGCCAGTCCCGATTTCACAGGTTTCTGCACAGATGTCATTGAAGTCACACGCCAAAATCGCAAAAAATAATACAGAAACAACTTTTTTAAATCAGTGCGGCGCCGCAAATGCAGCGTTGCACCAATTAGGACAGGGCAATTTGCCCCGATTTGACATGTCAAATTTCACCAATGTGAACCAGGGCTAAAGGCTGTAGTTAAAGCAAAAAGGTGGTTCGACAAAATACTGACACAAATGGGTGATCCTTTTTCCAATTCAGTGATTCTGTTTTTTATTTACTTGATAACCACCCACAGCTTCCAATATAACTTATACGCTGATGACACCCAAACCTATCTGTCTATTCCTCACCTCATTCCTTCAGTCGTCTCTCGCATAACTAACTTACTAACTGCATCTCAGCAAGGATGTCGCACCACTTCCTTAAATGTCCTTTTATGAAAGTGAGATCAGCGGCGGCGATCCTGAGTCTCACCACTGATCTCAAGTCATAAACAGTTTATGAAGCTGAGGTAATCATCGGAGAACATGTTCTCCACTGATTATCGCAGCACAGTGAGAATCTGTAACTGACTGTCACAGAAACGGACAGTTTATGAAGGTGCGATCTCAGCACCTCCCTGGCGATCTGTGACAGAATTCTCACTTTCTGATTCACCATCTCAGAGGTGGAGAATCAGAGAGAGAAGCACGAAGCTGGCTGAGTATTGTGGAGAAAGAAGGAAGTATTTTGACTTCCATCCTTCACACATCTTCCCCACTATTACACATCCCAAAATGAGCAGGTTAGGAATTTATAGTATAGTGTGTGAACCTGCGCTTAGACTCTAAATTACTGGCTGCTGCCCCCCCTGAAACTGACCCCTAAAAAAGGGTAGTGCTAGATAATAAGTGTAAGTATGGGGGTGTGGGCGCTGCCTGTGTTAACACCCCTAGTTGTGAGTGTGATTATAAAATGCAAGTAGCATGTGCAATACATTTATATAAATAAATATTAGCATAAGTGATCAACATAGATAAATAAATATATAGGGCCAGATTCTCAAAAGAGATACAACGGTGTATCGCAGGAAACACCGTCGTATCTCTGTTTTTTTGCCCGGGTATCTATGCGTGTGATTCCTAGATTCACTTACGCATAGATACGGCGTAGATCCGACAGGTGTAAGACACTTACACCATCGAATCTTAGATGTAATTCCTTCGCTGGCCGCTAGGTGGCCTTTACGTTGATTTCTCATTTGCCTATGCAAATCAGCCTAATACGCCGATTCCTGTACGTTTTTACGCCGCCTCGTCATCGTTTACATCTGTAGCACTGACCCCCGCAGGAGCTGCTGATTAAATTTTGGGCCTGCACTCTCTAACTACAACCCCAATGATAAGGCTCAATCCCCTTTACACAGCTGTGGTGCAATACAATACAATACTGTACAATGTGATACCAGATACCTGTTTGTAACTTCAGGATCCACGAGCGGCACCTAGAGTGAATAAAGCAATACGCCACAACCCTGATATGCTTAAACAGTAGTATTCTTTTACTGTTGATAATTGGCAAGTAAAGAAACACCAGTACATAAACTGTGCTATCCTCCTAACATGGGATGATAGCACAAAAAAAAAATTGAATCTATACAGCAATCAAATAACAAACAGTATACCTGCAGGTATATGAATAAGAAAATAAAACTAAGCCTAGGAGCTCCCCCTACTTTGTAAGGTAACCGTGAGATCTCACAAAAAAAACAAACAGTCAGTTCTTGATCTTCTTTCTTCGCTAGCTAATAATGTTTCCCAAGTAATTTGTAATCCAAACAAAACGAATAAACTTCCTGAAAAAAATGTCTACGCAATGAGTGGGTTAACTGCCTTGGCCTTCTGGAGAGCGTCCCGAACAACTAGGCCTTCAACCTTCCTAAAGGCAACCCCTCCGCTTCTTCTTGGAAGTATGTAGTGAGGCCTGTGTGTTAGTCTAATGGCGTGTGAGGCATAACAAACTGTGGGCCGTAACCCACTCACCTAACTGGACACAGGCTCCGTACAGTCCGGCGACCTCCTCCCGTTGCTCCGTCAGCTGGATCAAACACCAGGCCAACTCTGCTGGGGGACTCCCGTCCTCCGATGCTCAATGGAAATGTCCGTGGGCCTTGTTGTTCGGTCCCGTCTCCTCACAGATCCTCTCCGGCTGCCCATGCGGTTCCAAAAGGACCCAAGATGGCTGCTCCCACTCCTTATATGGCAAATCCCAGCATGCACTGCGCAGGAAATTGTTCCTGGGTCTTTGATCAACTTCATATTTACAAAGGTCAACTCTGAGAACCAATAGTCTTTCTTCTTTATTCCTCAGATAGTGGAATGCTTCTTGCATTAACAACAATTGGCCACTAGATGGCTCCAAGCACTCAACAATCTCAATGTCCATGAATGCCATCTAGGGAATGCAATATACACATTTATATGCATCAGCGCTACACATCGTTTACGTAAGCGTAAACCTACCCCTGCTATATGAGGGGTAGGCTTACGAAGTTCCGTCGTATGCCATGTTAAGTATGGCGTCGGGTCAGCGTCGTATTTTTCCGTCGTTTACATCGTTTTACTAAGTCGTTCGCGAATAGGGAATTGCGTAAGTGACAAGCATGTAAGCGGTGGTAGGCAGCGTGCGCTCCTGCTGCGTTCCACCTCACTCTGACCCGGAAGTAACGTATGCGCAAGTTCCGCCTCAGCGTTTAGGACGTTCATACTGGGAAATTTAGTTCTTACATGAACAAGTGATGCAAACAAGGAAGTGAATGAGAGAACAGAAACTAGAACGCCGGAGGTGATATAGATGAAGGAATGTATTTACTCATTTGTTAACAGAATCATTACACTATTCTGTCTGTCTACCTTGCAGACATTAATTTTAGGCAAAACATATTTTTCCTTTACAACTCCTTTAAGTTAATGTATATTGTTAGGTGGAAATGTAACTTTATTATTTTATGTGGTGTATAATGTGTGCTGATTCGTGTTCAACTTTTTCATAAACAGGCACTCAGAGGAGAGCGATCTCCTCTGAGAATGCCTGAGAACTGAATAGCGGATTTTACTGCACTTTTATAAAAGGACAACTAAATCTCTCTTAGCCCTGGTGAACTCGCACGATTTCACTCCCGCTTGTCAGTCCCGATTTCGGACGCGATTTCAGAGACATCTGTGCAGGTTTCGTGGCCCGAAATCGCAAAAAGTAGTACAGGAACTACTTTTTGAAATCTGTGCAGCGCCGCGATTAAGACGGTGCCATTGCCGACAATTGCCGGCAAATGCCGCTGATTTGAGATACGATTTGACATCTCAAACTGCATCTCAAATCGTACCAGTGTGAGCCAGGCCTAAAACTGAGTTTCTAATATTCCCCCCCGCCCGTGCCCCCCTCCATGACTTTTCTATCAAAATCAACAATGCAACCATCAGTCCCTCCCCTCACGCCAGGGTACTAGGTCTATTTCTAGACTCTGAGGCCGCGTACACACGATCAAATCTGTCTGCTAGAAACGGTCTGCCAGACCGTCCCAGCAGACAGATTCGATCGTGTGTACGGGCGAGCTGACGAATTTGGCCAGCCGACAGATTTGAAAGCATGCTTTCAAATCTGTCGGCTGGGAACCCGTCCGCCCGACATGTCTGCTGGTTAGTACGCTAACCAGTAGACATGTCTTCTCGCACACGCGTCGAATGGTTTGGACACATGCGCGGAAGTGTTTTACTTCCTGGTGCGGTGACGTGGCGGGGTCAACGTCACCGCCACGTCAGCGCGCCGTCTGCCGGTGGGGATTTTGGTTTGATCGTGTGTACATGATCAAACCAATACGTCCCCAGCAGACAGATTTGTTTAAATCAGTTTGTCCGACCGCTTTAAACAAATCTGTCTCGTCGTGTGTATGGGGCCTGACTTGTTATTTCATACTCAAGTCCAATCGTTGTCAAAAGTTTGTAGAATTCACCTCCGTAACATCTCTAAAATGTGCCCCTTTTTAACAAATGAAAACACCAAGCTCCTCATTCACTCCCTTGTTATCTCTCACCTTGACTATTGCAACTCCCTTCTCATTGGGCTGCCTCCAGGCTCCATAGGCTATCCCCTCTTCAGTCTATCATGAATGCTGCTGCCAGACTTATCCACCTTACCAACCGTTCAGTGTCTGCCAACCTTCTCCTCCAATCCCTACACTGGCTTCTGATCGCCCAGAAAATAAAAAATTCAAAATACTAACCACAGCTTACAAAGCCATCCACAACTCTGCCCCAAGCTACATCACCAATCTTGTCTCCAAACATACCCCAAACTGCCCTCTCCACTTTTCTCAAGACCTCCTACTGCTCCTACTGTCATGCTCTCTCGTCTTCTCCTCCAATGCTCGTCTCTAGGATTTCTCCCGAGCCTCTCCTATATTCAGGAACTCACTACCTCAACCTGTCCGGCTATCCCCTACTCTTGCTACCTTCAGGCGATCCCTCAAAACGCACATCTCTTCAGGGAAGCCTATCATGTCTCTAACTAATCTTTTACCATTTCCATCAGCTCATTTCCCACAGTTACAACCTTTTGTACCACCTACCCCCCACCCTTTTATATTGTAAGCTCTTCTGAGCAGGGACCTCTTAATCCTCTTGTATTTTATTGTATTATAACTAGAGTTGAGCGAACCCGAACTGTAAAGTTCGGGTTCGGTACAGACTTCGGGTTTTTCCCGAACCCGGACCCGAATAATTGCTAAAAGTTCGGGTTCGGAAAAAAAAATGTGCGGGGGTCCCCCCAAATTCAATAACTAGACCCTTTAGGTCTGGTATGGATATTAGGGGAACCCCGTCATCAATTAAAAAAAAATGGCGTGGAGTTCCCCCAAAAATCCACAACAGACCCCTTACCCGAGCAGGTTGACCTGGCCGGCCGCAGAAAAGAGGGGGGCAGAGTGCGGGCCCCCCCCTCTCCTGAACCGTACCAGGCCACATGCCCTCAACATTGGGAGGGTGCTTTGGGGTGCCCATGTTGATGGGGACAAGGGTCTCATCCCCACAACCCTTGCCCGGTGGTTGTGGGGGTATGCGGGCAGGGGGCTTATCAGAATCTGGAAGACCCCTTTAACAAATCCCGGAGCTTTGACATTTCTTTTATAGGGGAGGCGGGCCACGCGTCACGTAACCCGTCCCCCTCTTACGCACACTCTGCTATGTCACTGGGACAGCCCAGACATGCCCCTTGCGTCAGAGCGAGACAGGGTCACGCGACGCGTGGCACGTCTCCCCTATAAAAGAAATGTCAAAGCTCCGGCGCGTCATTCGCTGAGCTGTGCTCTGAATGAATAGATCTTCTCATCGCTGGACCGATCACCCGTCGCTGGAGAGATCACCTGGCGCTGGATAGAAGACAACGTTGGGATGAGGGAGCAGCATCGATTGTCTATTTTCACCGCTGGATTTTTATTTGGTTTAATTAATAAAGTAATTTGTTCTACGGTGTGTGTGTTTTTTTTCTGAAAAATACTATTTACAATTCCTTCGTGAAATGGTAGGGGTACAGTACCCCATTACCATTTCACACAGGGGGGGCAGGATCTGGGGGTCCCCTTTGTTAAAGCGGTCTTCCAGATTCTGATAAGCCCCCTGCCCGCATACCCCCACAACCACCAGGCAAGGGTTGTGGGGATGAGACCCTTGTCCCCATCAACATGGGGACAATGTGCTTTGGGGAGCACCCCAAAGCACCCTCCCAATATTGAGGGCATGTGGCCTGGTGCGGTTCAGGAGAGGGGGGGCCGCACTCTGTCGCCCCCCTCTTTTCTGCGGCCGGCCAGGTCAACGTGCTCGGATAAGGGGACTGGTGCGGATTTTAGAGGGAACTCCACGCCATTTTTAAAAAAAAATTAGGGTGGAGTTCCCCTTAAAATCCACACCAGACCTGAAGGGTCTGGTTATGGATATTTGGGGGGAACCCCACGTCATTTTTTTTTTAATTGATGTCGGGGTTCCCCTTAATATCCATACCAGACCTAAAGGGTCTGGTTATTGAATTTGGGGGACTCCCATGCTTTTTTTTTTTATTTTACTAAAAGTCTGTGTCCCATTGACTTCAATGGGGTTTGGAGTCCGGGTTCAGCTTCCCGAACTCAAACTTTTTTTTAAAGTTCGGGTCCGAACCCGAACATCCAGGTGTCCGCTCAACTCTAATTATAACTGTATTGTCTCCCTTTTATATTGTAAAGCGCTGCATAAACTGTTGGCGCTATATAAATCCTGTATAATAATAATATTTTTTTTTTTCTGACATATTGGTGTTATAGCTTTTACTTATAAGTTGCACTGAGTAAATACAGCTGTATAAAATAAAAAACGTGTCTGTCCTCATTTCAGACTGCAAAGTGGCACAATGTGATTATTTTAAAGGGGGGCAATTCTTTTCTATACCCACTGTATATAAATGGGGCAGACTCAATGGACCAGGGTCTTTTTCCCCCCCCCCATCACTCTGCTATGTATACATGTAAACACCTTCTATTGGATAGAATATTAATTTATTCCAGCCACTAGAATGCACAGACATGCTTTATACATAAAAAGTGCAAATATGCTACTCCAAAAATGCGAGCTTGGGGCACTATGTTTACGCCTCCATATTCATGGGCACATTCGCCAACACACAGCTGTGTTCAGAGGCAAAAAAAAAACCACCAGATAACTCTGAAAGCATTGGTTATGTATGAGGCTTTAAGGGTTAAAACCAGGGCTTTTTTTCAGGGGGAACTTGGGGGAACTCCGTTCCACCACCTTTGGCTCAGGCCCTTTGGTGCCTGCTCACCACAATCACTTGTAAACACAGAAGTCTGGTTTCTGTGTTTACAAGTGACAGCTCTGCATTCTGTGTGTAACCCCCTGAACTCTGCACTATCTATGTAATGCAATCCTGGTATTTAATACCCCTTTAAGACCCTTCTACTGTTTGGGAAATCTGAAAGGGGTTGTGGTTGAGTTCCTGCACCTATTTTCTGAGAAAAAAAGCTCTGGTTAAAACAATCAACAATAAAAGCACACGGCATGAAGAACACGGACATCGACCACACTGGTCTGCTGCAATATGAATGCTATTTCCATATGATATATTTTTTTTTTTCGTTGCAACAAATTGCTAACATGTTTTCCAAACTGAAACATCCTACAGGTATAAAATCAGGTTTAATAAAAGTAGCTGGCTCAAAAAATAAAAGGAAAGCTGATAAGTGTTTAAAACAGCTGACTCTGGGATTGTGGCGCCCCTTCAAGGTATGAGCCAGATGTCCAGAGAGAACTTTCCCATCTCTTTGATCGCTGCCGTTCCGATACAGTATATTATTTCAGAAGTCCAGCTTTTCAAGAGCAGGGGATGCAGGACATTTCAACAGTGATTAACTAAGAATGACAGTCACTGTCACAATGCAATATGTCACCCTGGAAATTGTCTCAGTGCTTTTATGCAACTGTTGGTGCCTTAATTCCTTTAACCCTGTAAACTCTGCTGTTAAATGTTGCACAGCACAAATGCAGCAAATGGTAAAAATTTGCTGCTACTACACAAAACATGTTTTATAAGCTGAAATAAATGACGGCCATGTATATAAAGACTTGCAGTTTATATTTAGATCTGCTGCTAGTATATGAATTATGAATGTCTTGCCCCAGCATCTGCTCCGTCTGGTAGGATATTCTATACAGCTTTGTGTGCAGGGGCAGGTTAATAAGGACATTTAAGCTCAGAATAACACATAAAAAAAAAAAAAAACAGGGTGCAAAGAAAATGGCGTCGCACACTGGTTTTTAAAAACATGATACAAGAGAAAAAACAATGCAACAATACACGTAAAAGCACATTTCTAAATTAGAGATAATACCCATTCAAGAAATGCAACATATTATTTCTCATCAAGTATACAGTACATGTTCAAATTCGAGAGAAAAAGGTCTGTGCTGCGCAAGACAAACTTGCATGCTGTAATGACAGTCCAATTGTGACTGAGCAGCTCATGTGTGGGCCCAGCAGGAGGTGACTGACATATCAGCTAATCCACAGGTTAGTTAACCTGCCATTACTTCTATATGAAGATCCAGCACCAGACTCTGCTCTTCTTCCTCCATCTTTCTGTCATTGCACTCTCCATTTATATAACTACGAAAGGCTTCCCAAGTATATAAAGCACTCTGCAATGCTCCACAGATAGTCTTTAAACTGCATCTGTGTACACCACTGCTCTCTCAAATGTGTGGGCACTTTTAAATTATTATTATACAGGATTTGTATGTGGGCAGTGCTTTACAATATAAAAGGGAGACACTACAGTTATAATAAAATACAAGAGGATTAGGAGGGCCCTGTTTAGAAGAGTTTGCAATCTAATAGGATTAAATAAAAAAAATTGAAGGTAAACATTTTAGCAAACTTTTTTGCAGATTCATACCTGTATCCCTGTTCAGAAGAAACTGCTCTTAGTATCACCAGGCCCATTCTGAACTGATTGCTGAATGGGTGGGTCGACCTTCGTTAAAACCACCTGAGCAAGGTCAGTGTTGCATTAATAAAAACTGCAAGGTCTGCATCCCTTTGGTAGAGAATAAAGCCGCATACACACCATCAGATTATCTTCAGATTTACCAAAACAAGTACAAGGGCCTGCCTGATTGCATACAAATTGAAACTCTTAAGGTTTGACCTCATATTAGATGGTTTTGGTAAATCTGAAGACAAAAATCTTCAGATAATCTGATGGTGTGTATGGGGTTTAAGCCTTTCAGAGCAATGATAAAAAAAAAAACATTGTTTATAACTGAGTGAAAACTTCTGAAAAAAAAAAAAAAAACAAGTCCACCAGAATATGATATTTTTAGGGGAATTTTGTGTACCAACATTGTACAGAACACCTCCCGGTTGTCACATTTGATTTTTTTTTAACAATTTTAGAACATTAGAGTAGCTGTACACAGATGGAAAGGTAGTTTTAAATAACAAACTAGTGGCTAGTGTGGTAATTATTTTACAGTAAAAGTGGGGTTTCTCTTTATATTATGAACTCCAAAAGCGTGATGCAAGCCATGCAGCTGCTAAATCTGCAGGTGCATGACGCCAGACATAACAACACTCTCTCTAGTCTACAACACATAGCTGTATATTTTTACAAAAAAATATCAGGGAGAATTCAATAAAGCTGCTACGCCACTTTTCTGGTATTATGATAGTGTACACACGATCATTTTTCAGCATAAAAAAAACGTTGTTTTTCAAAAACGTCATTTAACATGATCGTGTGAGGGCTACACATCATTTTTCAGGTTCTAAAAAACGAAAAAAAAAAAAAAATTCGAACATGCTGCATTTTTTAACGTCGTTTTAAACAATGTCGTTTTTCGGGTTGTAAAAAATGATCGTGTGTGGGCTAAAACGACGTAAAAAAAACGCGCATGCTCAGAAGCAAGTTATGAGATGGGAGCGCTCGTTCTGGTAAAACTACCGTTCATAATGGAGTAAGCACATTCATCACGCTGTAACAGACAGAAAAGCGCAGGTAACTCTCCCATTCCCCACTAACTTTAGCATAACGCCCCCACAAAAAAACAAGGGGGCGCTACACTATTGCTGTGTTTTAGTACACTCAGTCCTACTTTCCACAAGTTGTAGGAATTTAGTCAGGCTGGGTTCACACTAGTATGAATTAAATGCAGATTTCTCCACATCCAATTCACACAGCAGAAGATTGTGACTGGTTCTCTATGGAGTCGGTTCACATATCTCCGCAGCTACGCCGGAACGATTTGCACAGGAGCCCCGTGTGTTTTTTGGTCTGTTTCAGGTCCAAATTCAGCCAAAAATTCAGGCTGAAATTGCACCTGAAACGGTGAACGAGGATGCACTGCACTCCTGCTGTGAGCCGCTCCATGGTCATATGTGAACCCAGCCTTTATGTAACAAATTGAGTTAAATGAACCTCACAAATTATGTCCTTGTACACGCGTGGCTGGAATAAAACCTAAACAGAAGTCAGCTGGTGCTTGTCTTTCTAAATGGCAAACAGGAAAATGGGGCAGCAGAGGGGAATTAATATCAGTAAAGGGAAAAAAGTCCAAGACATTTATGTGCAATATGTCCATTAGCTGGATTTCCTTTTGAGTAATAATTAATATCGATAATTATTGACTATTTTTAAAAAAGGGAACAAACTTAATTTTTAACACTATTTTAATGTCTTAAGCTCTCAAATGCAATGCATGTCTCAATGACTCATATTTATCATGTGTAGAAATGATCTAATATGAGGCTATGGAATACATATGCACTACAATTAATTGCTTGCAGATTAGTGCAGCAAATTTATAAAACTTTATTTTTAAGTTAATTTTTTATCAGCTAATGCTGCATCCTTCGTCAATTCTACCTTTTTTTTCCCCCTTTCCTCTGGATGTGCCCTGATGTGAATTCAATGTGACACACACCAAACTCCACATGTCCTGGAGCTAGCATGGATGGCTCCGCTAATGTCATGTCCTAGTACATCACACTGCACTGTCTCAATGGCTGAGCCCATGACACATGTCACAAACTTAAATATCTGCTCTTTCCATACTGTCCCCCCTTCACACTCAGCATAACATATAAATCTTCCCACTGCCACCCACCCCAATCAGGATACACTTACAGGGCACAGAACAACATGAGAGGGGGGAGCTGGCATTTTATGACGGGCAGGGGCACTGCTGCCCATTTCTTCCTCCCACCCTTTTGCCTGTCAAGTGCGGTTTTATCAAAACATGTCAGTCCTCCAGCCAATGGTTTTTGTCAGGTCTGGACCCACGTACTAGTCAATCGCTTCCGAGCTTAAGAAGAACAAGAAAAAAATTAAGGAAAAAAGACAGTGATTTATTTATTTTCGGTAGGGGAGGAGGAATGGAGGTTGAGATATAAACAAGACATAGGAAAAATTGCAATAAACAGCAGGCTATAGATGACCTTTTAGGATTCAGTGCTTTGAAAATTGATGCTTACAGTGCCATGCACAGAAGACCCTACAATTTCCCTGTTCTCATCAAACTGGAATGATTTGGCATATAGAGCACACTGGGGGTTCTGCAGGATTGCTGTGAATATTTGGAAGACTTAACATTTGTAGAGGTTAAAAAGTCTACACAGCAGTAACATTGTTTGTGGGGCTGTTCATTCATTTACACAAAAATAGATAATTAAATCAGCCAAAACTGGTAGTACAAAATTAATAGGTGAAATGGAAATCCTACCAATATGTCACTCTAAACTATCATTGGGAAGTTTTGAATGCAGTGCATAAATCTCTGAATAAGCATAACCAGGAATGTGTAGCATGTACCAATGTCACCGTGAATTAGCTGAACACATAAATGTAGACCATGACTGACAATCTAACTTGTTCATTGTTCGCTCTGCACCTCTAAAAATGTAACCCCCAACATTATCACATTGATTACAAGAAATTTTTCAAAACATTTGATAACTGTATACAGTCAGAAGTGTAAAACAAATTAACTAACACCATGCACTGATGATTAAGCTTTAAACACTAAGTCAACTCAGAAGTGCAGTATTGCGTGGATCATGGCAGTAGGTTGAATCATTGATTGCCTTTTGTATACACCTCATGGAGACTATGGCGACCAAACCCTGCTCCCTATGTTCTCAGCCATCTTTGCCAAGCTGGAGACCCAACTTGCTGCCCTCTCCAGGATGTAAAACATGTAGAAAATCCAATAGAGTTGGGTCTGGAAGCTTGAGCACAAAGATCTCGCTACGGAGGTCCCAGAGATGTGAAAAATAAATTACAGATTCAGTCCAGGCATCCACCCAATATATCAGTTGTAGGTGGATGTTGCCTTTTAGAAGCTACAATTTTCAAATTATATTTTAATATTACGATGGATCAAGGTTTGGAATGCAGTATTGTCCAATCCGCAAGTTTAGCAGGGAGAAGATACCACTATAATCCTTAGTTGCAAAATGGGCAGGTGTTAGATGTTCTGAATTTAGTGACAAGGTCAGATTTGTCATAAAAGACTAAAGTAGATAATGTGTAGAGCACCAATTGTGATACATAGCGATACATAATATTGTGAGAAGCGGACAAGCATGTAGAGAGAATGGCATTGTTCCCTATGTGTAAGAGTTCCTTGTCATTCTTGTAGCTTAAACTGGAACAGTCAAACGGCTAAATATGCATTTGCGTGTATATATATATTGTCAGTATATACATATATGTTATATTTATATATGTTATATATAGTTATACATATATGTCAGTAACAACCCATACAATCCATACATACAAAGAAATCAAAAACAAATAAAGTTCAGAAATTAAGTTATATGTAATAACATGGAATGACACAGGGAAAAGGTATTAAACACGCTAACTGAAATTCATTTAATACTTCGTACAAAATCCTTTGTTGGAAAAACTAGTCGCATGCATTGATTTTGGCCCATTCGCCCACACAGTCTTCAAATCTTGAAGGCTCCCTGGGCTTCTTCTATGAATTCTGATCTTTAGTTCTTTCCCTAGATTTTCTATTGGATTCAAGTCAGGTGATTGGCTGGGCCATTCTAGCAGTTTTATTTTCTTTCTTTGAAACCAATTGAGAGTTTCCTTAAATTTGTGTTTGGGATCATTGTCTTGCTGAAATGTTCACCCTCGTTTCATCCTTATCATTCTGGTAGATGGCAGCAGATTTTTATTAAGAATGTCTTGGTACATTTTTCCATTCATCCTTCCATGACATGAAGTTTGCCAGTACCATTTGCTGAAAAACACCCCACGCCATGATGTTCCCACCTCCAAACTTCACTGTTGGTATGGGGGTGTTTTTGGTGTGATGTGCAGTGCCATTTGACTTCCAACCATGGTTGTGTATTATGGCATCCAAAGAGTTCAAGTTCAGTCTCATCTGCCATGACTATACTCAACTAGTATTTCACAGTTTGTTTAAATGTTGTGCAGCAAACTTTAAATGAGCTTCAACATGCTTTTTCATTAGATTTTTGCCTGGTGAGCATGCATACAGGCCATATCGATTGAGTGCATTACTTATTGTTTTCTTTGAAACAATTGTACCTGCTAATTCCAGGTCTTCCTGAAGCTCTCAACAAGTGATTCTTGGCTTTTGGACAACTCTTCTGATAATTATTTCCACTCCTCCTTCTCAGAAGTCTTGCGAGGAGCACCTGGTTGTGGTCGATTTATGGTGAAATTATGTTCTTTCCACTTCCAGATTATGGCCCCAACAGTGCTCACTGGAACATTCAAAAGTTTAGAAATCCTTTTGTAACCAATGAAATCAGTATGTTTTGCAACAATAAGGTTGCAAAGGTCTTGAGAGAGCTCTTTGCTTTTATCCATCATGAGAGGTTTCTTGTGTGACACCTTGGTAATGAGACACCTGTTTATAGACAATCATTTGAGACTGAACCGGCTGATATTAATTTGCCAAAATATTATGGCCAAAATATTGGGTTTTCAGTAGGGTTGTCCCGATACCGATACTAGTATCGGTATCGATGCTGAGTATTTGGGCTAGTACTTGTACTCGCGCAAATACTCCCGATGCTTAAATAGGACGGATCCATCCAATCCAGAGAAGGGGAGTGTCTATAGATGGAGTGGCTTGTAATGCCTGCTGTATCTTGCACGGGGATTAACCCACAGAATGACACTGCACCGGCAGCAGCAGCGGCGGTGCCAGGTATGAGGGGCATGGCTGCAATGTGTGGGGGCACAGGACATGGCTGCAATATGTGGGGGACATGACATGGCTGCATTTATGGGGGACAGGACATGACTGCAATATGTGGGGGACATGACATGGCTGCAATATGTGGGGGACATGACATGGCTGCAATATGTGGGGGACATGACATGGCTGCAATATGTGGGGGACATGACATGGCTGCAATATGTGGGGGACCTGACAATGGCTGCAATATGTGGGGGACCTGACATGGATGCAATATGTGGGGGACATGACATGGCTGCAATATGTGGGGGACATGACATGGCTGCAATATGTGGGGGACATGACATGGCTGCAATATGTGGGGGACATGACATGGCTGCAATATGTGGGGTACATGACATGGCTGCAATATGTGGGGGACATGACATAGCTGCATTTATGGGGGACAGGACATGACTGCAATATGTGGGGGACATGACATGGCTGCAATATGTGGGGGACATGACATGGCTGCAATATGTGGGGGACATGACATGGCTGCAATATGTGGGGGACATGACATGGCTGCAATATGTGGGGGACCTGACAATGGCTGCAATATGTGGGGGACCTGACATGGATGCAATATGTGGGGGACATGACATGGCTGCAATATGTGGGGGACATGACATGGCTGCAATATGTGGGGGACATGACATGGCTGCAATATGTGGGGGACATGACATGGCTGCAATATGTGGGGGACATGACATGGCTGCAATATGTGGGGGACATGACATGGCTGCAATATGTGGGGGACAGGACATTGCTGCAATATGTGGGGGACAGGACCTGGCTGCAATATGTGGGGGACAGGACATGGCTGCAATATGTGGGGGACATGGCTGCAATATGTGGGGGACATGGCTGCAATATGTGGGGGGACATGGCTGCAATATGTGGGGGGACATGGCTGCATTTGGGGACACATTAAAAAAAGTATCGGTATTCGGTATCGGCGAGTACATGGAAAAAAGTATCGGTACTTGTACTCGGTCCTAAAAAAGAGGCATCGGGACAACCCTAGTTTTCAGTGGAGTGGTTAAAAAGACACAGGGTTGCAAGAAATTCAATTATAACAATATGGTCCTCAAAATGAAGAGTGCTAATTTGGTCTGTAATTGCATAGACAATATCATATCACTAAACTGTAGTAGTACATGGGCAAGTTTGACAGTACCACATTGGCAATTAGCAAAACATTAGCTATCATGGTACACTAAAAATCATAGAAATTAGGACAACAAACATGGGCAATATACTGGCAATTGTTGCAGAAGGTCTGTAAAAATGTGGAAAACACAGGCAACCCTGACAATATTTGGGTAACAAACAAACAAACAAACAAATTCAGCGGCAACAAACAGGCAATAATAAAAATGCATGGACAACAAATAGGCAATTGTACAAACAAATGGGTAATAACCCAAATGTTGCAATACAAGGGCATTGTGACAAAACTTAGCCCACAAATAAGCAATCTTGACAATATAAGGGCAACAAACAGATAGTCATGAAAAAATGCAAAAGACAAAAAAAAAAAGAAAAAAAACAAGCAATCGTGGTAGCACATGGACAACAATCGGGTAAACATTACAATACTGTAAATAAAGGGTAATGGCATAAAAATAACTTCCTGATGAATGACTCCATAAAAGGTAACATTAAAGCACAACCAATGCTGACCATAAATGGTTCAGATGTTTCTTTCAGCCAGTGGGATGAACACAAAAAAACTGAGCTGATTCTCCATCCCCAAATTTGATGTGGATGCAGAAATCCTGGCCGCTGTGTCACTGTATTCTGACAGTGGGACTCCCCACCATCAACACTTCTCAGCTAGCTGCATGCACTGATTGAAGCAACATTTTCCAACAAGTCTGAGTCGATTATCAGAACTACAGTACTCATAAATGGAAGCAGCCATAGATGGATCAAAATGTGTCCATTTCCTGCTGAACTGGCCAATTTTGGCCCATCAATGGCCAGTTTAAGGGCAAAACTTTATGTTAAGCTTTTGGATTAGAACATCTATTAAGTTTTTATTGCTGCCTGTGCCCCCAGTAAGGAGATTCACCCATTGTTTGCTCTGTTTACCATCATCACTGAAAATGAAAGAAAATCACATTTTTAGTTTGTCCCCAGAACATCAATAGAGGTAAAATCTAGAGGGGGCACTAGTTCTTGTGACCCTGGTGACAACCAGGGATTCCCTCTTTGGAAGAATTTCACTTCCAGTTTTGGCTTGAGGACAGGAAGTAAAATGTCCTCATCCTCAATGGGACACAGATGGCAAACACACCTAACAGAGGTTATAACCCTCTTAATCTTTCCAAAATGAAAAAGAAGTTTTGCACTCAGCTCAACTTTAGCTTTCTTATTAAACATTGTTGCAGAGGCTTGCGAAGCACAAGAATATCTGACAAAAAAAACAGCATATATTTACTTCACTCGTGCATTTAACTATTTGAAATTCCACTTTAAAGAAGCACAGCCAAGGCTCGTTTGGCTGTACTACTCCTGTGGATCACATGAGTGCAGTTCGTTCTGCACTCCTGTGACCCGTTTTCAGCAGACAGTGAATTGAAGCTCGCTGTCAGGTGACGTCAGAGCCGGTCCAGGCTCGACCCAGAGGGCAACAATGAAAACAGAATCTACCCAAATGTCTGGACCAGCACCCAGCTCAGCCTCATAATGCTCCTGCCCCCTTTACAGCCCAGGAGACTGATGCTGCATCCACCTAGGCAAATGTGCATCTGCAAAAAAATATTCAAAACTCCTCTTTTAAATATTCAATGTAGAAAGTAAATGCACAATACAACAGGATCTGTAATTGCATCTAAGTGCAGTAACATGCATAGGGCTAGGTTCACATTTACGCGTGTCAGTACAATGCGTATAGGGCAGCCCATTGAAATGAATGGTAGCCCATGTAGCCTTTTGCCGCAATAAGCCTTGCACATTTTTTACCACGTTTGTTGCTTGTTGTTCCACATGTCAAAACGTTCATTTTCTGACAATGTTAGGGGTGCTATTAACAATGAATGGCACCCCATATGCGGCATTTGTTTTTAGTATGTTTTGTAAACGTGATTTTGCACGTGTTTACAAAACGCTCAGGTGTTAATGGGGCCATACAATCTGACGTTTAGCAGACAGGGTCACTTTAAAGAATAACTGCATCTTTGTTTTAAAAGTCAGTACTGTCCACATAAACAAGATTTTGACAAGACCTAACAGTTGCTAAATTATCCAAAATGGCGGCCACCTACATTATCAGTAACTGACATCCCAGGCTCCTGTGGAGAAACAAGTAGAGAGGAAGTATTATGATTTTCTCTACAAATTTCAGTATTCAATGCACCTGAGTAAATCCCCCCCCTCCCCAACTCCTACCCTTTGCCCCACCGGTTAGCTAATTGCAGGCAAGTCAGGACACTCTCTACTTTGCAGATAGAGAAAGGAGATGTGTGTTAGTGGGTGTCCTGACCCTCCTGCTCGCCCCCTCCCCCCTCAAGAGGCTTTCTCCACACCAGGAAGAAAGCCTCGCATTATGGTGTGTAGTTACAGACAGAAAAACAGGAAGTGAGGATTTCTCAGAAGAAATCAAAGGATGAGGTAAGTGAAGGAGGACTGCACTAGGGTAAAGGAAGCTATTTAGGGGGGAAAAATTCCTTTACAACCCCATTTAACTATTGGTACAGGCAATTGTCAGACAATAGTACAATGACAAAAGACTCATGTGTTACGTAATATACCTGATGGCAGTGGCAAGTGAAACTGCGGGTCCTGGAGTATGATTGAGCACTATTGAACCCACTTATCATTTGGGTTAGATTGTCCTGTGAGGTTCAGTGTGCACGGAGGAGGCTTTGTGTTTACTGAAGGAGCATAGTGTGCAGCACTGTATTATTGCATGGAGTGTAAAGAGAACAGTTGTTCACAATGTTTCTTTTAAGTTGCACGTATAATCAGCAAAGATTGAAAGGACACATTTACGTATATAATTTTTGTTTGTTCAGTGTTTTTCATATATAATTTTTAATCAGTGTGGCACCTAGCGCTATTGACTTACACATCAAGAAACAGCAACCAGTATGTAAACAGGTCCAAATTAAATAAGAGTGTATTACATTACATATGTTGATCAGACTTGTGGGGTGGTTAGTGCAACAGAAGACCACTTTTTCTCATATAATGTTAAAGTGGAGTTCCACCCATTTTTTTTTATGTTTGTCTGTGCTGCATGCCCTAATCTCATAGTGTTCAGAATGGACAATTTTTATTTATTTTGTTACTTGTAAATACCTTTATTTTGTAGTCCTTCATTACTTCCTCCTCCTTATTAGCCTAGGCTATTAAGTCACAGGGCTATTTGCAAGGGTTTCTGGGATAGGCATCATGTTTCCCAGTAGTCCTTGCAAACCTGACTGAAACCTATTACATTGCTTGTGCAGCACTGAGCATGTGCGAGATATGCAAAGCTGAAATCCAGGAAGTCATACAGTCTGGCTTCATGATGCCCACACTTAAGATGGCCACAGTCTATTTCTAGATTATAAATGCTGCAACAACCTAACAAAACGGAACTTAGTTTACAGACTAACTTTACTAGAATACATTAACCACTTACCTACTGTGCACCTACACCCCCTTCCTGCCCAGACAAAATATAAGCTTCCGGCACTGCGTCGCTTTAACTGACAATTGCGCGGTCGTACGACGTGGCTCCCAAACAAAATTGGCGTCCTTTTTTTTCCCACAAATAGAGCTTTCTTTTGGTGGTATTTGATCACCTCTGCGGTTTTTATTTTTTGCGCTATAAACAAAAATAGAGCGTCAATTTTTAAAAAAATGCAATATTTTTTCCTTTTTGCTATAATAAATAACCCCAAAAAAATATAAAAAAAATATTTTTTCCCTCAGTTTAGGCCGATACGTATTCTACATATTTTTGGTAAAAAAAAAAATGCAATAAGCGTTTATCGATTGGTTTGCGCAAAAATTATAGCGTTTACAAAATAGGGGATAGTTTATGGCATTTTTTTTTTTTTTTTTTTTTTTTTTACTATTAATGGCGGCGATCTGCGATTTTTTTATTGGGACTGCGACGTTATGGCGGACATTTCGGACACTTTTCTGACATTTTTGGGACCATTTACATTTATACAGTGAAAAATGCTATAAATATGCATTGATTACTGTATAAATGTGACTGGCAGTGAAGGGGTTAACCACTAGGGGGCGGGGAAGGGGTTAAATGTGTGTCCTATGAGTGTTCTAACTGTAGGGGGAGGGGGGGTGACTGGGGGAGGTGACCGATTGTGTCCCTATGTACAAGGGACACAACCGCTCTCCTCTCTCCCTGACAGGACGTGCAGCTCTGTGTTTACATACAGAGCTGCACGTCCCCGCTCAGTTACTGAGCAATCGCGTGTGCCCGGCGGCGATCGTTGCCGCCGGGCACTCGCACGGGATCCCCGCAGAGCGGCGGGTGCGCGCGCGCGCGCCCGCCCGCGGCTTTAAAGGGACATCACGTCATATGACGTGATGTCAGAACAATGGAGTCGTCTGCCCGCCGTCATTTGACGGTGGGCAGATGACAAGTGGTTAAGCTTGTGTATTAAAGGGGTATTTATATTTAAAAAGTGAAATTGTGGGTGGAACTCCCCTTTAAGTTCACTGCACAAACAAGCCACATATCATTGGCCATTACAGAGAGTTATATAATTAACAGTTAACCAACTACAAAATAATATCCCCTTGGTTACAAAATTGTACATGTTCACCAAATATTCCCTTTGATATCATGTAAATCATAAGACAATGCACAGCAATATTTCTACTCGGCTTCTACTCGGCCGTTAGTTTCGTTTCATGCATTCATCTAAAATGGCTGCTATATATCCAATCAGCTGGCACTATCGCAAAATACAGGTGAGCAGATGATACAGCAAAGATCCTCCTAAAATCCCTATCATCTTTTGATCATCCAGGCTTTTATTTTTAGCTTCCAACATTTGAACCTGTCACTTATCATACTTCCTTATCTTCAGGGGAGGGCTGGCAGCCTTAGGCCTGGGGGGCAAAACCCACTCAAGTGGCCCACTGAACCACTGACCACTTCAGCGGCCAGCAGGACCCACAGTCCATTGGAGTTACTACCAAACTTCCAGTGCTGCAAATCAAATGTACAGTGCAAAGAAATACACTTTAAGGGGAGTTCCAGGCTTTTTTAATGTTTATTAAAAGTCAGCAGCTATAAAAAGTGTAGCTGCTGGCTTTTAATAAACATGTACTCACCTGCTCCACGGTCCATGGGGCTCAAGCAAATGTCTGACAGATTCCTCCGCCCACTGGGACATTGTATTCTGACAGTACTGACTGTCCCCTGTCAGAATACACTGGAGCGGTTTGGCTGCAAGCAGCTATTTGAGCAAGAATTTACAGCAGAAGATGATACAACAACGGGTTTCTGCATACAGAGAGGGTTATACACCGATCAAGGACTGATATTGGTCACACTCCAGCCTCTACTTCATACCATACAGGGTTAATCTTCCTCTATATGTGATGATGTGTTAGGGAGGAATAGAACACTGGAAATGGCTGGAGCATAGAATCAGGTAAGTAAAAAAAAGGCTATACCCCCTTCTTCCCCTCCCCCATACTGCAAGAGTTGACTTCTGTACTTTCTTGGAGTTGGGCTGGGATATCATCACATCCTTTCCTGTGTGTTCTTAAATTCTTGAACAGGTTAGGAATTAGTGTGACATTTCAGGTTCTACATACATGTAATCCACATACACACATTGGCCGTGATTCAGATACATTGGCGTATCTTTGTGCGGGCGTAGCGTATCTTCTTTATGCTACGCCGCCACAACTTAGAGAGGCAAGTAAATTGGCCGGCGTACGCCCGACTAATTCAAAGTAGGAAGGAGGTGGGCGTCATCTATTTAAATTAAGCGTGACCCCATGCAAATGAATGGCCGGTCGAACTGGGCATGCGCGCGCATGCTCAGAATATTGTCGCATAAACTCCCTAAGATAGGTCGGCGCAATGCCTACGACGTGAACGTAACCTACGCACAGCCCTATTCACGTAGTACTACGTAAACGGTGTACGCAACGTAAAATTTGACGGCGTCGTTCCCTGGCCCATATCTTTGCATTACCTGCGCCTGCTATGTGAGGGGTAATTTTACGCTGAACGTAAGCCTTACGAAAATCGCGTATATAAAGCGGCCGGGCGCATCTACGTTCGTGAATCGGTGTATCTTACTAATTTGCATATTTAAAATGGGAAAGCCGAATGCGTCCAGCGTAACTATGCGCCCACGATACGCCGGCATATGCAAGTTACGTTGGACAGCTGAAGCCATGTTTTTCAGGGTATCTTGCTTTGTGAATGGGCGCAAAGATGCAACGGCGCACATTTGTACTTACGACAGCGTATCTTTTGATATGCCGGCGTTAAGCGTTTCTGAATCTGGGCCATTATATCCAAATAAAAATCTATGTAGCACCTGAAATGTCACACTAATTCCTCACTTGTTCAAGAATTGTACTTTTCCTTTCAATAAACCTGCACTGAAAAAGTACAGAGCGGGTTCACATCACAGTAAGCAGAGCAGTGGAGACTTACAGTAGCAGATGATCCAACCTCCCTTCCGTGCTGTACACAATCTTCACTCTGCCCTGAGGGAGATCTTTGCTGTGTGTTGGGCAGGACCCAATGCTCGATGCTGCAGTGTGAGGTTCTTCCTGCCCAGGCCACATGTACTGTCGCTGGGACTGTACCAGCTCCAATCTGGGGGGGGGGGGGTGACTCAGGAACTCAAG
The DNA here is from genome assembly GCA_029574335.1 of Rana kukunoris. Lineage (NCBI taxonomy): Eukaryota > Metazoa > Chordata > Amphibia > Anura > Ranidae > Rana > Rana kukunoris. Next base: position 136,716,953 of record CM056056.1, on the reverse strand, counting down.
AAGGGAGCCTGAAAAGGGATGTATCTGCTGCCACAGAGGAATGAGCAGGGGCGCATGATCTTTGTTTTTGGCTGGCAACAGGGGCATACAAGTGTTACAATTAGATTTTATCGGCAGATTTTCCTGCTCACAATCTGGTGCCCCCTTCAACCCCCTGTACCACCACTGCTTGCAGCCATCTAGCCCGAGCCAGTGAGTCATGCCCCGCCTCTGCCTGCCTCTGAAGACTCCATCTCTGGGAGTTGTAGTTTCTGGCTGCTGCGCACTGCTGCTCAGTTCTCTCCACCCATCGCCACAAGGAACTTGAACCGCGGTCCAGACTACAACTCCCAAAATGCGGCCGCCCCTGTCAACCTCCTGCATAAAAAAAAATATGTCAGCAGACAGCGGCCATGAAAGCGGCCATTTTGAATATAAGTTAGGCGGCCTGGGGGGAAATTTCCACCCTGCCCCTGCTTATCTTACTAATCAAAGTTTGACATTGACCTTCACTGAATGTCTTAGTGATGTCCCACATCACAGAAGAGACAGTGTTGTCATTAATTTCCTAATACTCCAGTCAGGATATGAGGCTCAACCCTAAGGTATAAAATCCAGTATATGGATAAATGCCAAATAGGGTCCCACTCTCTGGAGGTAGTAGCTGAAGTTGGAGAGGGACATGGCCCTGTATTTTAAGTAATTTTTTAAATTAGCTCAGTTGGTTTATTATTTTCTCACACATGTGCTGAATATGGTTATGTACACTGAGTAAGTAATTGTATACAAGGTACAAAATAGTATTGTACTGAAGCATACGGGAAGACTCACCTGTGAAGAGATCAGACGTTCTTAGGACATAATGACATCTTCCATAAGCTTCTGAAATATAATCGATGACAGATATGACAGTTAAGTAATGCAATAGCTTGGTTACTGGGAAACATACCTGGAAGTGGTGGTTGTATGACAGGAATATTCCTGTTTACTGAAAAGTTGGTTATGTAAAGGGTTAGTAGCCTGGATGACACAGGATGGTTGAGCCTTTTGACCATATTCTTTGTCCTCCCTTAATCTCCCTGACAGTGTGACCAGAACTGCGGGATCAGCCTTTTCACAAGCTCTCAAAGAGCGTATATTTCTGTGGGCAAAGTAAGTCCCAGTCATGTTAGTTTCACAAGAAATCACCATCATACTGACAAACTGAACTCTCATCTCGGTCTCCTCCATGGCCACAGTTTCGCCCTATAAGGTATGACTGGGAACATACCAATGAACATGCAGTGAGACAAGCTTCTGTGTGACATATTTATGCTTTTGCATAACCAAGGAATAGGATAAGTGAGAATAAAAGCCATTTCACAACAATGAAACGCAAGTTGATCATTTTACAGACGAACCAAGGACAATGACTCCTCTATTATTAAGTTGCTGTAAGCAAATATAAAAGCTCCAGTACAGTTCATTTAACATTTGTTGAAAGAAAACGTGAAATAATGTATAACAAGCCTCTGTTATGAAAGATATTGTATTCTGATGATTGTATGTGGTTAATAAATGCAATGATAGTATTAACCACTTCAGCCCCAGGCCATTATGCAGGTTAAGGACCTTGCCCCTTTTCACGATTCGGCACTGCGCAGCTTTAACTGACAATTGCACGATCGTGCGACGTGGCTTCAAAACAAAACTGACGTCCTTTTTTCCCCCACAAATAGAGCCTTCTTTCAGTTGTATTTTATCACCTGTACGGTTTTTATTTTTTACACTATAAACAAAAATAGAGCGACAATTTTGAAAAAAAACAATATTTTTTAATTTTTGCTATAATAAATATCCCCAAAAATATATAAAAAAAGGGATTTTTATAACAGCTTACCTGTAAAATCCTTTTCTTGGAGTACATCACGGGACACAGAGCAGTATAGTAATAACTATGTGGGTTATAGAGCCTACCTTCAGGTGATGGACACTGGCAATCAAGACAGGAAGTTCCCTCCCTATATAACCCCTCCTTTACTGGGAGTACCTCAGTTTTGTAGCAAGCAATACAGGTCCCCTGTCCCCAAGAAGAGGGTGGGGGGGGGGGTTTCTGTGTCCCGTGATGTACTCCAAGAAAAGGATTTTACAGGTAAGCTGTTATAAAAATCCCTTTTTCTTTATCGTACATCACAGGACACAGAGCAGCATAGTAATAACTATGTGGGATGTCCCATAGCAATGCCTACTGAGGGGAGGGAAACTAGAAAAAAATTGAAGTACTAATATAGGTACCCCCGGGCTCCGGGGATCTAAACAGCAGCCTGCAGGACCGCTTGCCCGAAGGCTAGATCCAAGCCCCGTGTAACATCTAACTGATAGAACCTTGTAAAGGTATGGACCGACGACCAGATCGCCGCCCTACAGACTTGAGCCATGGGGGTCTAATGGTGCACCGCCCAAGAGGCGCCCACTGCCCTGGTGGAATGAGCCTTTATAGACTCTGGGGGGTCCTTCCCCCTTAATCCGTAGGCCTGAGAGATGGTCTGCCGGACCCACCTGGCAATAGTGGCCCTAGAAGCCGGCTGGTCTTTTCTAGGTCCATCTAGTAAAACAAATAAGACGTCCGTCTTACGGATCTGGGCAGTAGCCCTCAGATAGATTCTGATCGCTCTTACCACATCTAAAGAATGTAGCAATCTCTCCTTGCCAGAAGCCGGATTAGGGAAAAAGGAGGGAAGGATGACATCCTGGTTTAAATGGAAACTCGATACCACCTTCGGGAGGAAGGATGGATGAGGACGTAAGACAACTCTGTCCTTGTGGATGACTAAATACGGTTCTCGACAAGAGAAAGCAGCTAACTCAGAGACTCTTCTGGCCGAGCATATGGCCACCAAGAACACTAGCTTCCTAGTAAGTAGAACCAAGGGGATTTCCCTTAAAAGTTCAAAGGGCTGTCTCTGCAAAACCGAGAGGACTAGGTTTAGGTCCCAAGGACACAAGGGAACTTTAACTGGGGGATTAACCCGCAAGATTCCTTGTAGGAAAGTTTTGACCAAAGAATGGGTGGCTAACGGCCTCTGAAAGAACACGGATAAAGCCGAAATCTGCCCCTTAATGGTGCTGATGGCTAACTTCATGTTCACCCCTAACTGAAGGAATTCCAGAATCCTACCGACCACGAACTTGTGAGGGTGCCATTTCTTGGTTTCACACCAGGCCACGTAGGCCTTCCATACCCTGTAATAGATCAATCTTGACACAGGCTTCCTGGCATTAATCAAATTGGGTATCACCGACTTAGGGATTCCTCTTCTCTTCAAAATGTAGGATTCAGCCGCCAAGCCGTTAAACTTAACGACGGTAAGGAAGGGTGGCAGATCGGGCCCTGAGTTAGCAGGTCTGGCCGAAGAGGAAGGGGCCATGGGTCCCCTACCAACATCCTTACGATTAGGGTATACCACGACCTTCGGGGCCATGCTGGGGCTATCAGAATAACCGGCTTGACCTCCATCCAGATCCTGCGGAGGAGCCGGGGCAGAAGTCGAACCGGCGGGAAGGCGTAAATCAAAGAGAAGCGGGTCCAAGGACACACTAGTGCGTCTGTCTGGCACGCCAACGGGTCTCTCGATCAGGATACAAACTTGTCCAGCCTTGTATTGAATCTGGACGCTATCAGATCTACATCTGGCATCCCCCATTTGCTGCAAATATCCTGGAACACCTGGTGATGGAGGCACCATTCCCCTGGCGAGATCTGCCGCTGGCTGAGATAATCCGCTCGCCAATTCTCTATGCCGGGGATGAAAACCGCTGAAATGCAGGGTATGTGCCTCTCTGCCCAAGTGAGGACCTGATCGACCTCCTTCTGGGCCGCCCGGCTCCGAGTGCCTCCCTGATGGTTTATATATGCAACGACAGTGGCATTGTCCGATTGCACTTTGACTGGACAACCGCGTAGCTCTGCTGTCCAGGTCCTTAGGGCTAGTCGGATGGCTCGAATCTCCAACTGGTTGATGGGCAAGAATGTTTCTGAAACTGACCACGTTCCCTGCTGGGATAGGTTGCCCATTACCGCTCCCCAGCCTGTCAGGCTGGCGTCCGTTGTCACTATTTCCTATATGATTGGGCTGAAGGATCTCCCCTTTTGGAGATTTTGGGGCGATAGCCACCAGCATAGATTCTGTCGGACTAGGGGAGAAAGAGAAATGGGGTGATCCAATGTTTGAGTCTGCTTGTTCCAAGCAGCCAGGATGGCCGCCTGCAGCCTTCTTGAATGGAACTGTGCGTAAGGCACCGCCTCGAATGTGGCTACCAGTTTCCCTAACAGCCGCATACAGAGGCGAACGGACGGTCTTCTTCTGCTCAGGACGAACCGAATCAATGCCCATAGATTGTAGATCTTGGGTCGAGGCAAGAAAATCTTCAGGCTTTCTGTATCGAACAGCAAGCCGAGATACTCCAATCGTCTTGTTGGTCGCAAGACCGATTTGTCTTCATTTATAACCCAGCCAAGCGACTGGAGATAATGAACTGATATGCAAATTGCTCTCTTCAATTCTAGAGCTGAGCGATCTGTTAACAGAAGGTTGCCTAAATACGCTATCACTGAGATTCCCCGAATTCTCAAGGGGGACAGAATCTTTGTAAAAACCCTGGGAGCCGTGGCCAACCCGAAGGGCAGGGCCACGAACTGGAAATGCAGGTATGCATCCTTTATGTCGATGGATGCTAGGAAATCTTTGCCTTGTACTGCCGCCGCCACAGACCGGACCGAGTCCATACGGAAGGACCGGATGTTTAAGAACCGGTTTAGGCCCTTCAGTTCCTAAATTGGCCTCACGTCGCCATTTGGCTTTGGTATAACGAAAAGATTTGAGTAGTAACCCAGTCCCTGTTCTGGAACTGGTACCTCCACGATCACCTCTTGATGTTGAAGGCGATCCAAGGCCGTTAGAAGAGACCTTCTCTTTCCTAGGTCTTTTGGTATGTTTGAGACCAGAAAACGGGGAGGGGGGAATCCCCGAAACTCCAGGTGGTAGCCTGAGGAAACTGTGGAAAGAACCCATTTGTCAAGGACTTCTTCCTTCCAGGCTTCTGAAAAACCCTGGAGCCTTCCCCCCACCCGAGAGAGTGGGGGCGCCCCTTCAGAGGGACGCTTTAGGGGCTGGTTTGCCTGTTTTACGGGTCCAAGGCCTTCTGCTACTTGAAACCTGACCCTGTGATCTGCCCCCTGAGCCCGGTCTACCAGAAGGCCGTCGATACTGCCGAGAGGTAGACACCGCCGGGGCCGGAGAGGGGGGTCGCTTAAAAGTGGGGCCCCTGATCCTCTTTTTTACCGGTAATAAAGTACTCTTACCGCTAGAGATTTTCTGAATGTATTTGTCGAGATCGTCACCAAATAACCTTTCACCATGAAAAGGAAACCCTGCTAGGAGTTTCTTGCAGGGGGTCTCAGCTGGCCAATTTTTCAGCCATATAAGTCTTCTCATATGGACCAACGCCATGGAAAGATGGGAAGCCTGCTAGATGGAATCCTTAATGGCGTCCACGGCAAAACACAGGGCCCTAGGCAAATCGGCTAAATCTTGAGCCTGCTCAGGTGGGAGATCCCTTAGGATCTGTTTTGTCTGGTCTTTCAAGTCCTGACAAACCCCTATGGCCGCTATAGCCGGCTGAATGACTGCCCCTGCTGTGGTGAATGATGCCTTTAAGACAGTTTCCAATCGCTTATCAGCCGGGTCCTTAAACATTTGGACATTATCCACCGGGCAGGTGAGATTTTTATTGACACATGACACCGCCGCATCAACTGCGGGGACTGCCTATTTGTTTGTAAACTTCTCCTCCATCGGATAGAGGACAGAAAATCTCTTTGGGGTTACAAAGAGTTTGTCCGGCTGAACCCAATCCTGATACATCAGATCCTCCAAGAGAGGATGTATCGGAAACACTGAACCTGATTGTGGAACCTTTAAGGAACCCAATGAAGAGACTGTGCTGACAGCCGGCAGAGGCCGGGGCAGCTTAAAAGCTGAATGCACCATGTCCGTCAAGGACTGGACCCAAAGCCTCTCCGCCTGAGTGGCAGAGAAAGGCTCCTCTAAGGTGGATTCTTCCGAATCAGCTGTCTCTGGCTCATCCGCCTGGTCCCACTCTAAGAGAAAATCCTCCCTGTCCAGGGATTGTACCCCTGGAGAGGGGGACCTGGCCTGCTTTCTTTCGGGCAAAGCGGCTGCAATTAATGCAGTCAATCTCTTCTCCAATCCCCCAAGGGTGGAGGCCAACACCTCCTCTGTAACATAGACAGGGGGTGCCTGGGCTAGGCTGGCAATAGCCCTTAAAGAACCCAATGGCTCAACTGGAGGGCCCAACTCTGGTGTCTCAGGGGAATAGGGTGTCAAAGAGGCTTGTCCCTGATCCTCAGATCCCGATGGGGAGCCCTTTTGCTTCTTTGCATTTTTGCCGGTCTTTGCTGTCCCAGACCCTTTAGAAGCCATGTCCCTGTCTGGAGGACTGCTTATCAGGACACCCACCAGTCAGACAAGAAAAGGATCACTCTAAGGATAATCCCTGAGTCCTCCTTGTCTGGACAGTTACCAAATCACTGTTGCTGGGCTACCGGGCCAATCCAATACACCCTACTGAGGAACCGAGTGTTCGGGGTTAAGGGGAGCCTTCGCTGAAGGAGACTGCTCTCTGCTGAGTCCACACCACCAAAGGTTCTCAGAGCTACAGGAGTAAGCTTCCGCTCTGTGTCCCACCTGCAGACTGACACAACTGAGCTTTTAAACTCACTGGCTGTCTGCATTCGGGTGGGCGTCACAAGGTATTCCACCCCTCCCCCCAAAAGCGCGCACACGCGCGCCACAACACACAAGGCCCCCGCGTGCCACAGACGCGCACCCGCGCGCGTGCACAGACGCGCGCACCCGCGCGCGCACACACGCAGGCGCGCGCACGCACGCCGAACGGAGGCCAGCGAGGAGGATGGGGGTGACTGCCCCAGGCAGGAAAAAACTATTTAACCCAGGCTGAAAGAAGAGAACCGACAGGTAACAGTTTAAACTTAACAATCAACCATGCAAGTAGAAATGTAGGATTGGCCAGGGGATAACCATATAGGGAATAGCAGCCATCCTGTCTAGTATAGACATAGTGGTCAACATTGCCTCTGCGATCAGCATAACAGGCCACCCATAGACCCAGAATAAACTGGAGGACCTACTGTCGGACCAAGTCCCGCAGGCCCCCCACTTACCTCTCCACGCTGCAGGGTATTGCCTAAGCAAGAGGCCCAATCTTCACCCCTCACCGTGGGTTTTGCCAAAAGACCTTCAGGGACCGGGGTCCATCAGTAGGAACACCACTCCCCTGGACCTGTAGAGCACCCTGGCATCAGAAGCACTTAGCCATGGAATAGGCCAGAGCTCTGGAGCCCAGAGTCCAGCCCTCAATTAGAGAGGCATTATAGGCCAAACCTTGTTCTTCCACGAGGCCCGGGTACCGTCCATTTTGGCTATGAAGCACTTTGAACGGATCCGGAATTCAAGCCTGCTTTAGTCCAGACAGGACCACCTAAGCAAGAGCTTTGCGAACGTGACCAACACCTAAGACACTGGCGAAAAAACTGGGGTACTCCCAGTAAGGGAGGGGTTATATAGGGAGGGAACTTCCTGTCTTGATTGCCAGTGTCCATCACCTGAAGGTAGGCTCTATAACCCACATAGTTATTACTATGCTGCTCTGTGTCCCGTGATGTACGATAAAGAAAAAATGTTTTCTCCTCAGTTTAGGCCGATATGTATTCTTCTACCTATTTTTGGTAAAAAAAAATTGCAATAAGCGTTTATTGGTTTGCGCAAAAGTTATAGCATCTACAAAATAGGGGATAGTTTTATGGCATTTGTATTAATAATTTTTTTTTCTAGTAATGGTGGCGATCAGTGTATTTTTTCGTGACTGCGACATTATGGTGGACGCATTACCATTGTAATTTTCACAGCGAAAAGTTCTATAAAAATGCACTGATTACTGTGAAAATGACACTGGCAGTGAAAGGGTTAACCACTAGGGGGCGCTAAGGGGTTAAGTGTGCCCTAAGGGAGTGATTCTTACTGTAGGGGGGTGTGGCTGTAGGTGTGACATCACTGATCGTCGTTCCCTATATCAGGGAACAGACGATCAGTGTCACTGCCACTGAGAAGAACGGGGAAGGTGTGTTTACACTCGCCTCTCCCGTTCTTCAGCTCCTGTGACCGATTGCGGGACACCGGCGGCGATCGGGTCCGTGGGTCCCGCGGGCGTGTTCATGGAGCTTCGGACCAGGTCTTGTGCGCGACCCACGGCTGGGTTCTTAAAGGCAACGTACATGTACGTGCCTGTGCCCAACCGTGCCATTCTGCCGACGTAAATGTGCAGGAGGCGGTCCTTAAGTGGTTAAGAATATAAATTCTGTTTTTATTTCAAATGCATTTACTTGTTTTCTTTTATTTACATCAACAGACTACCAAAGCTGTCCAGGAAAGTGACAGTGATATGGGTTGGCACAAAAAGATAACACAGCCAGGGGTGCGTACAAATCTTCACCTTTGATTTTAATGGTTTAAAGATTTTACTTTAAACTTGAACATTTTGGTGCAGCAAATTGTATGTGAAACTGCAAGCAACATGGTCAAGAAAATCTATTCTAACTTCCCTGTAAAAGGAAGATACATATTCTGAAGGTGCTTCAATCCAGTCACATGATCTCCCTAGGGGCCGGCTTCAGGGGAGAGGAGAGATCACTAACAATGGTTGCAATGCCTATGCAGTGCACGTAACCCATATGGGGCATCATTTTTCAACTGTCGCTCCTCACCTGTGAAGTCAGTCACTGGGAGCCGATCATGTGACTGGACCAGACAGCCTTCACAAAAATGTAATTATAAGCAGCTTCCCTTTACAGGGTATTTAGAAAAGGATTTAGAAAGGGGGTGGAAGCAGATTTAAGCTTAGGTAAATCAATTCTGGACTTCCACTTTACTGAAAAATGTTCACGTTTTCAGAACACTTCTTGTTTTAAAAACAAAACCAATAAAGACATTAATATCATCAGCTAACAATATGTTGTATATGTTCCCTGTATGGGTAAAGTCATTGCACATATAGTGCCTTGAAAAAATATTCATACCCCTTGAAATGTTCAACATTTTGTCATATTACAACCAAAGACGTAAATGTATTTTATTGGGATTTTATGACCAACACCAAGTGGCACATAAGTGTGAAGTGGAAGGAAAATGATGAATAATTTTCAAAATGTTTTACAAATAAATATCTAAAAAGTGTGGCATGCATTTGTATTCAGCCCTCTTTATTCTTATACCCCTAACTCAAATCGTATGGAACCAATTGCCTTAAGAAGTCACCTAATTAGTAAATAACGTCCACCTGTGTGTAATTTAATCTCATTATAAATACAGCCTTTCTATGAAGCCCTCCGAGGTTTGTTAGATAACCTTGTGAACAAACAGCATTATGAAGGACAAGGAACACACCAGACAGGTCAGGAATAACATTGTGGAGAAGTTTAAAGCAGGGTTAGGTTATAAAAAAATATCCCACAGGTGGCCGTCCACCTAAATCGACAGACCGGGCAAGGAGAGCATTAATCAGAGAAGCAGCCAAGAGGCCCATAGTAACTCTGGAGGAGCTGCAGAGATCCACAGCTCAGGTGGGAGAATCTGTCCACAGGACAACTATTAGTCGTGTACTCCAAAAATCTGGCCTTCATTGAAGAATGGCAAGAAGAAAGACATTATTAAAATAAATACATAAGAAGTCCTGTTTGCGGTTTGGGAGAGGCCACATGGGAGACACAGCAAACAAGTGGAAAAAAAGTGGTGCTCTGGCCAGATGACACCAAGATGTAACATTCTGGTCTAAAGGAAAACGCAATGTGGGAAATCCTTGAAAATAAACCTGTTATAGTCTGCAAAAGACTTGAGACTGGGGTGGAGGTTCACCTTTCCGCAGGACACTAACTCTAAACATACAGCCAGAGCTACAATGGAATGGTTTAGATCAAAGCATATTAATGTGTTAGAATGGCCCAGTTTAGTCCAGACCTAAATCCAATTGAGAATCTGTGGCAAGACTTTAAAATTGCAGTTTACAGATGCTCTCCATCCAGTCTGACAGAGCTTGAGTTATTTTGCAAAGAAGAATGGGCAAAAATGTCACTCTCTACATGTGCCAAGCTGGTAGAGACATACCCAAAAAGATTTGCAGCTGTAATTGCAGTGAAAGGTGTTTCTACAAAGTATAGACTCAGGGGGGCTGAATACAAATGCACACCACACTTTTACAGTTGAGTTGAGCGACTAGAAAGTGTAGTGTGGAGAATCCAAGATAACAAATATAAAAAAGAAAGAAAGAAGGGGAGAGTAGAAGTAACAAGCAATGAAAAATAGACAAGGGGTAGGAAACTCACAGGAAATAGGGAGGAATAGAGTTGTGGGAGATAGGCAGACCAGGCTGGAGGATCCATAGGTAGAGATCTGTAGGTAGAATAAGTATATGAACAAGTATATGCAGTTTACATTTTAAGTGGGTTGCAGTTAAAAGAGGGAAGTCGAAAATGGTCTATCCACGGCATCCAGATGTGTTGGTACTTATCCAACTTATCCTCTTTTAATGTTGTTAGCTTCTCAAAAAACATATTATGGGAGACCCTATTCAGGAAGTTTTTTTACGACATTGTTAGTTACAGTGTTGGGAAAAAAAGGTATTATATTGTGTCTTATCAGTCCTTAGATGTAGTGGTTGTATTAATGTTCTTTTTTTTTTTTTTTAAAGTGTATTTTGTGCGTGAACTCGAGAGAGAGGAGCCGGACTGCAGGAGTTGGGAGTAGGCAGACCCTCCCCCCGGAGGCAATCGCCATCCTTCTCCATGCCCCCGGTGGCAATGGCGGGTGTGAGGGGGGGCCTCCCACTCACCCCGCCCTACCTGCTCCACTTGGGAGCCCAACTGGGGCCCAACAGGACCCCATCGGGGCAGAGGGACTCCCCCTATGAGGGAGTGAGGGGGCCCAACCCACCAAGCCAGCCCCGTAGGTCCTTCGCCTCTCTTTAGGAGACCGCATGGCCAAAGTGCGTGCGTATTAAACCAATTTTGTGTGCGTGCAAGTGTGGTGGTTTTTGTGGGGGGGGGGTGGGCGTACTAAGCACAGGTGTACCTTGCATAGCACACCCACCGGGAGCCGGGCTGAGACCACCAAACTCAATTCACATGTAGCCAAGACCGGGATCCGAACCCTTGGCTGCAGAGGTGAACGGCTTGTCAGCGCAGTGCCAATCACGTTGAGCCACCACAGCTCCTTGTATTAATGTTCTTCATTCATGATTTGTATTCATTTATTATCACGTGGTTATCCTGACAGTAACAAGTTTCCTGTCCTAGGGTGACAATGCTCAAATACCATACTGTATATATGTAGGAGAAACGTTAGTACAGGAAATGTGTTAGGGCTACAAAACACCCCCTGTCAATATCCCCATAGTATAGGGAGAAGGTGTTCATTAGTCCACATAGAGAACTGTGTTAAGAAGGCCATTGTTTGAGATTTTAGTTTAGTGCACAAGAATTTTCAAGGACAATTGATTATTGACAGGAAAAATACTGTTCTCACCATTGTACATCTTTTTTTTAATCTCTGTGTCACTCCTCAGGAATTTTTTTAGCCACTCCCCCGCTACATGCACTCCCTCCAATTTCAGCTGCACATGATTTTTCTGTACTGCCTTCCTAATAGTGACACAGTATGCCATGCCTGAGCAGCGTGTGCTGCCTCTAGACCCTACCAGGAGCACATGCTACAGGGTGACAATTCCTGATGGGAGACAACTGCCACCTCATAGCAAGTAGATGTTTTGATGTTTTGGTCCCCATTCACACTTGAGGGTTTTTGGTTTTCATTTGTTTTAGTGTTTAAAAAAGGCATTTTTGTGCATTTTAGGATTAAAGTGGTTGTAAAGCCTCAAAGTTTTTTTTACCTTAAAGCATTATGCATTAAGGTGAAAAACCTTCGGTGCTGCAGACCCCCCCCCCCCCCAGTTTATTTTTTTTACCTGAGCCCTATCCGATCCAGCGATGTGCACAAGCACAGTGGCTTCAGCCGTTGTCTCTCTCCTCATTTTGACAGATTAATATCAGCAGAAGCCTTTGGCTCCCATTGCTGTCAATCAAATTCAGTGACACAAAATTGGAGTGTTCGTGGCCGAGTCCCACTGTCTGTGTGAATTGACACAGCAGTAGGATTCTAGAGTGAGCGCGCATGGATGCCCCCATGAAAAGCAGTATTCCATGGGGAACCCAATGAAGAGGAGGGGCCTGGAGAATTGGCGGGGCACCCCAGAAGAAGATCAGGGCCACTCTGTGTAAAACAATTGCACAGAGCAGGCAAGTATAGGCATGTTTATTATTTTTCTTAAAACAAAAGCGTTTTTTTCAATGATTAGCTAGTTATTAGGCAGGGAAATAAATGTCTATGCAATGACCTTTAACCACTTAGCAACCACCTGCCGAAAAATAACGGAGGCAAGGTGGTTGCTTAACTCTGGGAGCACGTTATGGGGCGCGCACACGGGAATGTCCGTGACCGCCGGGTCCAGAGGACCCGGCGGGTCACGGATCACGGTAAATCGCCGCTGATAGCGGCGGTTTACCACGTGATCACGCCGTCCAATGACAGCGCGATCAGATGTAAACAGACCGGCGTCATTTGATGACGCCGGTTCCTCCCTCCTCTCTCTGTACCGATCGGTACAGTGTGAGAGGAGAGGGGAGAGAGCGGATGGCAGCGCCAGTGCTGCGGGCTGGATCTGTGACAAATGTAGTCACAGATCCATCCATCCATCCCTCCCTGCTCAGCCATCCCTGCTGCACATACTCTGCAATGCTGGGCAATACTCTGGGGGGGCAACACTCTGGGGGGGCAACACTCTGCAATACTCTGGGCATACTCTGGGCATACTCTGGGCATACTATGGGGGGCTATACTCTGGGCATACTCTGGGCATACTCTGGGCATACTCTGGGCATACTCCGCAATACTCTGGGCATACTCCGCAATACTCTGGGCATACTCCGCAATACTCTGGGCATACAGCGCCCCTGTCCCCGTGAGCTCGCATGCAGAAGCGAACGCATACGCAAGTCCCGCCCACATATGAAAACGGTGTTCAAACCACACATGTGAGGTATCGCTGCGAACGTTAGAGCGAGAGCAATCATTTTGGCCCTAGACCTCTTCTCCAACTAAAATGATGTAACCAGTAAAAATATTTAAAGCGTCACCTATGGGGATTTTTAAGTCGCAAAGTTTGGCGCCATTCCATGTGGCCACGCTGTGTCAAAAAGTCCCACACATGGGGTATCGCCATACTCGGGAGGAATAGCAGAATGTGTTTTGGGGTGTAATTTGTGGTATGCATATGCTGTGTGTGAGAAATAACCCGCTAATATGAAAATTTTGTGGAAAGAAAATAAAAATGAAAAAAATCTTGATTTTGCAAAGAATTGTGGGAAAAATTACAACTTCAAAAAACTCACAATGCCTCTTTCTAAATACCTTGGAATGTCTTCTTTCCAAAAAGGGGTCATTTGGGGGGTATTTGTACTTTTCTGGCATGTTAGGGTCTCAAGAAATGAGAGAGGATGTCAGTACATCAGATGTGATCAAATTGATCAATTTTCAGTAATTGGTACCATAGCTTTTAGACCCTATAACTTTCACCCAGACTAAATAATATCTAAATTGTTTTTGTTTTGTTACCAAAGATATGTAGCAGTATACATTTTAGGCCAAGTTTATGACGAAAAATTACTTTTTTGCAAAATGTTATAATAGAAATGAAGAAAAATTCATTTTTTTTCAAAATTTTCGTTCTTTTTTCATTTATAGTGAAAAAAATAAAAACCGCAGAGGTGATAAAATACCACCAAAAGAAAGCTCTATTTGTGGGAAAAAAAGGACAAAAATTTCATTTGGTTATAGTGTTGTATGACTGAGTTATTGTCATTCAAAATGTGAGAGCACCGAAAGCTGAAAATTGGTCTGGTTATTAAGTGGGTTTAAGTGCCCAGTAGTCAAGTGGTTAAGCGACTTTTATGCTGAGATGTAAAAAAAAACAAAAAAAACATGAAATATAATGGAAATCTTAGTGCAAAGCTTTGAAGCTGCAAGTCTTGCTCCCATTTGCCTAGGTATGAATGGGACCTAAACGAGGATTAAAACTTTTTTTTTTCTTTTTTTTTGCAGAACACGTTAAAAATTGTATGAGATTTTAATGATTGGGTTTAGGTCCACTTTACCAGCAGTCTCCAAAATGTTACATGAAGCTTTAATGTCTATGTATATTATGAATCTTGCTATGCTGAAGAAAGATCCAAATTATTATTTATTTTTTGGCCCTAGCGACTGAACGTCCACTCTTCCCATCCTTGACCAGTCCAGCATTGCAGCTGCCAGTCACTGTAGTGGGCAGCAAACACTTCAAGCAAACTTTGTCAATGCTCATTTCAGATTTCTTGCACAATGCTTGCCTGATCCTGACAGCTATGAAAATCAGGAAGGATTAAACAGTGCATGTCATAGGACTGTATTTGTGCCATACAATTGACAGCAACACGTGCTTTTTCATTAAAAAAAATATAACAATAAATAGCAGGTTATCATTACATATCAAAGATTTGATTATGCTTTTTACCATCCTAGGCATTTTTGTAGTAAATAGAAGACAATACTTTAGTTTTGTCTTTTCTGTCTGACTGTTCTGTTTTTCCAAATCTTTCTAAGGCCCCTTTCACACATGCAGACCATTGTCCATTTTTCATGAATCCGTTGAGGGATGAAAAATTGACATCAATACATCTTTATGGAAAAAAACTGATGTAAATGGATGATCCATTTTCATCAATTTACAACTGCTTCTGTCAACATCCGTTTTTTGGAACGGATCAAAGCCCATTTTTTTCCTGTAATTGGATGAATTAGAATTGGATTGGAAGAAAAACTAATGTACAGTGCCTTAAAAAGGTACTCATACCTCTTGAAATTTTCCACATTTTGTTATGTTACAACCAAAAACATACATACAGTATATTTAATTGGAATTGTATGTGATAGACCAACACAAAGTGGCACATAATTGTGAAGTTGAAGAAAATTGATAATAGGTTTTACAAATAAATATCTGAAAAGTGTGCCATCCATTTGTATTCAGCCCTCTTTATTCTGATTACCTCTAACTAAAATTTTGTGAAACTAATTGCCTTAAAAATCACCTAATTAGAAAATAGACTCCACCTGAGAACCTTAGTGAACAAACAACATCATGAATGCACCAGACAGGTCAGTGATAAAGTTGTGGAGAAGTTTAAAGCAGGCTTAGGTTATAAAAAAAATATCCCACACGTTGAACATCTCATGGAGCACTGTTCAATCCTTCAATCCTTCATCCGAAAATGTAAAGAGTATGGCACAAATGCAATCCTACCAAAACATGGCAGTCCACCTAAACTGACAGGCCGGGCAAGGAGAACATTAATCAGATAAGCAGCCAAGAGGCCCATGGTAACTCTGGAAGTGCTGAAGAGATCCACAGCTCAGGTGGGAGAATCTGTCCACAGGACAAATATTACTTGTGCACTCCACAAATCTGGTATTTATGAAAGTATGGCAAGAAGAAAGCCACTGTTGAAAGCCAAAAGAAGTCTTGTTTGCAGCTTCCGAGAAGCCATGTGGGGGACACAGCAAACGTGGAAGAAGGTGCTCTGGTCAGATGGGACCAAAGTTGAACTTGTTGGCCTTGTGTGGTAGAAAACTAACACTGCACATCACCCTGAACACACCATCTCCACTGTGAAACATGGTGGTGGCAGAAGCATGTTGTGGGGATGCTTTTCTTCAGCAGGGACAGGGAAGCTGATAAGAGTTGATGGGAAGATAGATGCAGCCAAATAGAGGGCAATCTTAGAAAATAAAAAAAAAACTGTTGGAGTCTGCAAAAGACTTGCAACTGGGGCAGAGGTTCACCTTCCAGCAGGACACTGACTCTAAACATACAGCGAGAGCTACAATGGAATGGTTTAGATCAAAGCATATTAATATTTTAGAATGGCCCAGTTAAAGCCCAGACCTAAATCCAATTGAGAATCTGTGGCAAGACTTAAAAATTGCTGTTCACAGACGCTCTCCATCCAGTTTGACAGAGCTTAAGCTATTTTGCAAAAATGTGCAAAAATGTCTCTCACTAGATGTGCAAAACTGATAAAGACTCAGGGGGGCTGAATACAAATGCACGCCACACTTTTCACATATTTATTTGTAAAAAATGTTGAAAACCATATATCATTTTACTTCCACTTCACAATTATGTGCCACTTAGGGATCAGCCGAATCCCCCCCAGTTCGGTTTGCATCCAGAACATGCGAACAGATCGACAGTTTGCGTGAACATTCGAACACCGTTAAAGTCTATGGGACTCGAATGTGAGAAATCAAAAGTGCGAATTTTAAAGGCTAATATGCAGGTTATTGTTCTAAAATGGGTTTGGGGACCCGGGACCTGCCCCAGGGGACATGTATCAATGCAAAAAGGTTTTAAAAACATCAGTTTCGGGAGCAGTGATTTTAATGATGCTTAAAGTGAAAAAATAAAAGTGAAATATTCCTTTAAATGTCCTACCTGGGGGTGTCTATAGTATGACTTTGAAGTGGCGCGTGTTTCCAGTGTTTAGAGCAGTCCCTGCAAAAAATGAAATTTCTAAAGGAATAAAAGTCATTTAAATCTGCTTGCAGCTGTAATGTAATGTTGGGTCCCCGCAATATGGATGACATTTTTTGAGATAAATGGCATGGGTACCCCCCCTGCCCACCCCCCAGCCCATTACCAGACCCTTTGGGTCTTGTATGGATATTAAGGGAAACCCTGCACCCAAATAAAAAAAAGAAAAGATGTGGGGCCCCCAGGCCCTATATACTCTGAACAGCAGTATACAGGTGGTCCCAAGAAAGACAGGGACTGTAGGTTTGTTTTAAGTTGAATCTGTTTGTAATTTGGAACAGGTAAATTTTGTAAGTGTAGCTCCAGCCAAAAAATCTATTTTTAAGCCTTTTGGAAATCATAGGGAAGGGTTATCATCACCCCTGTAACATTTGTTTTGCTGTCTGTGCCCCTGTTAAAAAGATTCCACCTCACTTTGTCCCAATGACAATTGGATTTAAAAAATGTAGGGTTTTTAGGGAAATGAGGATTGGTGATAAAGCATCAGTGGGGACACCTTTTCCCCATATTAACTCTTACAGGAGAGAATTTCCCTTCCCAGGGGTAGATTTACTCTAACTTCCTGTTGTCTCCCTCTGTTTGTAAGTAGGAGTCATTTGTAAGTCGGATGTTTGAAAGTAGGGCACCGCCTGTATATACTATACGGCCTGCCCTATATACTCTGCAGAAAATTGGGCCTTAGGTGTTGGTGGTACCAGAGCACTGTAATGCCGCATACACATGACCATTTTTCGGGTTGTAAAAAATTACGTTTTTTTGTTTATGTCATTAAACATGACTGTGTGTGGGCTCCAGAGCATTTTTTAACGATGTAAAAAATGGCCATTAAAAATTTAGAACATGCTCTAATGTTTCACAAAACGGCGTAAAAAAATGGTCGTGTGTGGGCTTTAACGATGTGAAAAAACGTGCATGCTCAGAAGCAAGTTAGGAGATTAGCGTGCTCGTTCTGGTAAAACTAGCGTTCGTAATGGAGTAAGCACATTCATCACGCTGTAACAGACTGAAAAGGGCAAATTATCTTTTACCAACACAAAATCAGCAAAAGCAGCCCAAAGGGTGGCGCGATCCAAATGGAACTTCCCCTTTATAGTGCCGTTGTACGTGTTGTACATCACCACCGCGCTTTGCTAAACCATTTTTTCTTCACGATCGTGTGTAAGCAAGGCCGTTTTAACGATCGGGTTGAAAAAAACGTTGTTTTTTCTAGACCATAAAAAATTTCATTTTTTACAACCCGAAAAACGGTCGTGTGTACGCGGCATGAGCCCTCACTGTTAGGCCGCGTACACACGACCAAATAAATCTGTTCAAATCGGTCTGACAGACCGATTTGATCAGATTTGTCTGCTGGGCTGTTTTGGTTTGATTGCTGTACACAGGATCAAACCAAAATCCCCGCCGGCAGACAGCGCGGTGACGTGGCGATGATGTTGACGCCGCCACGTCACCGCACCAGGAAGTAAAACACTTCCGCGCATGTGTCGAATCCATTCGACGCATGTGCGGGCAGATATGTCTGCTGGTTAGTGAAGTGATTTCCGCGCCAAATGGATAAATTAATAAAGTGTATCACTCTAAGTAATAAAAATATATAATTTTACTCCGTTGGGCAACCAACATACTGTAGCAAACAGCTGCTCCTCAGTGTAAACAGTGGTGTGCTGCAAAAAGTAAATATAAAGTGAATGAGGGCGCTAGAAAAGGTAATACTCTATCTATATGGTAGAGAGGAAAAACCCAATGGAAATGTGGATAAATGTATCATGGGGATGCCAAATTAACAACAATCCATCGTGACATTGACAAAGGTGCAAAATATCAATCAATCATCTAATCAATCAACTTGAGGAAAAACACTTAACAAAAACTAGCTTGTGAACGCAATAAAAAATTACAAATTATGTATTTAATACTGTGCATAAATTTAAAGAAATTTGTCTTTGGCGTGCATTAATTAGAAGGTGACACCCGTTATATTCATAGGACAGTGTAAATCCGTCCTACATAAAAATAATAGTGTAAAGGAAATATATAAATTGTATATATATTAAAGTCCAGTGCAAAACTGAGATAAAAATAGATGTGCAGGAATGCAGGGTATCTGATCACAGACGTGCTTGGCAGCCTTTCACCATGGAAATTCTTAGTATCACCAAAACGTGCTGGAAAATGATTATGCGCTTACCACAGATCAAGACCTCTTAATTAAAAGCAGGTCATGCAAGCTGGACAGGATAAGTGCCTGTTTCACTGATGGCAAGCCCTGGATTCAGATGCAGCAGGATCTTGGAACCATAGCACTCATAATAAAACAAAGAGAATATGGGGAAAGCCCATAGTGCTTTATCTTTATTTAAAAAATTAAAATGCACAAACACACAGCCGGGTGGCCTCTTACTTTGTAACGTGCCTGCCTGGCACTAGGACTGACAGCGCAATGTTGGTTATCACCGGGAACCCGCTTGGGTGCACAGTTGACCCGATGGATGCTGGTTGCGATGTTAAGTCGGGCAGGAGCAGGGCACTAGAGGATCAGCTGGGTCTAGATTATGCCAAACTTCGCCGCCGACATATGTTTCGTAACTGTGTACGTCATCAGGGGGGCGTGTCTGGCCGCTAAGGATTGTGGTTTATGTAGGCTGAAGGGAGGCGCTGGATGTCAATCAATAGGGCAAACCGCCATATGCAGCGCAGTCCCAGAGCCGTGCAGTTTCACTAGCACAGACTTGAACACAAAAACAGCATCACAATCTCTGCTACAGAAATTAAAACTTTAAAATTCCTATAAAAAGGTATTAATACTAGTGACTGTAAACATGGATGGACATCACTAATTATGCCAAGGAATACTACTTGTTTACATACAAAGAGAACGCTTTGCTTGTTGTTCCACACTCATCATGATGTAAATCTACACAAGCAAAGTACTTTCTGGTATTTAATTGATGAATCAGTATCTAAGAGACTTGTTAGTGGATGATTATATCTCTCTTCCCCAACAATGATGGTCAAGATATTGGTGTATATGCCTGAAAGGCTAATAACAATATAAGTGAGGTCTAAATTGGAGACAACTTACTCTCCAGTGCCACCTACTGGTCCCAATAGGTACCGCTGGAAGAAGCTGTTATATTAAATGATATAGATATTATAGGGAATATAAAGATGGGGGTGTGTGTCCGCCACGTGTCCTCACAGAACCCACTGCATCTCCATCCTCCCATTATCCCCTCTTTTATATGCTCCCTTTATTCCAGGAGAAACGGGGAAACTATATCTCTAGGAAACATCTCTAGAAATGCATATTATAGAATGAGGTTAACCCCCTCAGATGATTGTTAATCATTGGCTAAAAAGCAATTAAGGTCTAATTCCACATTCATTCCCAAAGGATGCATGCTCTTTAGCTTGTGTATCCACATCGTTTCATTTTGGGACACACTGCGTGTCATGTGTGTCCCTCTCCAATGTTTGGTGGTTAGATCTATTCCAAAGAAGGTACACTGGGTAGGATCACTTTGATGTTTTTCCATAAAGTGTCGGGATACACTATGGTTTGGGAATTTGTTGCGAATATTAGCCAGATGTTCATTTACTCTGATTCTAAGTTTTCAAGTTGTTCTCCCTACATATTGGAGGGGACACGTACATTCAAGGATGTAGGTGACATGGTCAGAGTTACATGTAATAAATGGTGTGATTTGAAATTCCTCATTTGTAATGTATGATTTGAAGTTTTGTCTTTTTTTAGAAGCTCCTGGTCGACGGGTTGTTTTACATGCTTTGCACCTAGTGCAATGATAGAAACCCGGGAGGTCTAAAAAAGTTTTGGGTCTTTCTGGTGGGTCGGGAACATTTCGTGCGATTTTATTTCTTAGACTTGGTGCTCGCCGATAAATAAATTTTGGTGTTTTTGAAATGCATGTTTGGAGATCTTGGTCTTTAAGTAAGATTGGCCAATGTTTTTTATATATAGCTTCAATTTCTTTGTACTGTCTGTTAAACCCCGAAATTAATGCTGTCTCTCTTTTCTGTTCCTTTTTTGGTTGTTTGGTACTTTGCTTGTGTAGATTTACATCATGATGAGTGTGGAACAACAAGCAAAACGTTCTCTTTGTATGTAAACAAGTAGTATTCCTTGGCATAATTAGTGATGTCCATCCATGTTTACAGTCACTAGTATTAATACCTTTTTATAGGAATTTTAAAGTTTTAATTTCTGTAGCAGAGATTGTGATGCTGTTTTTGTGTTCAAGTCTGTGCTAGTGAAACTGCACGGCTCTGGGACTGCGCTGCATATGGCGGTTTGCCCTATTGATTGACATCCAGCGCCTCCCTTCAGCCTACATAAACCACAATCCTTAGCGGCCAGACACGCCCCCCTGATGACGTACACAGTTACGAAACATATGTCGGCGGCGAAGTTTGGCATAATCTAGACCCAGCTGATCCTCTAGTGCCCTGCTCCTGCCCGACTTAACATCGCAACCAGCATCCATCGGGTCAACTGTGCGCCCAAGCGGGTTCCCGGTGATAACCAACATTGCGCTGTCAGTCCTAGCTTGTGAACGCAATAAAAAATTACAAATTATGTATTTAATACTGTGCATAAATTTAAAGAAATTTGTCTTTGGCGTGCATTAATTAGAAGGTGACACCCGTTATATTCATAGGACAGTGTAAATCCGTCCTACATAAAAATAATAGTGTAAAGGAAATATATAAATTGTATATATATTAAAGTCCAGTGCAAAACTGAGATAAAAATAGATGTGCAGGAATGCAGGGTATCTGATCACAGACGTGCTTGGCAGCCTTTCACCATGGAAATTCTTAGTATCACCAAAACGTGCTGGAAAATGATTATGCGCTTACCACAGATCAAGACCTCTTAATTAAAAGCAGGTCATGCAAGCTGGACAGGATAAGTGCCTGTTTCACTGATGGCAAGCCCTGGATTCAGATGCAGCAGGATCTTGGAACCATAGCACTCATAATAAAACAAAGAGAATATGGGGAAAGCCCATAGTGCTTTATCTTTATTTAAAAAATTAAAATGCACAAACACACAGCCGGGTGGCCTCTTACTTTGTAACGTGCCTGCCTGGCACTAGGACTGACAGCGCAATGTTGGTTATCACCGGGAACCCGCTTGGGTGCACAGTTGACCCGATGGATGCTGGTTGCGATGTTAAGTCGGGCAGGAGCAGGGCACTAGAGGATCAGCTGGGTCTAGATTATGCCAAACTTCGCCGCCGACATATGTTTCGTAACTGTGTACGTCATCAGGGGGGCGTGTCTGGCCGCTAAGGATTGTGGTTTATGTAGGCTGAAGGGAGGCGCTGGATGTCAATCAATAGGGCAAACCGCCATATGCAGCGCAGTCCCAGAGCCGTGCAGTTTCACTAGCACAGACTTGAACACAAAAACAGCATCACAATCTCTGCTACAGAAATTAAAACTTTAAAATTCCTATAAAAAGGTATTAATACTAGTGACTGTAAACATGGATGGACATCACTAATTATGCCAAGGAATACTACTTGTTTACATACAAAGAGAACGCTTTGCTTGTTGTTCCACACTCATCATGATGTAAATCTACACAAGCAAAGTACTTTCTGGTATTTAATTGATGAATCAGTATCTAAGAGACTTGTTAGTGGATGATTATATCTCTCTTCCCCAACAATGATGGTCAAGATATTGGTGTATATGCCTGAAAGGCTAATAACAATATAAGTGAGGTCTAAATTGGAGACAACTTACTCTCCAGTGCCACCTACTGGTCCCAATAGGTACCGCTGGAAGAAGCTGTTATATTAAATGATATAGATATTATAGGGAATATAGAGATGGGGGTGTGTGTCCGCCACGTGTCCTCACAGAACCCACTGCATCTCCATCCTCCCATTATCCCCTCTTTTATATGCTCCCTTTATTCCAGGAGAAACGGGGAAACTATATCTCTAGGAAACATCTCTAGAAATGCATATTATAGAATGAGGTTAACCCCCTCAGATGATTGTTAATCATTGGCTAAAAAGCAATTAAGGTCTAATTCCACATTCATTCCCAAAGGATGCATGCTCTTTAGCTTGTGTATCCACATCGTTTCATTTTGGGACACACTGCGTGTCATGTGTGTCCCTCTCCAATGTTTGGTGGTTAGATCTATTCCAAAGAAGGTACACTGGGTAGGATCACTTTGATGTTTTTCCATAAAGTGTCGGGATACACTATGGTTTGGGAATTTGTTGCGAATATTAGCCAGATGTTCATTTACTCTGATTCTAAGTTTTCAAGTTGTTCTCCCTACATATTGGAGGGGACACGTACATTCAAGGATGTAGGTGACATGGTCAGAGTTACATGTAATAAATGGTGTGATTTGAAATTCCTCATTTGTAATGTATGATTTGAAGTTTTGTCTTTTTTTAGAAGCTCCTGGTCGACGGGTTGTTTTACATGCTTTGCACCTAGTGCAATGATAGAAACCCGGGAGGTCTAAAAAAGTTTTGGGTCTTTCTGGTGGGTCGGGAACATTTCGTGCGATTTTATTTCTTAGACTTGGTGCTCGCCGATAAATAAATTTTGGTGTTTTTGAAATGCATGTTTGGAGATCTTGGTCTTTAAGTAAGATTGGCCAATGTTTTTTATATATAGCTTCAATTTCTTTGTACTGTCTGTTAAACCCCGAAATTAATGCTGTCTCTCTTTTCTGTTCCTTTTTTGGTTGTTTGGTACTTTGCTTGTGTAGATTTACATCATGATGAGTGTGGAACAACAAGCAAAGCGTTCTCTTTGTATGTAAACAAGTAGTATTCCTTGGCATAATTAGTGATGTCCATCCATGTTTACAGTCACTAGTATTAATACCTTTTTATAGGAATTTTAAAGTTTTAATTTCTGTAGCAGAGATTGTGATGCTGTTTTTGTGTTCAAGTCTGTGCTAGTGAAACTGCACGGCTCTGGGACTGCGCTGCATATGGCGGTTTGCCCTATTGATTGACATCCAGCGCCTCCCTTCAGCCTACATAAACCACAATCCTTAGCGGCCAGACACGCCCCCCTGATGACGTACACAGTTACGAAACATATGTCGGCGGCGAAGTTTGGCATAATCTAGACCCAGCTGATCCTCTAGTGCCCTGCTCCTGCCCGACTTAACATCGCAACCAGCATCCATCGGGTCAACTGTGCGCCCAAGCGGGTTCCCGGTGATAACCAACATTGCGCTGTCAGTCCTAGCTTGTGAACGCAATAAAAAATTACAAATTATGTATTTAATACTGTGCATAAATTTAAAGAAATTTGTCTTTGGCGTGCATTAATTAGAAGGTGACACCCGTTATATTCATAGGACAGTGTAAATCCGTCCTACATAAAAATAATAGTGTAAAGGAAATATATAAATTGTATATATATTAAAGTCCAGTGCAAAACTGAGATAAAAATAGATGTGCAGGAATGCAGGGTATCTGATCACAGACGTGCTTGGCAGCCTTTCACCATGGAAATTCTTAGTATCACCAAAACGTGCTGGAAAATGATTATGCGCTTACCACAGATCAAGACCTCTTAATTAAAAGCAGGTCATGCAAGCTGGACAGGATAAGTGCCTGTTTCACTGATGGCAAGCCCTGGATTCAGATGCAGCAGGATCTTGGAACCATAGCACTCATAATAAAACAAAGAGAATATGGGGAAAGCCCATAGTGCTTTATCTTTATTTAAAAAATTAAAATGCACAAACACACAGCCGGGTGGCCTCTTACTTTGTAACGTGCCTGCCTGGCACTAGGACTGACAGCGCAATGTTGGTTATCACCGGGAACCCGCTTGGGTGCACAGTTGACCCGATGGATGCTGGTTGCGATGTTAAGTCGGGCAGGAGCAGGGCACTAGAGGATCAGCTGGGTCTAGATTATGCCAAACTTCGCCGCCGACATATGTTTCGTAACTGTGTACGTCATCAGGGGGGCGTGTCTGGCCGCTAAGGATTGTGGTTTATGTAGGCTGAAGGGAGGCGCTGGATGTCAATCAATAGGGCAAACCGCCATATGCAGCGCAGTCCCAGAGCCGTGCAGTTTCACTAGCACAGACTTGAACACAAAAACAGCATCACAATCTCTGCTACAGAAATTAAAACTTTAAAATTCCTATAAAAAGGTATTAATACTAGTGACTGTAAACATGGATGGACATCACTAATTATGCCAAGGAATACTACTTGTTTACATACAAAGAGAACGCTTTGCTTGTTGTTCCACACTCATCATGATGTAAATCTACACAAGCAAAGTACTTTCTGGTATTTAATTGATGAATCAGTATCTAAGAGACTTGTTAGTGGATGATTATATCTCTCTTCCCCAACAATGATGGTCAAGATATTGGTGTATATGCCTGAAAGGCTAATAACAATATAAGTGAGGTCTAAATTGGAGACAACTTACTCTCCAGTGCCACCTACTGGTCCCAATAGGTACCGCTGGAAGAAGCTGTTATATTAAATGATATAGATATTATAGGGAATATAGAGATGGGGGTGTGTGTCCGCCACGTGTCCTCACAGAACCCACTGCATCTCCATCCTCCCATTATCCCCTCTTTTATATGCTCCCTTTATTCCAGGAGAAACGGGGAAACTATATCTCTAGGAAACATCTCTAGAAATGCATATTATAGAATGAGGTTAACCCCCTCAGATGATTGTTAATCATTGGCTAAAAAGCAATTAAGGTCTAATTCCACATTCATTCCCAAAGGATGCATGCTCTTTAGCTTGTGTATCCACATCGTTTCATTTTGGGACACACTGCGTGTCATGTGTGTCCCTCTCCAATGTTTGGTGGTTAGATCTATTCCAAAGAAGGTACACTGGGTAGGATCACTTTGATGTTTTTCCATAAAGTGTCGGGATACACTATGGTTTGGGAATTTGTTGCGAATATTAGCCAGATGTTCATTTACTCTGATTCTAAGTTTTCAAGTTGTTCTCCCTACATATTGGAGGGGACACGTACATTCAAGGATGTAGGTGACATGGTCAGAGTTACATGTAATAAATGGTGTGATTTGAAATTCCTCATTTGTAATGTATGATTTGAAGTTTTGTCTTTTTTTAGAAGCTCCTGGTCGACGGGTTGTTTTACATGCTTTGCACCTAGTGCAATGATAGAAACCCGGGAGGTCTAAAAAAGTTTTGGGTCTTTCTGGTGGGTCGGGAACATTTCGTGCGATTTTATTTCTTAGACTTGGTGCTCGCCGATAAATAAATTTTGGTGTTTTTGAAATGCATGTTTGGAGATCTTGGTCTTTAAGTAAGATTGGCCAATGTTTTTTATATATAGCTTCAATTTCTTTGTACTGTCTGTTAAACCCCGAAATTAATGCTGTCTCTCTTTTCTGTTCCTTTTTTGGTTGTTTGGTACTTTGCTTGTGTAGATTTACATCATGATGAGTGTGGAAGGAACAACAAGCAAAGCGTTCTCTTTGTATGTAAACAAGTAGTATTCCTTGGCATAATTAGTGATGTCCATCCATGTTTACAGTCACTAGTATTAATACCTTTTTATAGGAATTTTAAAGTTTTAATTTCTGTAGCAGAGATTGTGATGCTGTTTTTGTGTTCAAGTCTGTGCTAGTGAAACTGCACGGCTCTGGGACTGCGCTGCATATGGCGGTTTGCCCTATTGATTGACATCCAGCGCCTCCCTTCAGCCTACATAAACCACAATCCTTAGCGGCCAGACACGCCCCCCTGATGACGTACACAGTTACGAAACATATGTCGGCGGCGAAGTTTGGCATAATCTAGACCCAGCTGATCCTCTAGTGCCCTGCTCCTGCCCGACTTAACATCGCAACCAGCATCCATCGGGTCAACTGTGCGCCCAAGCGGGTTCCCGGTGATAACCAACATTGCGTTGTCAGTCCTAGCTTGTGAACGCAATAAAAAATTACAAATTATGTATTTAATACTGTGCATAAATTTAAAGAAATTTGTCTTTGGCGTGCATTAATTAGAAGGTGACACCCGTTATATTCATAGGACAGTGTAAATCCGTCCTACATAAAAATAATAGTGTAAAGGAAATATATAAATTGTATATATATTAAAGTCCAGTGCAAAACTGAGATAAAAATAGATGTGCAGGAATGCAGGGTATCTGATCACAGACGTGCTTGGCAGCCTTTCACCATGGAAATTCTTAGTATCACCAAAACGTGCTGGAAAATGATTATGCGCTTACCACAGATCAAGACCTCTTAATTAAAAGCAGGTCATGCAAGCTGGACAGGATAAGTGCCTGTTTCACTGATGGCAAGCCCTGGATTCAGATGCAGCAGGATCTTGGAACCATAGCACTCATAATAAAACAAAGAGAATATGGGGAAAGCCCATAGTGCTTTATCTTTATTTAAAAAATTAAAATGCACAAACACACAGCCGGGTGGCCTCTTACTTTGTAACGTGCCTGCCTGGCACTAGGACTGACAGCGCAATGTTGGTTATCACCGGGAACCCGCTTGGGTGCACAGTTGACCCGATGGATGCTGGTTGCGATGTTAAGTCGGGCAGGAGCAGGGCACTAGAGGATCAGCTGGGTCTAGATTATGCCAAACTTCGCCGCCGACATATGTTTCGTAACTGTGTACGTCATCAGGGGGGCGTGTCTGGCCGCTAAGGATTGTGGTTTATGTAGGCTGAAGGGAGGCGCTGGATGTCAATCAATAGGGCAAACCGCCATATGCAGCGCAGTCCCAGAGCCGTGCAGTTTCACTAGCACAGACTTGAACACAAAAACAGCATCACAATCTCTGCTACAGAAATTAAAACTTTAAAATTCCTATAAAAAGGTATTAATACTAGTGACTGTAAACATGGATGGACATCACTAATTATGCCAAGGAATACTACTTGTTTACATACAAAGAGAACGCTTTGCTTGTTGTTCCACACTCATCATGATGTAAATCTACACAAGCAAAGTACTTTCTGGTATTTAATTGATGAATCAGTATCTAAGAGACTTGTTAGTGGATGATTATATCTCTCTTCCCCAACAATGATGGTCAAGATATTGGTGTATATGCCTGAAAGGCTAATAACAATATAAGTGAGGTCTAAATTGGAGACAACTTACTCTCCAGTGCCACCTACTGGTCCCAATAGGTACCGCTGGAAGAAGCTGTTATATTAAATGATATAGATATTATAGGGAATATAGAGATGGGGGTGTGTGTCCGCCACGTGTCCTCACAGAACCCACTGCATCTCCATCCTCCCATTATCCCCTCTTTTATATGCTCCCTTTATTCCAGGAGAAACGGGGAAACTATATCTCTAGGAAACATCTCTAGAAATGCATATTATAGAATGAGGTTAACCCCCTCAGATGATTGTTAATCATTGGCTAAAAAGCAATTAAGGTCTAATTCCACATTCATTCCCAAAGGATGCATGCTCTTTAGCTTGTGTATCCACATCGTTTCATTTTGGGACACACTGCGTGTCATGTGTGTCCCTCTCCAATGTTTGGTGGTTAGATCTATTCCAAAGAAGGTACACTGGGTAGGATCACTTTGATGTTTTTCCATAAAGTGTCGGGATACACTATGGTTTGGGAATTTGTTGCGAATATTAGCCAGATGTTCATTTACTCTGATTCTAAGTTTTCAAGTTGTTCTCCCTACATATTGGAGGGGACACGTACATTCAAGGATGTAGGTGACATGGTCAGAGTTACATGTAATAAATGGTGTGATTTGAAATTCCTCATTTGTAATGTATGATTTGAAGTTTTGTCTTTTTTTAGAAGCTCCTGGTCGACGGGTTGTTTTACATGCTTTGCACCTAGTGCAATGATAGAAACCCGGGAGGTCTAAAAAAGTTTTGGGTCTTTCTGGTGGGTCGGGAACATTTCGTGCGATTTTATTTCTTAGACTTGGTGCTCGCCGATAAATAAATTTTGGTGTTTTTGAAATGCATGTTTGGAGATCTTGGTCTTTAAGTAAGATTGGCCAATGTTTTTTATATATAGCTTCAATTTCTTTGTACTGTCTGTTAAACCCCGAAATTAATGCTGTCTCTCTTTTCTGTTCCTTTTTTGGTTGTTTGGTACTTTGCTTGTGTAGATTTACATCATGATGAGTGTGGAACAACAAGCAAAGCGTTCTCTTTGTATGTAAACAAGTAGTATTCCTTGGCATAATTAGTGATGTCCATCCATGTTTACAGTCACTAGTATTAATACCTTTTTATAGGAATTTTAAAGTTTTAATTTCTGTAGCAGAGATTGTGATGCTGTTTTTGTGTTCAAGTCTGTGCTAGTGAAACTGCACGGCTCTGGGACTGCGCTGCATATGGCGGTTTGCCCTATTGATTGACATCCAGCGCCTCCCTTCAGCCTACATAAACCACAATCCTTAGCGGCCAGACATGCCCCCCTGATGACGTACACAGTTACGAAACATATGTCGGCGGCGAAGTTTGGCATAATCTAGACCCAGCTGATCCTCTAGTGCCCTGCTCCTGCCCGACTTAACATCGCAACCAGCATCCATCGGGTCAACTGTGCGCCCAAGCGGGTTCCCGGTGATAACCAACATTGCGCTGTCAGTCCTAGTGCCAGGCAGGCACGTTACAAAGTAAGAAGCCACCCGGCTGTGTGTTTGTGCATTTTAATTTTTTAAATAAATATAAAGCACTATGGGCTTTCCCCATATTCTCTTTGTTTTATTATGAGTGCTATGGTTCCAAGATCCTGCTGCATCTGAATCCAGGGCTTGCCATCAGTGAAACAGGCACTTATCCTGTCCAGCTTGCATGACCTGCTTTTAATTAAGAGGTCTTGATCTGTGGTAAGCGCATAATCATTTTCCAGCACGTTTTGGTGATACTAAGAATTTCCATGGTGAAAGGCTGCCAAGCACGTCTGTGATCAGATACCCTGCATTGCTGCACATCTATTTTTATCTCAGTTTTGCACTGGACTTTAATATATATACAATTTATATATTTCCTTTACACTATTATTTTTATGTAGGACGGATTTACACTGTCCTATGAATATAACGGGTGTCACCTTCTAATTAATGCACGCCAAAGACAAATTTCTTTAAATTTATGCACAGTATTTAATACATAATTTGTAATTTTTTATTGCGTTCACAAGCTAGTTTTTGTTAAGTGTTTTTCCTCAAGTTGATTGATTAGATGATTGATTGATATTTTGCACCTTTGTCAATGTCACGATGGATTGTTGTTAATTTGGCATCCCCATGATACATTTATCCACATTTCCATTGGGTTTTTCCTCTCTACCATATAGATAGAGTATTACCTTTTCTAGCGCCCTCATTCACTTTATATTTACTTTTTGCAGCACACCACTGTTTACACTGAGGAGCAGCTGTTTGCTACGTTGGTTGCCCAATGGAGTAAAATTATATATTTTTATTACTTAGAGTGATACACTTTATTAATTTATCCATTTGGCGCGGAAATCACTTCACTTTCCAATTTTGATAACACACTACTAGGTAGTTGACTTATCACACCCCTTTCACGCAGCCATGGATGTCTTTGATTTCATGAATGATCGCCAGATCAATCTTGATGATGTCTTCAAAGAACATCCTACTTCTTTATTAGATATAAACAAAAGCTTCAAACAGCTACAATATGATATGGAAAAACGGATCAGATTGTGGTGGGACATAGCAACAATAGAAATGTACATTAAAAACAACTATACACCACGAAGACTTAGATGGGATGTCACACCAAATGATGGAATAGACAGTGCCCAAATGTCTGAAGAGTGGTACCAGTTTTTCAATGCCTGTGAACAAAAATTATTACAACTTATGATACAAAGAAGGAAAACTAAAAATGCCATTTTAGAGAGAAAAATTACAGAACTCAAAGAAACAATGGAACCTCTCAAAACTAACGGAGAATATTTGGAAAAATCAAAAATTTTAAAATCACATTTATGTAAATATGATGAAGACATCAAAAATAAAAAACTCAAAAAGTTTCAAAGAGATACCAAGGATTACGAAATGAATAAAGTATATAAGTGGCAGACTGTAGGAAGCCTTAGTACATCTCCAGAATCTACTCTAGATGGAGATATTAGTCGTCCTCCAATTATACCGTCTGCCCAACCGACATCCCAAGCAGCAAGTACCCCAAAAAAAGAGACAGTGAAAAAAACAACTAACAAGCAGGGTCCAAAACCCCAGAGAACCAACTCTAGGAGTAATGAATATTCTACATCAGGATATTATCCTCAACCCTATCCAGGAGATACATATAATCAGCATCCATCCTATGATTATAGAGGCTATGATCCTTATTACCAAGAACCATATAGATATCCTTATCCACCCAGACCACCACATGGGAGACCTAGAGGAAATTATCGAGGACGACCAGGACCCAACCATACCCCCTACCAGGGGGGGGGGGGAGGGAAGAGGGGGGAAAGATACCTACCGGAACACACAGAAATCGCCCCAATCCTCCAAGGAGAAATCCGAAAAAGAGGTAGAAGGGGAAGAGGTAGAAAGAAAAAGGAGAAGAAAAGACTAACAGAGGGAATTTACAATTTGGCCAATATAGAACTCTCGAACCAAGAATTACAAGTTCTACAAAAAGGTTTAAAATTTGCACCCCAAAAAAATCTGGACAAATTTGAAATCTTTATAGATGTTGAGAAACACATCCGTAAATTGAATATTAAGAAACACTTTGCTAATCAGATTTCCAATTCAAACGAAAATACTCCAGATCCTTTTACACACACGACTCTCAGGAACCAATCAGTGTTTAACCCCCAAAAAAATCATAATCACCATATAGAAGTTTTCCGGAAGATGGTCCAAGATGAGATCAGGGAATTACCCACTCCTCCAAAGAAATTTGATGCCTATTCTAGAGGCATCAAGTCGATAGAAAAAAACAAACAGATTGTGGTCAGACCGGCCGATAAAGGCGGAGGCCTTGTAATATTAGACCGAAAATATTACTATGAAGAAATGCAATCTCAACTCAATGATGGTCAAACATATAAGAGTATGAAAGGAGATCCAACTCCACAATTAAAAGATCAATTAAACTCTTGGGTACAAGAAGGATCGATATTAAAAATACTATCCACCCAAGAAGCAAATTATCTGGTACCGCATGCCCCTAAAGTTCCTGTACTATACACAGTACCAAAGATTCACAAAAACATAGAGAAGCCCCCTGGGAGACCAATAGTAAGTGGAATTGGGTCACTTTTCTCAAGATTAGGAGAATATCTAGACACCTTTTTCAAGCCATTGGTAAGCAAAAGTCTGTCGTATTTAAAAGATAGTCGAGATTTAATCGTAGATGTTCAACAACTGACAGCAACACAGCAGACAATCATGGCCACAATAGATGTTGAGTCTTTGTATACTAACATAAGACATCAAGATGCAATCCAAGCACTAAAATGGGCACTCAATCAAGACGCCACGTTGCCATTGGATCAAATCAACTATCTATTGAAAGGGCTACAATTGGCCATGAACAACAATTATTTTTGGGCCAATGGCCACTACTACAATCAGCAAGTAGGAGTAGCCATGGGGGCACGATATGCTCCCAGTGTAGCCAACATAGTTTTGAACAAGTGGGAGCAAGAGTCAATATTCAAGCAAAGACATGATTCGTTGAAGTTTTATAAACGCTACATCGACGATGTGATCGTCATATGGGAGGGTCCAGAAATTGACCTCCTTCAATATGTCATCAATATGAATCAAAATAACTATGGACTCAAATTTACAGCTGAAATCAGTAAAATATCTGTGAACTATCTAGATTTAACAATAAGAAAAAACCAAGCAATTTTTGAAACTCAAACCTTTTTCAAACTGACGGATCGGAATGGATTCGTTCCAACATCAAGTTGTCACCACCCACGATGGCTTAATGGAATTTCGAAAGGGCAATTTATGAGATTAAAGAGAAATTGTGCTAGAGAAGAAATCTATCAAACACAAGCAGATCAACTAATGTCCAAATTCCTAGAAAAAGGATATTCAGAAAAGACAATAGAAAAAGCAAAAAATGAAGTCTCGAAGATAGAAAGACAATCCCTTCTCACCAAACAACCAAAAAAGGAACAGAAAAGAGAGACAGCATTAATTTCGGGGTTTAACAGACAGTACAAAGAAATTGAAGCTATATATAAAAAACATTGGCCAATCTTACTTAAAGACCAAGATCTCCAAACATGCATTTCAAAAACACCAAAATTCATTTATCGGCGAGCACCAAGTCTAAGAAATAAAATCGCACGAAATGTTCCCGACCCACCAGAAAGACCCAAAACTTTTTTAGACCTCCCGGGTTTCTATCATTGCACTAGGTGCAAAGCATGTAAAACAACCCGTCGACCAGGAGCTTCTAAAAAAAGACAAAACTTCAAATCATACATTACAAATGAGGAATTTCAAATCACACCATTTATTACATGTAACTCTGACCATGTCACCTACATCCTTGAATGTACGTGTCCCCTCCAATATGTAGGGAGAACAACTCGAAAACTTAGAATCAGAGTAAATGAACATCTGGCTAATATTCGCAACAAATTCCCAAACCATAGTGTATCCCGACACTTTATGGAAAAACATCAAAGTGATCCTACCCAGTGTACCTTCTTTGGAATAGATCTAACCACCAAACATTGGAGAGGGACACACATGACACGCAGTGTGTCCCAAAATGAAACGATGTGGATACACAAGCTAAAGAGCATGCACCCTTTGGGAATGAATGTGGAATTAGACCTTAATTGCTTTTTAGCCAATGATTAACAATCATCTGAGGGGGTTAACCTCATTCTATAATATGCATTTCTAGAGATGTTTCCTAGAGATATAGTTTCCCCGTTTCTCCTGGAATAAAGGGAGCATATAAAAGAGGGGATAATGGGAAGATGGAGATGCAGTGGGTTCTGTGAGGACACGTGGCGGACACACACCCCCATCTCTATATTCCCTATAATATCTATATCATTTAATATAACAGCTTCTTCCAGCGGTACCTATTGGGACCAGTAGGTGGCACTGGAGAGTAAGTTGTCTCCAATTTAGACCTCACTTATATTGTTATTAGCCTTTCAGGCATATACACCAATATCTTGACCATCATTGTTGGGGAAGAGAGATATAATCATCCACTAACAAGTCTCTTAGATACTGATTCATCAATTAAATACCAGAAAGTACTTTGCTTGTGTAGATTTACATCATGATGAGTGTGGAACAACAAGCAAAGCGTTCTCTTTGTATGTAAACAAGTAGTATTCCTTGGAATAATTAGTGATGTCCATCCATGTTTACAGTCACTAGTATTAATACTGTACCTTTTTATAGGAATTTTAAAGTTTTAATTTCTGTAGCAGAGATTGTGATGTTGTTTTTGTGTTCAAGTCTGTGCTAGTGAAACTGCACGGCTCTGGGACTGCGCTGCATATGGCGGTTTGCCCTATTGATTGACATCCAGCGCCTCCCTTCAGCCTACATAAACCACAATCCTTAGCGGCCAGACACGCCCCCCTGATGACGTACACAGTTACGAAACATATGTCGGCGGCGAAGTTTGGCATAATCTAGACCCAGCTGATCCTCTAGTGCCCTGCTCCTGCCCGACTTAACATCGCAACCAGCATCCATCGGGTCAACTGTGCGCCCAAGCGGGTTCCCGGTGATAACCAACATTGCGCTGTCAGTCCTAGTGCCAGGCAGGCACGTTACAAAGTAAGAGGCCACCCGGCTGTGTGTTTGTGCATTTTAATTTTTTAAATAAAGATAAAGCACTATGGGCTTTCCCCATATTCTCTTTGTTTTATTATGAGTGCTATGGTTCCAAGATCCTGCTGCATCTGAATCCAGGGCTTGCCATCAGTGAAACAGGCACTTATCCTGTCCAGCTTGCATGACCTGCTTTTAATTAAGAGGTCTTGATCTGTGGTAAGCGCATAATCATTTTCCAGCACGTTTTGGTGATACTAAGAATTTCCATGGTGAAAGGCTGCCAAGCACGTCTGTGATCAGATACCCTGCATTCCTGCACATCTATTTTTATCTCAGTTTTGCACTGGACTTTAATATATATACAATTTATATATTTCCTTTACACTATTATTTTTATGTAGGACGGATTTACACTGTCCTATGAATATAACGGGTGTCACCTTCTAATTAATGCACGCCAAAGACAAATTTCTTTAAATTTATGCACAGTATTTAATACATAATTTGTAATTTTTTATTGCGTTCACAAGCTAGTTTTTGTTAAGTGTTTTTCCTCAAGTTGATTGATTAGATGATTGATTGATATTTTGCACCTTTGTCAATGTCACAATGGATTGTTGTTAATTTGGCATCCCCATGATACATTTATCCACATTTCCATTGGGTTTTTCCTCTCTACCATATAGATAGAGTATTACCTTTTCTAGCGCCCTCATTCACTTTATATGTCTGCTGGTTAGCGTACTAACCAGCAGACATATCGGACTGACGGATTCCCAGCAGACAGATTTTAAAGCATGCTTTAAAATCTGTCTGCTGGAAAAATCTGTCTGTCCACCCGTACACACGATCGAATCTGTCGGCTGAAACGGTCTGTCAGACCGTTTCCAGCAGATAGATTCGATCGTGTGTATGCGGCCTAACTCTTGGTTGGCTCTGGAACGGGCCCTGCTGTGAAATATTACATCAAGAATTGTAATTACATGCCCCTGTTCAACAGGGGCAGAAAAAATTGGGCCTTTTGTGGTGACACAACACTGTAAGCCCTCACAGTTACTCTTGGTGGGTGCAGGAATGGGCCCTGCTGTGAAATATTAGATCAAAAAATGTAAAAATTGGATCCTGGGCAGTGGTGGTGGTGCCACAACACTGTAACCCCTCACAGATTCTGTTGTTGAGCTCAGGAACGAGCCTTGCTGTGAAATATTACAGCAAAAATTGTAATTACACGCCCCTGTTAAACAGGGGCAGAAAAATTAGGCCTTAGGTAGTGGTGGTGGTGCCACAACACTGCAACCCCTCACAGATACTCTAGTTGAGTGCAGCAACGAGCCCTGCTGCAAAATATTACAGCAAGAATTGTAATTACACACAAGCATGTTAATGTATATATATATATATATATATATATATATATATATATATATATATATATATATTAAATGCACTGCAGCTCACTGAGTCGCCTGCCTGAAAGTGTTTTTGCATATGTACACCAGGAATGGCCTACAGTCAGGTATAGGCTTGGCTGGAATAGAATGCAGTGGATATATATTTTATACACTGCAGCTCACTGAGTCGCCTGCCTGAAAGTGTCTTTGAACACTTACTCCAGGAATGGCCTACAGTCAGGTATAGGCATGGCTGGACTAGAATGCAGTGGATATATATGTAGGACACTGTATATATATTTTACGCGCTTCAGCTCACTGAGTCGCCTGCCTGAAAGTGTTCTTGAGGAATGGCCTACAGTCAGGTATAGGCTTAGCTAGACTATATATATACAAGCCTGTATATATATTAGATGCACTGCAGCTAGCTGAATCAACTGCCTGCCTGAAGTATGTTAGAAACAGTACACCAGGAATGGTCTGCAGTGAGATCTAGCTAAACTGGATACAGTGTGTATGTGTGTGTGTATATATATATATATATATATACATATACACACACACACACAAAGCCGGGATGTATGTATATATATATAGTTAACTGTATCGCCTGCCTGAAGTATATTAGAAACAGTACACCAGGAACGGTCTGCAGTGAGATCAAGTTAAACTGTATATATATATATATATATATATATATATATATATATATATATATATAAAGCCTGGATTTATATATATACTATAATACACTGCAGCTAACTGAATCACCTGCTTGCTCAAACTAAATGAAACGACACTAAACTAAATGAAATGACACTCTCTCTCTCTAGCTCTCTCCACCAGGAACACACTACAGAAGGCCGATATGCAGGCAGCCTTATATAGTGTGGGACATGGACTTAGCCCCCTGAGCCATAACTGGCCAAAGGCACCCTTGCCTTGGCCAAATTATGGTTCTCTTACTGACAGCGCTGTGATTGGCCAAAACATGCGGGTCATAGTGAATGCTTGGCCAATCATCAACCAGCAATGCACTGCGATGATGCAGTGCATTGTGGTCCGTGAAGCGCTGCTCGAATTTGGCGCGAACGGCCCATAATGTTTGATCTTCGTTGAGTGATCGAACAGCCGATGTTCGAGTCTAACTCATGTTCGACTCGAACAGATAGATTATCTCTAGTGCCACTTTGTGTTGGTCTATCATATAAAATAAGTTTAGGTTTTGGTTGTAACATGACAAAATGTGAATAATTCCAAGGAGTATGAATACTTTTTCAAGGCACTGTAAATGTTTTTGCATGAACAGATGTTTCCGGAACTCAAGTGGTTAAGGACTCTAGTTGGTGGATGAAAAAAACTGATGGAAAAACGGTTGCAAAATGGATGGAAACGTCATCCTTTTTTCTTTGAAAAAACTTGACTGAATTGATCAAATGCACTGTTAGCATATGTGAAAGGGGCCTTAGGTGTGTTCTTATTTGGCTACAATGGTAAACAAAACTGTGCTCATAGATAGGTAAATAGTATACACATTCAATGTAGGTTTAGAGGTGGCTAAATCTAAATGAAGTAATTGCTAGACTTTCCATATTAGGAGCAAACAAACAAATTCTCTTGTAAAAAGTATTTTATTTTTGTCAAGGGCAAGCTGAACATCATGGCCAATTATATTACTTTACCACTTAATTCATCATTTCAATTGGCACTTGTGTGAGTAAATAAGAAAAGAAAAAGTATCACTTTTCTGGTGGACAATGCTCAGAAAATTGGTCACAACTGGTCATCCCGTATAAATCTGTTGCCTTCTGAATGTTTCCCATAGTAAATGTAGCGGCATTTCCCTGCAACTCCTGAAACACAAAAATGTATGGTATTCATTATCATATAGCAGAACTCTGAAAATAACATTAAAGACACAAATCTAAGTGCCTTGTGGCTAGTTGGCATTTATCTTCAATGGCACCCTAACACACACACAGTCAAAACACAGGCATATGTTAAATAAATGTGTTAGCTTGTGGTACCATGGAAAATAATTAAGCAAGAACAATTTTTGGCCTACTGACAGACGTTGAGGGCCCATTAAAGATGAATGGCAACACATCAGGTCTCAGTCAACCACAAAACATGCAAAAAGATGTGCCAGAACGGACACTATTACTGTGGGATTGAAATCTGAATAACCTATAGGCAATATCTTTTATTTAAATGTTGCATTATCAGCTAGATTTAAAGACTCACATTAGCGTATGGCTGATTCCTATAACTGGAGCCTGTAGGCTTGTAAACTTTGGTGCCCAAAGCAGCACTCCACTGCTAGATTTACCCACCTTACATAAAACATGTAACCAGTAAAACTATACTAATCCTAACCCATCTTAAAATATTGTTTCAGCCTGGAAATATTTTGTATTAGACCCCTTTCAAACTTGTGTGACCTGAAAGTCATCATTTTGCCACAATTTTGCCACGACTGTGGCACGACCTGTGTAATCTTGATGTCTAAGGATCTCAAAATGCATCAAAGTCAGACCAAAGTAGTGCAGGGACTACTTTGAAGTCGCACAGATATGAATAGTACTCATTGGAAATCATGGGGTGCAACTTGTCATGTGTCTTTGCAGTCCCAAGTAGCAGGACAAGTTGCAAAAGTGTAAAAGGGACCTTATTACTAATGATGAAAAAAATATGAATGGCTGTTACAGGACTAATTTTAAATCCAGCTCTGTATGAATTACCAACACATTTCTGAATAGTTTGGAGAGTTTTGTCCTTTTAATTTCTCAAGGTGGCATTGACATTCTGCCCTTACACAGCTGAAGAACTTTTTGCCATGATGGACACTGTCTGATCAACATTATAGGGGAGGAAAATGGTGTTCTGAATTTACAAAAGAATTTCCTGATTATTATATACTACATGAGGGCAGACAGTACAGTTAAAATAGGAATCAGAGAGCCTTGTTTGTTAGAGCTTAAAATCTAAAGGGGAGGGTCTAGTGATACAAAAGGTCGGAACTGTGGGAGATAAGCTGATGGAGAAAATAAAAGTACAGTAGTTGGGGGGGAGGGGGGGGGCGCAAAATAAACAAGCAGTGTACTGTAAATACCTAATTTGAGCTGTCTTCAGGTCAGTCACATTACTTGCAGCCGCTTTACAGCTCTGAGACAGGGCTTCTGTGGAGGAGACAAGCAGTCACGTGATCTCCCGAGCCATTCATCAGAGCTGGAAAGCGGCAGTGAGTCATGTCACCGGTCTAAAGACAGCTCAAATTAGGTATTTACACTGCTCATTTTGTAAAAATAAAGACATCGGGCCAGATTCAGAGAGCCGTAACTCCTGTCTAACTGGTGTTAGACTGGAGTACTTTCAAATTACGCGCGTTTTTTAGCTAGTCTGAAACCTCAAACCATGAATGCGGGCTTCAATTCGACTGCATTACGTGTTCGTACGCCTTCGGATCTACGCTGCAATAAAATTGCGGCCACTGGGTGGACTTCCCGTCGTTTTCCGCGTCGGGGTATGCTAATGAGCTTTTGCCGGCGATCACCGAAATTACGATCTTCAATCGCAATCTCTTACGGCACCTTTAGTCATCTTTTTTTTGCGTAACACTATGTCATCTTTTTGCTGGTCTAATATTAGACAGCCCATGTTAAGTATGGCCATCGTTCCCGTGTCGAATTTCAACGTTTGTTTTAATTTTTTATGTAAGTCGTCCGGGAATAGGAATGTACGTAAACGACGCTACTCAAACAACAAATGACGTATCGACGTTAGTTTGCGCAATGCACGGCGGGAAATTTCTGAAGGGAGCATGCGCAGTTCGATCGCCGCGGGGACACGACTAATTTAAATGCTTCACGCCCCCTAATCGCGTATTTCGATTACGCAGCGAGAAATAGACTATGCCGCCGTATCGTACGGGCAAAAATCTACCAGAATTCAATGTAGAGCCTGGTAAAATACGGCAGCGTAGAGTATTTCGAATACGCTGTGCAAATTTACGTGTACCTGAATCTGGCCCATAGTGTGCTATGCCAGCCTTTAATAGCCTAGTTAATAGCTGTGACATCAATCTTGACAGAAAAGAATGGGGGAGCAGCACGCAAGGAAGGAAATATTATGAGCTTAGTTTTGGATAGATTGAGTTTGAGGAAGTGGTGTGACATCCAAACTGGTATTGCTGTTAGTAAATTAGTGATGTGTGATGGAGTGAGCTGAGAGGTAGAGTGATAGATTTATTTGGGTGTCACCAGCATAGAAATGATATTGCATTCCATAGGAGGCTGACCCAGGGAGAAGGTGTAGATCAAAAATAGGAGAAGTCCAAGAACAGAACCTTGGGGTACCTCAATGAAAAAGGAGGTGGTAAAATTGTAAGTGAAGCCAAAGGAGCGGGTGGAATAGATAGGATGAGAACCAACATTAGAATAGTCATGGAGACCAAAGGAGTGGAGTTTTTTGAGGAGGAGGGGTGGTAAACTATATCAAAGGCAGCAGAGGTGTCCAGTAGCTTGAGTACAGAATAGTGACCATTAGCTACAGCATTAGTAAATTGTTTGTGGGTTTTAGGAATGATGTTTCTGTGGAGTGTCGAAGGCAAAATCTAGACTAATTAATTTCTGGCGTTCGTAAGCAAAGTGTAGGTGAAGCAAAGACTTTGAATCTGTATATATATATATATATATATATATATATATATATAATTTTTTTTTTTGCCGGAGACTCTGAGTATTTGGATGATAATGCCAGTTATGGAACTAACATTTTAGAAAGAGAAGCGAGTGATCGTTCCCTCCTTATTACATAAAATATATGTTTCCTTTAATTGTTGATATTTAAATGAGCCTCATATAAAGCCTAACTCAGAAATGTTTTGTTGTACTAGGTAAAGTGGAAAACTCTCAGGAATGTTATTTATGTCTGTGATTGTGGAAATCCCAAGTCCCCCAATTTATGTCACTGTGATGCCTGTACAAGAAATTAAGATGAAGTCATCCCTGGGACAGGACATTTTTCATTATACTAGGAAATAACTCTCTTTGTAAACACAGAATTAGGTCTACATACATATAGGCATGTACAGTATATCGACTATATAATACTTTGCAAAAGTTTTAGACAGGTGTGAAAAAATGTTTATTAAGAATGCTTTAAGAAATAGAAGTGCTAGTAGTTTGTTTTTATCAATTAACACAATGGAACAGAGAAATCCAAATCAAATTAATATTTGGTGTGGCCCACCTTTGCCTTCAAAACAGCATAAATTCTTCAATTCTTCTAGGTACATTTACACATAGTTTTTGAAGGAACACAACAGGTATGCTGTTCCAAAAAAA
Organism: Rana kukunoris; assembly: GCA_029574335.1. Lineage (NCBI taxonomy): Eukaryota > Metazoa > Chordata > Amphibia > Anura > Ranidae > Rana > Rana kukunoris. The sequence continues at coordinate 136,675,612 of CM056056.1, read as the reverse complement.
TATCCTTGGAGAACTAAACAAGGATATCCAGTGGATGAAGGCTGCCTCAAATCCTTCTGCCTCTTCATGTAATCCCAGACAAGACAGATTTGATTAGATAAAACCATCACTTCCAGAACTCCTTGTTCTTCTTTATGCTGAAGATAGTTCTTAACATAGGTGTGCGCAGTCTATTGCATTAGGGTGTGCACTACAAAGCTCCAACACACACTACTGATCACTCATAATGTTCATTCAGAAAGGGAAGGGAAAGGTCAATTACAAATTTACCGGTCCCTTCCTCCACTCATCCTTAAACATCCCTACAGCAACAGCTGGCAGGAGAGGAGGGAAGCTGGTAGCACTGCAGGGGGAAAGGAGGGAGCCAGGGCAGTAGAGGGGAATTTGTGCTGTAAAGGATAATTAGGGTGTGCCTGGGCACACCTGGCACACCCTGCGCGCACGCCTATGGTTCTTAATGACATTGGCTGTATGTTTGGGGTCATTGTCCTGATGCAGAATAACGTTTGGACCAATCACACTTCTTCCTGATGGTATGGCATGATGAATAAGTATTTTTCTGTATTTCTCAGCATTGAGGACATTTTTGAACCTGACCAAATCTCCAACGCCATTTGCAGAAATGCAGCTCTAAACTTGCAAAAAACTGCTGAAGACACTCATTGTACCGCTCTTCTGCCCTTTGCGAACAAACTACCCTTTGTCATAGCCAAATATTACAATTTTTGACTCATCAGTCAAGAGCACCTGCTGCCATTTTTCTGCAACCCAGTTCCTCTTTACACTAAAGATAGTTCTTAATGATATTGGCTGCGTTTCTGGGGTCATTGTCAGAGGCGTAACTTGAACCTTCAGGGCCCTGGTGCAAGAAACCATGACGTGCCCCCTAACCCCCAACCAGGGCCCTTTCCTCCAAGCCTGGTGGTGGAACTCCAGGGCCTGATTGGAAGTGCGATCTTTGCCATCCTGGTAGTTCCGCCACTGATGTCAGTAGTTTATTTTTTATTTTATTTTTTATTTTATGTTTGAAATGGTAGGCTTTGGTGAAACAGAGTATTAAACAGAAAGGACTCCCGTGCTGTCAGTGAATGCCTGCGGGAGAGGATAATTTAGCAGCTGCAGGAGAAAGTTGAAGGGATTGGTTCCTCTATAGACTCCCGCCCCTCCTAGCCAGGTATACAGGGGGCCACACGGGCCCCTTAGAGTATGGGGTCGGGTTGCATTTCTGACCCCTATGAACCCTGTAGCTACGCCTTGGTCTTTGTCCTGCGGCAGAAAAACTTTTGGGCAAATTGCACGCTTCCTTGTAGAGGGAGCAAGTGTACCTAGAAGAATTGATGCTGTTTTGAAGGCAAGGTGTGGTCACACTAAATATTGCTTTGCTTTGGATTTATCTTCTGTTCATTTAGTTTCCATTCTATTAAATGATAAAAATAAACTAATAACACTTTAATTTCTGAAAGCATGTTTCATTTACATTTTTTCACAGCTGCCCAAAACTTTCTTACAGTACTGTATTTGTAGATATAGGCAGATAGATATACTGATAAATGTGCACATATGTTTCATGAATCTAATATCAGTGCTTTAACCACTTAAGGACCGATCGGACCCCCCCCCGTACATGCGGCGGTCCGCGCGGCTGTAGGAGCGATCCGGGATGAGGGGGGCGGCTATTCGTTTTTGTCCGCCCCCTCCGGATCGCTCTCAGCCAATGCGCGCGCCCGCCCGCCCTGTCACTTCCTGCTCCTGTGTAAACACAGGAAGGAGGAAGCGATGTGATCTCTCCCTCGGCGGTTTTTTCCACCACCACTGAGGAGAGATCACCACACAGTAAGTCCTGCACCAACACTACACTACACACAGGCACATTTAACCCCCCCGATCGCCCCCCCCTCCCCCTGTCACAGTGTCACTGAATGCAGTAATCATACATGTATGATTACTGTATTTAGTGTCAGTGTGACAGGCAGTGTGACAGTCAGTTAGTGTTAGGTTCAGGGTAGCCCTGTACCCCCCTAATAAAGTTTTAACCCCTTGATCACTGCCCTAGTTAACCCTTTCACTCCCTATTGCCAGCGTCACTAAGCGATCATTTTTCTGATCGCTGTATTAGTGTCGCTGTTCCCGCTAGGTAGCTAATTTTTTTTTTATTGCGATTTTTTTTTACTAAAGACATGTGGCTAAATAAATTTTGGCCTAAATGTTTGACTAAAATGTAGTTTATTGATTTTTCTTATAACAAAAAGTAAAAAATATTGTTTTTTTTTTCAAAAATGTCGCTCTATTTTTGTATATAGTGCAAAAAATAAAAATCGCAGAGGTGATAAAATACCACCAAAAGAAAGCTCTATTTGTGGGAAGAAAAGGACGCAAATTTTGTTTGGGAGCCATGTCGCACGACCGCGCAATTGTCTGTTAAAGCGACGCAGTGCCGAATCGCAAAAACCCCTTTGGTCATTTGGCAGCATATTGGTCCGGGTCTTAAGTGGTTAATTTAGTTGCACTAGGTAGCCAACCAATATCCAGCAAGTGAACTTAAATTGATATCACAATTCCTGATTTGCATGACAGCAGGCTACCAATACTTTCAGAAATTGAGCAATGGCAGCCATATATTTCTTATAGAAGGTCATAAACAACTTTGTATGCCCTTTAGTAGTTTTATACATACTGTATAAGTTAATATGTAAGGTATCACATTGTATTGTTTTAGTACAATTATTATTTTTTAGATACAGCTCCGTGCTGTAGGAAATGGATTAATACAGAGCACAACACAGACTAATGCAAATTTATGTAAAAAAGAAACAAGATCGCGCTAAAAATATAAATATACTAGGAGTAGCTGCTGAGGCTGTCCTGCTCACTAGGACTAGGAGAAAACTGACCATCCCAGCCATCCTCGATCTCAGTCTCTTACCACGCTCTATATGATCTCCTCTAACCAGGGATCATTTTCATCTGGTAAGAGTATATATACCATTGTGGTGGAGGTTCTCATCTCTCTGGCACTGCTTTAGTGTGAAATTGCTTTGCACCTGGTGGAGATTGTCTTCAATTTGTTTTGGTGGATTGTGTGTTTTTTTTTGTGATTTTCATCTACCTGAATACACTATTCACGGACTTCATCTAATCAACGTTCACTTGAATATATTGTCTTATGGACTCTATTTCATTTATATTTTTAGCGCGATCTTGTTTCTTTTTTACATTCTGTTTGATGTGGTATAACATCTTTTTGATCGCTGCTTTCACCGTTTATATTTAACAAGCGCAATTTTTATTTTTTACTAATGCAAATTTATACAGCGACTGCAACAACAATAACCTTGGACTTTTTCTGGTTTGACAGTGAAAGAGTGTGCAACTGCACATCAAGAAGAGTTAAGAGTAAAAATACATTGATAGACTTTGAATAAAAGAAGACTACAGAGAGCCACCCTGCAAGTTAAGTTATGGCTATAAGAGGAGACGCTGTCAAATATATAGACAGGACAGGAGCTGTGCACAGTGACAGGAAGCAGAGCATCTGACAAAGATACTGGTGCCAGTACTTTCCTGCACCAATCACATCCCTAACAAGAGGTGACAACACTTCCCTGCCCCTGTGTCTTGAAGATCTCTCATCACTACTCTATGCTTATCACAAAAATCATTCCAAGCACTGGTGCTGGAAGGCTTCTGAACTTATTACACTAAGATATGATTCCAGAATAAAGATAAAAATGAGTGAGAAACTTGAATGTGCTGAACACCCATTGTGCTTATCAAAAGGTGCTCTTTAATCCACACAAGGAAGTCAAAAGAGGCCTGTGGGTCAAGAAAAGATATTTTACAAAACTGTAAGGCCGTGTACACACGACCGAGGTTCTCGCTGGAAACCAGCGAGAACCTCGCTGGAAGCTGCATTCCAGCGAGGACCTCGGCCGTGTGTACACTCTCGGCGAGCTTCCCGTCGGGAAGCCCGTCGAGCAGAAATAGAGAGCACGCTCTCTATTTGCTCGACGGCCCGCCTGGAAGAATGACTGGTTGCCATTCCCGACGGGCGGGTCGCCGATTTCGGCGGCCGGCAGGGAACCTCGACGGGCGGAACGATGTGTGGGGCAGCTACACTCTTACTTTCTCTAGAGTTCAGTTTTAAAGTGCAAAATATTAAGTATGGCCCTGGTAGACATATACTTTACTAACTGGTCTTCCTTGCATTAACCCTACTGCAGTGTGGCCTCCACACAATTCTGTTATTATTATTATTATTATACAGGATTTTTATAGCACGGACAGTTTGCACAGCGCTTTACAACATTAGGACAGACAGTACAGTTACAATACAATTTGATACAGGAGGAATCAGAGGGTCCTGCTTGTTAGAGCTTACAGTCTAGGAGGGAAGGTCAAGTGATACGAAAGGTAATACCAGTGGGGAATGAGCTAATGAAGAAAATAAAAGTGCAGTTGTTAGGTGGAGGCAGGGTAGGCTTCTCTGAAGAGAAACGTTTTTCAGGGATCGACCAAAAAGAAGATAGATTTGCAGATAGTCTGACAGATTGGGACAGGGTATTCCAGAGGATGGGAGAGGCTCGAGAGAAGTCCTGAAGGCGAATATGGGAGGAGGTGATGAGGGAGCTAGAGAGCAGAGGTACTTGGGAGGAACAAAGAGAATGCTTAGGTTGGTATTTTGAGGCTTGTTTACAATGTTTACTCTAATGTTTCTTATTGTGTTGTGGGTGTGGTTGAGCTCAGACTATGATAAGCAGGGCTTTTTTTCAGGGGGAACTTGGGGGAACTCAGTTTCACCACCTCTGGCTCAGACCCTTTGGTGCCTGCTCACCACAATAACTTGTAAACACAGAAGTTTGGTTTCTGTGTTTACAAGTGACAGCTCTGAACTCTGCACTATGTATGTAATGCAATCCTGGTATTTAATGCCCCTTTAAGACCCTTCTACTGTTTTTGAAATCTGAACAGGGTCGTGGTTGAGTTCCTGCACCTATTTTCTGAGAAAAAAAAGCTCTGATAAGTATTCCTCACATGACCCATCATTCTCTATTAGCCACTATGAGCAGTCCGCACAGTGCAGGAGATTATTGGGAGATGTCCAGGTAGCCTTTTAACACCTGCAAGGGAGTCCATATCGTCATGGGCCATATTTAATGATTTTTAGCTAAAGCGCAGTTATACGTTAGAAATGTACTGGTCTGGTCTTGCTAAAGCATCATAGAAGAATGATGCTGACTTAAGTTGGTGTGAGAGATGAAAGTGTGAGTCAGCTGTCACTTTGCATTATATTCTTATTATACGCTTACCCAGTCATAGGACAGATGACAGATTTGGGGGAAGGAGGCAAGCTCAGATGCCAACACTTGCTTTAGGAATGAGATGTGGGCTTGAGGGTAGCTTAAAAGTCACTAAATATAGGAAAATAATATTTCAGCCTGGGAGCTGGTAGAGGTGGAAATACATATTTTTAACGATCAGGCTATACAACTTGACCATTCCACTAAGACACCCCGCTGAACGATGCTAAAGTCCAGATAATCTCTTTCCTTTTCCCAGAACTATGCTCACAGTGAAAACACTGGCAGCAAGAAGAGAGCCAGGAGTTCTCAGCATGACAGCACATGAGAAATCAATGGTGACATGACACAAGAGGAGGGTGAGGTGTGGAGTGAGGGATCTCTAGGGACACGTCACAAAACACTACAGGTCATATAATTGCATTGATGTGGACTTACAAACAAAGATTAGTTGTTACCAGCACCTTACAAGAAGGATGTAAAATCAGTCAAGACAATTACACAGCTGGTGGGCAAAATATGTGCAACAGATACTCATTTAACCCCTTGTTTCTGGAAAGGGAAGTAACAAGGAATTGTTTGAATAAAAATAAATAAAAAAAAGTTGAATTCCATCACTGCTACAATAAATTCAATGATTTGCTAATGATATAAGAAGAAATGTATTTTCAGTCTGGGGAATTAGTGTAACATTCTACAAATATGACCTTATATACAAACTTACTAGCACTTATTAGTACAAAATATGTAGCAGCTGCTATTATGTTTGCTTGTGCAAATTATACAATTATACTGGAAACGTTGATGACATCAGGGTTAAAACCGCCTGCAAAACGCGTTTTGGAGGCAGTTCGGGCGGTTCAATGGGCAGTGTGGGCAGTTCAATGGGCAGGGGTGCTTTATTCACTGCTCCTAAAGTGCCTCAAAGGCCGCGTATACACGATCAGTCCATCCAATGAGAACCGATGAAGCTGACTGATGGTCTGATGTGCCTACACACCATCGGTTAAAAAAAAAGATTGTGTCAGAATGCGGTGGTGTAAAACACAACGACGTGCTGAAAAAAACAAAGTTCAATGCTTCCAAGCATGTGTCGACTTGATTCTGAGCATACGCGTCTTTTTAACCGATGCTTTTGCATACTAACGATCGGTTTTGACCTATCGGTTAGGCGTCCATCGGTTAAATTTTAAAGCAAGTTCTCTTTTTTTTTGACCGAAGGATAACTGACCGATGGGGCCCACACACGATCGGTTTGGACCGATGAAACGGACCTTCAGTCCGTTTTCATCGGTTTTGACTGATCGTGTGTACGCAGCCAAAGATGTGTCTGGCAGGACTTTTTTAGCGTCCTGCCAGCGCAACGCTCCAGTGTAAAAGCCCTCAAGCTTTCACACTGGAGATAAACGAGACGTTCTTTCAGGGCGCTTTGCAGGCGCTATTTTTAGCACAAAGGCGCCTGCAAAAATACATTTTTACCTTAAAAAAAATTGCATTTATTTAATTATTTCAAAAAGTGGACTTATCCTTTAATGTGTTTATACCCGTATATGCTATACCCCCTTGATTAAAAAAAAAGGAGAATTTTTATATGTATGTACGCATACATGCATTTAGACATGTACTATACAGCCCACGCGTTTTTACAAAATAACTTTCTGCCAGGAATATCTGATGGTCCTACATCAGTGCAGTGTACAAGAACGCAATACTGATGTTTGTCTCAACCTTTTAACGGCAACTTTTGCTGGATAGCTTGGTATTTTGAAAAATAGCAGGCTTATTGGCAGGACCAACCAGTGAAAATAAAGTAAAAAATATAAAAATAAAATAAAAAAAATACATGAATGCAGCCACCACATCTCAGGCTTGATAAGCTGCAATGTAATACCTTTTTGTTTTTTAGTTTAATAATACTTTAAGCCTCATGGTCAAGACTTTCCCTATTCACATGCCTGGAAGCTTGGAATGTATGGATATGGATTGAGGCACCCTACTGGGCAAATAATTCATTTTTTTTAAAGGAGAAGTCTGGGACTGGCTCAAAGATCATGAGTTGAGCCATCACATGACAGCTCAGTCTGCTTGAGAGGAGAGCAGTGACAGTCAGTCATTGTCAGTCCTCCAGCACTCACTGGAACGTCGGGGGGGGGGGGGGGGACGGGCGGATACAGGTGTCTCATGCTCTCAGTCAGCTGTCAATCAAAAAAACAGGTAGACCCAAACAATATTGTCTAAGCTTTCCATATTTGCCATAGCTCTAATCTCTCATTAGTTATTTTAATTAGTGTAATTGTTACTATTCAAAGGTAAGGTAGTGATTGTCAGTGTTTGTTGACTTCAACAACTGATGAGAGAGGAAAACATCAAAAACGAATTCTACTACACATAATAGACAGTAATGAAAGGAGACTGGAATTGGAAAACTATCATTTATTAGTGGTCTTTATTGCTCTGAAAAAGTTTGAGGAAGGTTTATTTCAATTATTATTTTAGAATGAAAAGGTTGAGAGTATCAAATGGGTTCTAGAAAATATGGCACCTGGGCCAGGCTTGGAACACATAGATATGTTTTTTCTTACATTTTAAAACGTATATGTAAATGTATTTCGCAAGGATTAAGTATTTGTTTGCCAGCAAGCTATACCCCTGAGCTGAGTGTATCCAGCACTTTCCTTTGTATTCTGATTTCTTCAGTAATGAAAACATACTGTAAGTAGTTGAATGCCTCATGCTCACTCTATGTATACAATTCGGTAGATAACATCCAGCTTTTATTTTGCACAAAAAAAGTCTCCGTCAGTCACTCTTTTCTGTCTTCCATCTGAAAAGTATTTATTTTTGCCCCAGGATTTATAAATGTCAGGGATTTATTAAAGTCAGCCTAGCCTAAAAAATACATCTTCTGATTATCCCAACCCCCTGGGCAGTGAGAACATACATGAATGGTTTCATGTATATAAAAAATACATCACCTTCTTTTTCGGTCTTATGATCATCTTTAATGATGTTGTCCTTTTATTGAGAGATCTAATTCATTACTCACTTTCGGGACAAAATTGTCTATTGGTTGGTACAAAAAAAAATCTAATTTTTTTTTTAGCAACAACTATGAACTGTGAGCAAACTGCACCACAGTTGTATGCATTCACTAAATATAAGCATTTGCTTGGTCTCAAAAATGTTTATCTTCGCAAAGATGTCTGCACCAATGTACAAGACAGCATACAACATCGTATCCCCTGACCCCAACTGCTTTTTCTTGCTTCTAAGATGTAATGTGACCTTAAATTCAGTCTACTTACTATTCATGTATTCCTGACTCAGGGACTATTAACCTGATTGCACTTAATGTGAATAGGGAAGAGCACTATTAGGTGCAGAGTGACATAAAGGCCTGTTGGGATTGCTTTTAGTGATCAGGTTACTTGGAGTGATTTACTTTTTAACTCTTCCTTAGACACTGGCTATATAGTTTGGAAGCACACAACAATAACATCTGATACTTGCCATCCACACAGAGCTTTGCTTTAATAAAAAAAGAAATTAAATGCTAGAAAAACAACTGACTGGGCTGCTTCTTTTATTTAGTATAGCTAGTACTGTACTTTGTGTTAATTTAAATCGTGCATAAACCTCAATAACATAAATGTAATTGTAGCACTACCCCAGCAGGAGCTGCTGGTTAGATTTGGGATCGGCGTGTCACCTTTGTAGCATGTCTAGGGGTATGATGAAAAGTAGATGGTGTGAGCAATGATAGAATGTCCAAAGGTGTCGTTTTCTGTGCTTTTATTCTTGTGCCCAACACGGCAACGGGTAACTTCAGGTGAATAGAGGAAAGATGGTGAAAGAAGAAGTTGCAGATTCAGGCCTTAACTATTTACAGAAGCAGTCCTGCTTCAACGATACCTTCGCTTCGTCGCCACTCCAGCAAGAGTGTGTGTAGTGTACCCGGACAGTCTCTCTGACAGAACTGGCAGCCGAAGTATCACTCGGAACTTTGAGAAGGAAACAAGGCTTGGCTCAATAGAATAGGAGTGGTACCTCTGCCACAGGCCCTTGCTCTGGAATGCAACTTGATGGAGCGATTCCTTCTCAGTAAAGTTATTGCCTGAATTGTCTTCGAGTAGTCCTTGATTTTAGGTGATCGACTAACAGGTTGCCATAAAACAAACTCCCAGTGTCCAGTCACCTTGATCCCAGATGGCTTGTCTAGGCCCTATTGGATCGCCTGCCTCCTGGCTCTCCTCAGACTGACTCCCCACCGAACAGCACAACTCGCTTGGGATCTTCTCATATGAGTGGGGACCCAGTAAGTCACTGGGGCCCCTCTGCAGCTTTAGTTGCTCCGGGCCATGAGGGCCCAGAGTCAGGAACTCCGCGTAGCATGTGCGCCCCGGCCTGGTAGGCCATATCGCCGGGGCCCGTGATGTGCGCACACCCTAAAGGTGGGTGCCGCACCCAGATCCAACCTCGAACTCCCCACGCCAAAATGGCGCCCTAAAGAAGTACCCTCCCCCAGCATGCCCCGCGAGGGAAAACCTCCTCTGATTGGCTGCTGGCAAGAAGGCGCTCCCACTGGCCTCCATTGCCGCCACCTGTCGTTCCGAGATGGAAAGGCATCTTTGGAACACAGAATAAAACGACAGCACAGCACAGTGATTAAATTAACATAAATTTAATGGATGAGAGCTAAGTAATTCTCTCATCCCCCTCTAAATTTAAACAGTGTCCGTACTTGGAAGTACAGGGGCGCTACATAATTATTTGTAGATTACTCAGCCTTAGATTTGGTGGTTGTATTAGTCTTCTTTTTCTAGCATTTGTTCCTTTACTTATTTTCACCTGCCGAACCTGCCACACTTCTTGTCTTAGACTGGCCATACACAGTACAATTTTTTTTACTGCGACCACGGGTTGCAGGAAAGAAATTTCACATCAACACAGACAGTGCTGACAGGAGAATCCCTCCTGCAAGGCATTTGTCTTCTCCGGGCAGAAGTCAGCCCCGCTAAGAGAAGACATTGATTATCACTAGCAGCTGAAACAACCACTAGCGATAATCATAAGAGAATTGGACAGGCTGGTTTTACCCAAGCTGATTAGTCGATTAATTTGGTACATTCCGTCTGCTTATTATTAGTTAATTTGGTACATTAAGCCTGCATATTACCAGTTTGAATCTTGTCCGGTTCCTGCTGAAAGGACCAAGATTTGAACCGTGACGTTGGGTGACCATCCTCGGGTAAACTGGATGGGGCCGATAACAATACTTAACCTGATAGGACTGAGAGCACTAGAAAATTCAATTTGTGGGGGCCATTTAATGGTATCAATTTCTTCATCCTCCAGGAGCTGGCTGCATGCTCTCGCCACATGAGGCCGGGCATTGTCGTGCACCAGGAGGAACTCACCAGCGTAGGGTCTGACAATGGGTCCAAGGATTTCATCCCGATACCCAATGGCAGTCCGGGTGCCATTGTGTAGCCAGTAGAGGTCTTTGTGTCCCTCCATGGATATGCCTCCCCAGATAACTGACCCACCACCAAACCGGTCATGCTGAACGATGTTACAGGCAGCATAAAGTTCTCTGCGGCTTCTCCAGAACCTTTCACATCTGTCACATATGCTCAGGGTGAACCTGCTCTCATCTGTGAAAAGCACGGGGCACCAGTGGCGGATCTGCCAATTCTGGTGTTCAATGGAAAATGCCAATCGAGTTCCACAGTGTCCGGGAGTAAGAACAGAGCACACTAGAGGACGTAAGGCCCACAGGCTACCCCCATGAAGTCTGTTTTCGGTCAGAGACATTCGCACCAGTGGCCTGCTGGAGGTCATTTTGTAGGGCTCTGGTAGTGCTCATCCTGTCCCTTCTTGCACAAAAGAGGCAGATATTGGTCCTGCTATTGGATTAGGACCTTCTATGGCTCTGTCCAGCTCTCCTAGAGTAACTGCTTGTCTCCTGGAATCTCCTCCATGCTCTTGAGACTGTGCTGGGAGACACAGCAAACCTTCTGGCAATGACACGTATTGATGTGCCATCCTGGAGGAGTTGGACTGCCTGTGCAACTTTTATAGGGTCCAAGTATCTCCTTGTGCTACCAGTAGTGACACTGACCTTAGCCAAATGCAAAACTAGTGAAAAACAGTCAGAAAAGATGCGTAGGGAAAAATGTCAGACACCTCCACCTGAAAAAACATTCCTCATTGTCTCATTGTTGCCCATCTAGTGCACCTGTTGTTAATTTCAATTAACAGCAAAGCAGCTGAAACTGATTAACAACCCCCTCTGTATACACCCCTCCCCCTCTGCTACTTAACTGACCTGATCAATATCCCAGCAGTTCTGATTCAAAAATGTTACTTTAATTTTTTTAACAGTGTGTGTGTATATATATATATATATATATATATATATATATATATATATATATATATATCTTTTAATTATAGATTTAAAGATTGCACATACATTCAAAATTGACCTACTTTATGCTGCAGGCTTGATTAAAATACCCTGTGTGGCCCAGGTTTCCAACAGTTCAACAAGCCCCTTTGCCCAGTTCTCCAATCAGCAGCAGTGATGCTCTCTGAGGAAGGAAGGACCCGGAAATTGCCAAAGACAAGTCCTTCCCTGAGTAATGGGAATGCTGCTTGGTAACATGTGAAAACATGTACATCTGCTCCACTACCTCTACCTTCCTTCAAAGATGGGTTTTTATTCCTTCCAATGACAACCATAGACATTAATGCTTGAAGGTTCAGGTTTTGAGGTTTCTAGAAAGATCTTTTAATAGTCATTTGGAGTCCCTAACAGCCAATTCACATCTAGGTGTTTAGGTTAGCCATTGTTAAAACTGCTGCAAACATCAGCTTGCATTATAGGACCTACTGTTGACAATTGCAGGGCATTAAAAGACATGATTGTTGATGGCATGTCTAAAACTGCATGCAACAATAAATTCAAACACCCCCTCCAAGGTCTCTGGCAATCTCGGTACTCATTCTATATTGTTAGTTTATACTTGCTTGAAAATAGAGCTAATATCAAAAGTTAAGACACATTAATATAAAAATTCAGCTTCTATGCAGTTATTAAAGTTCAATGAAAGATTTGAAAAATGTACATCTTTGTGAAAAAGGATATCTGCATCATTCACATTATCAAATATCTTCATTGCTGTTAGGTGTGCTCCTAGTAACAGTGCTGTATCCTGTGTCTTGGGGTTATTTTATTATGCTCTATCACATGACCATGAGGATTTTAGGGGACTACGTGAAAGTCTTTCCCTTAAAGCTCTCTTTAGAGACCAGATAACTGAGCACAGAGGGGATGGTGAATTTCATGAGTTAACCACTTGCTTACTGGGCACTTAAACCCCCCTCCTGCTAAGACCAATTTTCAGCTTTTAGCGCTGATAAACTTTGAATGACAATTACCCGGTCATACAACACTGTACCCAAATTAAATTTTTATCAGTTTTTTCACACAAAAAGAGCTTTCTTTTGGTAGTATTTAATCTCCACCAGGTTTTTATTTTTTGCTAAACAAACCAAAAAATATGAAACCTTTTGAAAAAAATAAAAATCATGTTTCATATTTCATATTCTGTTCTAAAATTTGGAAACGGGTAATTTTTCTCGTTCATTGATATGCACTGATGAGTCAGCACTGATGGGCACAGATAGGCTGAACTTGTGGGCACAGATAAGGCTGCACTGATAGGGAAAGATAAGGTGGCACTGATGGGCACAGATAAGGTGGCACTGATGGGCACAAATAAGATGGCACTGAAGGGCACTGATAGGTGTTACTGATAGGGGGCACTGATAGGTGGCACTATTGGGCAGCACTGTTAATGAGGCACTGATTGGTGATATTGATAGGTGGCACTGTGGGCACTGATAAGTGGCGCTGTTGGCACTAGTAGGCAGCACTGTTGTGCACTGGTAGGTGGCACTAACAGGTGGCTGATTGGGACAGATGCCCCTCTGTCTTCTGCCGGTGTTTGGCTTTTTTTACTAGCTCGGTTTCATTGGCTGACAGCTGATCACGTGGTAAGGGTCGGATCGATCCCTTACTCTCATCTGTGATCCAGTGAGTCTCGTAGAATCGCTGATCACAAAGCGAGCTGCGCGTGCCCTGCAGGGGGTGCGCAGGCTGCTTGAGCATGAGAGGACGTCTATTGACGGCCTCCCGGCAAAGTAGATCTGTGCTGTAGCCATCATTCTGCTATAGCACGGATGGGAATAGGTTAAAGAACATGGCACATTTTTAGGTATTTTATTCATATATAGTATATTTACACCATTAAGGTTGAAAATCAACGTACTAAAACGTTTGACTTGATTGGGTCTTTTTAAAGACATTGGTTGTGGATACATATAGTGGATATAAAAAATCTACACTCTGTTAAAATGTCAGGTTTCTGTGATGTAAAAAAAAAAAACAAGACAAAGATAAATAATTTCAGACATTTTTCCACCTTTAATGTGACCGATAAACTGTACAACTCAATTCAAAAACAAAGCAAAATCTTTTAGGCAAGGGGAGTAAATATAAAAAAATAAAATAATGTGGTTGCATAAGTGTGCATTCCCAATTGTAGATGTAGCTGTGTTCAGAATTAGGCAATCACATTCAAACTCATCTTAAATAGGAGTCAGTACACTCCTCCCATCATTTAAAGTGCCTCTGATTAACCCCAAATAAAGTTCAGCTGTTCCAGTAAGTCTTTCCTGACATTTTCTTGGTCTCATCCTACAGCAAATTCCAAAATATGTTTGGCGCAAAAACAACACTGGACATCACCAAAAGAACGCCATACTGACAGTGAAGCATGGTGGTGGCATCATCATGCTTTGGGGCCGTTTTTCTTCAGCTGGAACAGGGGCCTTAGTCAAGGTAGAGGGAATTATGAACAGTTCCAAATACCAGTCAATATTGGCACAAAACCTTCATAATTCTGCTAGAAAGCTGAAAATGGAGAGGAACTTCATCTTTCAACATGACAATGACCCAAAGCATACATCCAAATCAACAAAGGAATGGATTCACCAAAATAATATTTGATTTGGAATGGCCCAGCCAGAGCTCAGACTTGAATCCGATTGAGAGATAGAGAGAGAGAGAGAGAGAGAGACAGAGACAGAGAGATATTTACGTGTCTTGTCTTGCTCAAATCATCGCCTCCAAGGAAAGGGCCTTCTCAAACTTTCTATCCAACCTTTATGCTCCCCTGCCCTGTGCTAACCCCCCCCCCTCCAGGATTCAAAATCCTTAGGATGCTATTGGTGTAAAGTTGCCTTACAACCGGATTGGTTTAATCTCAAGCCTAGATATTCATTGGTTCAGAGTTCCAATCAGAATCTAATTGGTCACTTTTTCAAGCTTCTTTCTAGCATGGCTAAACCAAAAACTCAGTCTTTGGTTTGTGAAGCAATCCTTTGATGTGTAGATTGATCATCTGTTACACTAGCATGCTAAGGGACCCCTGCTGTGATGGAGCCTTTCAGCCTGTCAGAGAACAAAAGGACAATTTAGCTAATTTAATTATCACCTGGGACCTTTACCAGGAAGAAGTCATTTTTTAAAGGACCGCTGAGCCCTTAATTTGTCATATCACAAATTTGAACCAGTCCAGTAAAACATACATTCATCTTTGCACTGGTTCCCCTGGTATAAATATGAAATTCAAACTTTCCACCACAGATGATATGAAGAGGGCTGTGCACAGGTGATGCCCTCGCAATCTGGCAGATTTGGAGAGTCAAGATGTGCCATGCTGATAGACTCATACCCAAAAGGACCGATGCCCTGTACACACGGTCGCATTCCCGATGGGTCAAGGTCCCTTGAAATCCTGACAGAAAATTCGAGAACCTGCTCCCGCAAACACGAGCGAGTTTTCCAACGTGAAAACTCTGAGCAGAGCTTTTGGCTGGGAATCTCGTACACATGGCCGGGTTTTCCGACAGGAAAAAGCCAGTCGGCAATCCCGGCAGGAAAAAAGAGAGCAGGTTCTCTTTTTTTGTCCGGCATTTCTTTCGGCAGTTTTCCCATCTGAAAAACTGTGAGGGAGCATACACACAGCCGGGATTCCCAGCCAAAAGCTCTCCTCACAGTTTTCCCATCGGAAAACCCACTTGTGTGTCTACAGGGCTTTTGTGTTGTAATACAATCAAAAGGTGCTCCAACAAAGTATTCGTTTAAGTTTGTAGTTCAATTGAGTTGTACAGTTTATAGGTCATTTCAAACGTGACATTTTAACAGGGGCGTGTAAACTTTTTATGTCCACTGTATGCACAAAGAATTATAAATAAAATAAATTAATTACTAAAATAATATATCATAGAAAAAAAATGAAATGAATGATAATGTTACTGGCCCTGTGTGTCTCTGTGAAACTGTATTGTTGGCTTTAAAAACTGCAGATATGGACACTTTCAATCAGGTCTCAATTACAATAGTTTCCATCAGCTGTAATAATGACAATGGTAAGTAACCCTAACCCACAGGTGTCAAACTGGCGGGCCTCCAGCTGTTGCATTGCAAGGCTGACAGGTACAAGTATTGCTCCATCAAGCAGAGGCACAATGGTACTTGTAGTTCCACACCAGCCGCCAGCTTAACACCCCTGCGGACCTAACCCATTCACTTTGCAAATGACAGTTGTCTGGATATGGTTGAAGCTGCCGAAAAACTGAAATTGGCATGGCTAGCATGATAATACCTGCTAACTAATGAAAACAAAAAGTGGAATAACACTGTTTATTTAACCGCTTGAGGCCCGCGCTATAGTCAAATGACGGCTACAGTGCAGGCCTGAAAAATCCGGGAGGATTTTTCAATAGTCCTCCCCTTTGCACGTGCAACATGCGTCCCCTGCAGGGCGCGCATGGCGCGATGTGATCACGAGTCACTGAGACTCGGTGGATCATAGATCCGTGTAAGGGGCCTAGCATATTAGTCACGAAAAAGATGGTGTTTTTATGAAAGTAACCTTATGTCAGCCATTGTTCCCGGAGGTTAAAGAATTTCAAATGATAATAATATGCAATATATGCCTTTACTAACCACCCCCCTCCCATTTTGATTGATTAGGATTGGTTGTGTTGAACCTTTTATAAATTCTATACCCGCCCAATAAAGGCAGACAATTTTTTGAACATATTCTGCTTTCTTTGTTCATCATAAAACTTACATAGTTACATAGTTAGTTACATAGTTAGTCAGGTTGAAAAAAGACACAAGTCCATCCAGTTCAACCATAAAAAAATAAAAAAATAAAACAAAGTAAAACACAGTACATCCTCCCATACACCCAACTCCATACCCACAGTTGATCCAGAGGAAGGCAAAAAAAACCAGCAGAGCGATGATCCAATTTGCTACCGGAGGGGAAAAAATTCCTTCCTGATCCCCCGAAAGGCAATCGGATTTACCCCGGATCAACTTTACCTACAAAACTTAGTACTCAAAACTGTCTCAACGTTACTGAGGGTTGAGTGTGGCAATTGCGGTATTATACCTAGGTTGGTCTTTGTCAAGAAAAAGGACTACCTTTACTCTGACATGAAATATGAACAAAGCATATCCCCCTATAGCATGGGTAATCAAACTTTTTAAACAGAGGGCCAGTTCACAGTCCCTTAGACTGTTGGAGGTCCAGACTATAGTTTGAAAATTTATGAACAAATTCCTATGCATACATCTTATTCGTCGTGCAAAAAAACAGGTAAAAAACTATACAATATTTAAAATAAAGAACAATTTTAATCAACATAAACATATTAGTATTTCACAGAACCACCTCATCACAGAACCCCCCCTTTCCCATCACAGACTCCTCTCCATCACAGACCCCCCCCCCCCAACACACAGCCCCCATTACAGATCCCCCATTACAGACTCCTCCAACACAGAACCCTCCATAACAGATCCCCCCATTACAGACTCCCTGACACAGAGCCCTCCATCACAGATCCCCCCAACACAGATCTCCCATCACAGATCCCCCACAGAGCCCCCCCCCATAACAGACCCCCCATCATGGATCCCTCATCACAGAGCCCTCCATAACAAATCCACCCCATCATAGATCCAGCATCACAGATCCCCCATCACAAACCTGAAAAAAAGAAACCGCCGCTCCAGGCAAATGCAATAAGCAATCAGTGTCCTCCTCAAAAACCGTGGGTGCTGGCAATGCACAAGGCAGAAATCAATGAAGAAAATTCATGGACAGCCGCACACCAAAATAAACCTAAAAAGGTGGCCTTTATTTAAGTAAACAGGATAAAAAACACTACAAAACAGCACAGCAAGCAGTGGGATAAAAAAAAAAGCTGACATGTTTCACACAAAAATCATGACTAAGCACTGATTTTTGTGCGAAACATGTCAGCTTTTTTATCCCACTGCTTGCTGTGCTGTGTTTTGTAGTGCTTTTTATCCTGTTTACTTAAATAAAGGCCACCTTTTTAGGTTTATTTTGGTGTGCGGCTGTCCATGAATTTACTTCATTGATTTCTCTCATCACAGACCCCCCATTACAGACTCCCCCATCACAGATCCCCCAATCACAGAGTCCTCCATCACAGATCCCCCCCATCACAGACTCCCCAACACAGAGCTCCAAATAACAGATCTCCATCACAGACTCCCCCACCACAGATCCCCATCACAGATCCCCCAACACAGATCCCTAATCACAGACTCCCCCAACACAGAGCCCTCCATAACAGATCCCCATCACGGAACACCCCTTCACAAACTTCCCCAACACAAAGCCCCTCATTACAGACTCCCTCAACACAGAGCCCTCCATAACAGATCCCCCATATCAGAGATCCCCTACATAACAGATACCTCCATCACAGAGTCCTCCAGCAGTATTACATTGCCTCTTCTATAACATTGCAGCACCCTCCCTCCCCACTTCTACCTTAATCACACAAAATGCAAAGAATGGCTGGTCCGGACAAAGGGTGGGACTTTGCAAGTGAAAGGCAGGTGATTGATTGCTGGGACCGCCCTACTGCCTAATAACCAATCACCGACTTCTTAACTCAAAAGGTAATGCCCTTTGTCCGAATCTGTCATGTTTCTCGTCTTGTATGATTAAGGTAGCATAGGGGAGGGGGAGTGCTGAGATCTTAAAGGGGCAGTCCGCGGGGCGGGTAAATCACCCTGGCGGGCCATATCTGGCCCACGGGCCGTAGTTTAAGGGCCCCTGCTCTATAGTGTGTACTTGTCTCTATTAAGAGCAGTAAGTGTAATTTCTGTCTGCTGCTTTGTTCCTCTGCTATCAGCATGAATCACTTCTAACTATTGTATTATTTATTTTAATAACATTTTTATTTTTATACTGTATCTTTATTTATTTTTAATCAACTTTTTTGCTATCACAAGGGATTAACAACCGCTATTAGACCCCAGATTAATCTCCTCTGCCCTCAAAAGCATTTGGGCAAACTGAGATTGGTTTGATCAGACGCTTTTAAACAACAAACTGAAACCGGAAATGACCAAATCCTTGTTGCTTCCGGTTTCATACACCCAAAGAGTGGAACGGGAGAACCCAGGAAGAGGCATCACTTTCCACTAAATATAAAAGTTATCCAGTGGCTGTATAGTCTGTAGAGTATGACGTAAAGGCCTTTGGCGTTAGCAGTTAGTAAGTCAGTAGTGAGTTTTAGGATAGTGGCTTTAGTGGAGTGTCGCAGTGTGAAAGCCAGACTGTAATGCCGTGTACACACATTTATTTTAATTGGTCATTAAAAACGACCATGTGTAGGCTCCAGAGCATTTTTCCCGACGTGAAAAAAGGCCATTAAAAATTTAGAACATGCTCTATTTTTTCTCATTGTTTTTTACGTCGTCGTTTTTCAAAAGGCGGAGCCCTCTGATGTGGCCCGCGACCTCCTGCTCTGGGATGGAATAGAATACTGTTATTAAAGGTCATTACTAAAATCACAGTGTATATATGGGCATATATATTCTGCAATGGTTACTGGGTTGCTTTCAAACTAACCCGAAGATGCAGAGCAGCGCATCTGTGGGTTACCTGCAGTCAGCTAAACACATTCTGAAAACGCATCAAACAAGCAGAATATAATTGAAGTCAAAGTGCAGGAAAGACAGAGGTACACTGCATTGGTAATTCACAGCATATCAGCGTGAAAGCAGCCTTGGGCCCCTTTTTCATGGTCAGTCCGACCCAATTGGACGCTCCATTCACACCTGAGTAGCAGATGTAAACGGACTTGTGTCCTACCTCCATATGCAGAGCAGACATGGACCTGTCATCCGCCCGCTCTGTTTATTGTGGCCTGTGACTGTTTACCAAGTTGCTTAAGTGGCCCTCGCACTTCAAAAGGTTGGGCACCCCTGCTTTAAAGTGTAAACCCCCCAAAAAAGTAGATTCTTGTCCCTTTAAAGCAGATTACACAGCCCAGCGTTTGTGCTGTGTAAACTACCCCCTCTAAACTGTTAAAAAAAAAAGGGATTTTTAAATACAGCTTACCTGTAAAATCCTTTTCTTGGAGTACATCACGGGACACAGAGCGGCATATTCATTACTATATGGGTTATATGGAGTACCTTCAGGTGTGGACACTGGCAATCTCAAACAAACAGGAAGTCCCTCCCTATATAACCCCCTCCCCTAGAGGGAGTCCCTCAGTTTTGTAGCAAGCAGTATGCCTCCCAAAATGTTCCCAAAAAGAGGGGTGGGAGCTCTGTGTCCCGTGATGTACTCCAAGAAAAGGATTTTACAGGTAAGCTGTATTTAAAAATCCCTTTTCCTTTCTCGTACATCACGGGACACAGAGCGGCATATTCATTACTATATGGGATGTCCGAAAGCAATGCTTTAATGAGGGGAGGGAGACATCTTCCAAAGAAGGATTTAATTTAGAGGTATACTCAAATACTAGTAAATCCAACTTAAACGAGAAATGTAAATCTCAAATCAAATCAAGGGAGCCCCCTCAGATCCTGAGGAGCTTGAATCGCGGCCTGTAGTACTGACTGCCCAAAGGCTGTATCCGCATTCCTTCTTACGTCCATTTGATAAAATTTTGTAAACATGTGGACTGACGACCACGTTGCTGCCTTGCATATTCGAGCCATAGAGATCTGATGATGATGTGCTGCCCAGGAGGTGCCCATGGCCCTGGTAGAATGGGCCTTTGCCGACAAAGGAGGAGGCAACCTCTTCAAACCGCAGGCCTGAACGATTAATTGTTTAATCCATTATGCGATGGTGGATCAAGCAGCTGCCTGACCCATCTTGGGCCCTTCCGGTAAACCGAACACCACATCTGTTTTCCGAACCTTCTCTGTAGCTTTAAGATAGGCCTTTATGGCCCTGACAATATCCAACGTATGCAGCAACCCCTCCTTTCTAGAGGTGGGTTTTGGAAGAAGGATGGAAGTACCACATCCTGGTTCAGGTGGAAACTGGATATAACCTTTGGTAGAAAGGAAGAATGAGGACGGAACCCCGCCCTATCCTTATGTAAAATGAGATATGGTTCCTTACAAGATAAGGCTGCCAATTCCGATACTCTCCTGGCCGAAACTATGGTGATCAGAAATACCGACTTTCTAGTCAGTAAAACCAAGGTACCTCAGCCAACGGCTCAAGGGGTTGTTTCTGTAGAGTTGACAGAACAAGATTTAAGTCCCATGGACAAAGTGGTGATTTGACCGGAGGATTAACACGTAAGACTCCCTGTACGAAGATCTTAACCAGCGAGTGGGCGGCCAGCGGCCTCTGAAATCACACTGATAAGGCTGAAATCTGTCCCTAGATCGTGCTTAATGCCAGGCCTTTATCCACTCCTAGCTGGAGGAAACGTAATACTCTATCAATGGTATACTTGCGGGAAACCCATCTCTTAGCCTCACACCAGCCTACGTAGGCCCTCCAAACCCTGTAACAAAATTACCCTGGAGGCCGGCTTTCTAGCCTCAATGAGGGTAGGGATTACCTGCCTAGACAGACCTCTACCCCTGAGAATCAGGGATTCAGCCGCCAGGCCGTCAAATTTAGACGCCGTAATGCAGGGTGGAGGATCGGGCCTTGTGAGAGTAGGTCTGGCCCTAGAGGAAGAGTCCAAGGGCCTCCCGCTGCCAATTTCAGGACTAGTGAGTACCGTGCCCTCCGGTACCAAGCTGGGGCTACCAGGATAACCAGCCTGTGGTATGATCCTGCGCCGCAGGCGGGGTAGTAACTGCAGTGGGGGAAATGCATATAGAAGTTATGATTGATGCCAAGGGCAAACCAACACATCGGTTCCGCAGGCCATAGGGTCCCTCGTTCGAGACATGAACCTGTCTAGCTTCTTGTTGAATCCTGATGCCATGACCTCCACGTCTGGCACTCCCCACTTCTGGCAGATTGTCTGAAAAAACTTGTGGATGCAGAGACCACTCCCCCGGCGACAGGGTTTGGCGACTTAGGAAGTACGCCTGCAGGTTGTCTACCTCGGGAATGAATGTCGCCGATATGCAGGGTACATAAACCTCTGCCCACCGAAAAACCAAGCTCCTCTCACTCTGAGTGGCTTGACTCTTGGTTCCCCCTTGGTGGTTCACCTATATGCCACCGCTGTGGCCTTGTCTGAATGACTTCTCACCGAGGACCCCTGTAATCTGGATGTCTATGCCAGGAGGGCTAGCTGAGCCGCTCAGAACTCCCAGACCTTGATGGGCAGCTGCCTCTCCGCCTCTGCCCAAGTTCCCTGGCGAGTGAACTTGTTCAAGATCGCTCTCCAGCCTTCCAGACCACTGGGCAGAACCAAGCTGCTAGAATTGCTGCCTGTAGGACACGAGCGTGGAAGCGTGTGGTATTGCCTCGAACATGGCCATCGCATACATAGGCGAATAGTTGGCTCCTTTTTTGCTTAGAACCAACTGAATCAATCTCTTGATAGCCTCGACCTTTACCAGGGGCAGGAACATCCATCTTCTGTTCTGTGTCTAATCTCGTGCCGAGATATTCCAACTGCTTTGTAGGTTGAAATGCTGATCTTTCCCCGGTTTAGGACTCAGCCGAACCTCTCGAGGTACTGAACCATGAGGGCTACTACGCATTCCACCAAGGAAGCGAGTGATCTTATGATTAAGAGGTCGTCCAGGTATGCTAGGACCGAGATCCCTTGGATCCTTTGGACTGACTAGAATAGGAGCTAGGACCTTCGTGAATACCCGGGGACCGTAGCCAGCCCGAAGGGGGGCGCCACAAATTGGAAGTGATGCTGTATCACTGCGAAGCGTAAAAACAAAAATATTTGATGTGGCTGAAAGACCTGGTACATGAAGGTAACCCTCCTTTATGTCTATAGAAGCCCGATCCTTCTGGAGTGTGGCGGCTGCTGGCCAAACGGATTCTATCCGGAAAGAGCGAACCCTTAGGTAAGCATTTAAACCTTTTAGGTCCAAAATTGGTCTGACATTGCCGATGAGCCTTGGTATGACAAACAGATTGGAATAGAAACCTAGCCCCTGTTCTTGGGCTGGTACCTCTACCATTATGCCCTGGTAAAGCAGGTGATCCAATACTGCCCGCATTGAGGCCTTCCTTGTGGAGGAAATTTTAGAAATTCTAATCTGTAGCCTGCGGCCACAGATGATCGGACCCCCTCTGTCGGGGACCGATCCCCAGAGGCCTGTCCTTGCGATCCATTGTTAAAAGTTTGATCGCGCAGGAGGACCGTACTGCCTGAAATTTGAGGGCCCTGGAATCGGGGGGAGCTGCCCTTTTAAACGCAGGACCCCGGAACTTCCTTTGACTGGTAAAAGGGTACTTTTGCCACTTGAAACAGTCTGAATGTATTTATCCAGATCTTTCCATGGAAGGGCAAACCTGCCAGCAGTCTTTTACATGGGGCTCGGCCGCCCAGTTCTTCAACCAAAAGAGCCTTCTCATATGCACTAAAAATAGTGACAACGAGACGCCTGCTGGATGGAGTCCTTTTTATAGCCTCTACCGCAAAGCACAGAGCTCTGGGAATATCCAATAACTCCTCTGCCTATCGGGCAGGGATGTCTAAGCATCTGTTTTGTCTGGTTCCTTAATGCCTGAAAAAAAAAAAAAAAACTCCAATTGTAGCCACTGCTGGCTGTAGCCAGGGATGCTGGAAAAAGTGTCTCTAAACGTTTATCGACCGGGACCTTAAACATTTGTATGTTTCCCCTTAGGCCAGTTAATGATTTATTCACCCATGAGATGGCTGCGTCCACCGTTGGGAGCGCCCCCTTTCTTTAGAAAAATGTCTTTTCCATAGGGTAAATAACAGAAAACCTTCCAGGTGGTCTCCCATCCAGGCACTAACCAGGTCCTACCCTGCTTAGCCTCCGAGATCAGACGAGATCGGGCGCTTTCCGGGAGATGCAGCCTCAAGGACCTCACGGGTAGTTTGAAAAGCAGTGCCCGAACCGGGACCTCTACCAACTGAGCCATCCGGGCCCCTTTTAAAGAGCACTTGGTCAGGGGAAAGAGTGCCTGCAAGCACAAATATTTCCTGGCAGACGTGCATAAAGACTACCCTTTCGTCAGTTTTAGGCGGCAGAAAAAATTCTGTCCGGTCGTCCCAATCCTGGAAAAACCAATTCCTCTAACAGAGGATGGACCAGAAAAGCTGCGTTGCTTAAAGGCGCTTTTAAAAGAACCCAAAGAGGATACCGCAGGAACCTGAGGCTCTGGAAATGGCAAATTGAATGCCAAGCGGACCATGTCTGTCAAAGACTGGACCCACAGACTCTCCGCCTGGGAGGCTGAAAACGATTCTACCGTGGTAGATCCTCTAGGTTCTGTCCCTTTTGGCGATGGGGATCTAGTCCGCTTCTTGCCAGAAAAAGAGCCAGCGATCATAGCTGTTAACCTCTTTTCTCTAGCCCCCCTAGGGTGACGGCTAGCATCTCCTCTGTGATAACACAGGGTTGGGCCGACCTGGGCCAGCCTCAGCACCAGACCCCCTTAATGGCTTATCCAGGGTGACCCCTATAGGAATAACCTGTGGGGAAAGTATTGGCATATTATCAGAACCAGAGGAGGAACCCCTTTGTCTTTGCCTTTTCTCTTTATTTTTTTTTTTTTGTGTTTTGATCCTGAACCCTTGGAAGCCATAATACAAAACCGAAGGACTCCGCTTACAACAACAGACTGTTATAGCCAGGAGTACAAAAAAAAATAAGGTTTTAGGGGACAATAGGATCACTAATGCCCCAAAACCGGTGGGGCTCAGTATGTTTTCTTTTATATATTATTCACCACATAAGCCCCACCCCAACATGTTTGCCAGCATTCAACCTGTTGCCAAGGGGATTTTGGCTTAACAAAAAGTATTGGAGCTGACTCCAGTATGTAGTACCCCTTCTCGCCACCGGGAGTCACTGTGCTGCCAGCTCTACGTCCTCTCTCTCTCCAGCTCAGCTCTGAACTGAGCTAAGAACGCGCCTGCTGTGTATAACAGCAATTAAAGGCACGCCCACTCTACACTGCAGTCACACTCCCCGCCCCCCGCCCCCCCCCCTCCCGAACGGCACGAAAATTTTCTATATGCATGCGAGCGCGACTGTCGGGGGAGGAGAGCCCAGGAGGAGACGCACTCTGGAGCCCAGGAATGCAGGTTGGAGGACGCATCAGGCGGCAGATTTGAATCCCGGCAAGGTAAGGCTAACACAGGCCCCTAAGGAGTCCCTTTAGCCTAGAGACAGATCTTTTTTTTTTTTTTAAAAGATCTTCAACCAGCGAGCAGCAGGTAGCTAGCAAACATACATAGATAGGTAGGGGGATCAAGTTATGGGGGGAAACATTTCAGGGCATCCTGTCTATCAGACATAGTGACCATGGTGCCAATGCAGAGCATACTCAGGCTACCCCCCTTAAGATCTCCCCTGGAGAGCCTGCTGTCGAACCAAGTCCCGCAGGCTCCCCTCTTACCTGCTCCATGCCGCAGGATGTTTTGCAAAACGGTCCAATCTTCTCCCATCTCTGTGGGTAGCGTAGTAGACCTTCAGGCCCTGGGGTCCTATGAAGGTACCCACTGTCCTGGACCTATATAGCACCCTGGCAAACAGGAACTTATGGTCTTTACAAACTCCAAGTCCTGGGCCCAGGGTCCAGCCCTCCAAAGAGGAGCATTATAGGCAAAACCCCACGGTTTGGGGCCCGGGTACTGTCCACTTTGGCACTGAGGCTCCTTGGACAGATCCGGTTAGCCCGCCCTTAATCCCAAGGATGTGGAGCAAAGCTATTCCGTGACCAACACCTAAGACACTGGCGAAAAAACTGAGGGACTCCCTCTAGGGGAGGGGGTTATATAGGGAGGGACTTCCTGTTTGTTTGAGATTGCCAGTGTCCACACCTGAAGGTACTCCATATAACCCATATAGTAATGAATATGCCGCTCTGTGTCCCGTGATGTACGAGAAAGAAAAAGAATATTGCATTTCCTGTATATAGACCACGATAACCGGGGTAGCTCCACCGTGTTCACCATGTTCTAAGTGCGTTCCTCCATTATACGCTGTACCCTCTGCTCTCCTCTCTCCCCCTCACCCCCCTTCTTCCTCCCTGTCATCTGCCTCTGTGTCTGTCTCTGGCCCAGCCCCGCTCCTGCTGCTATTGCTTGTAAATTGGATTCATACAATTTTCACTGCCAGCCTCTCTATTAAAGGCTGGCATAGCACACTAGGTCATTCATTTTACAAAACGAGTGCTGTAAATACCTAATATCGGCTGTCTTCAGGCTGGTCACATGACTCATGGCCGCTTTACAGATCCGAGACAGGGCTTCTGTGGAGGAGATGAGTGAGTGCTCACGTGATCTCACCAGCTATCGTCAGAGGGTAATCACGGCCCCTCCCTCAGAAGTAATTCATCAGAGCTGGAAAGTGGGTGTGGCCAGATGAGACCAGAATTGTACTATTTGGCATTAACTTGACTCACCGTGTTTGGAGGAAGAAAAATGCTGACTATGACCCCAAGAACATCATTCCTACTGTCAAGCATGGAGGAGGAAACATGATGCTTTGGGGCTGTTTGTCTGCAAAAGGTACAGGACAACTTTGCCTTTTGACGGGGCCATGTATTGTAAAATATTGGATCTTCCCTCAGCCAGAACACTGAAGATGGGTCGTGGATGGGTCTTCTAGCATAACAATGAAACAAAACATACCACCAAGGCAGCAAAGGAGTAGCTCAAAAAGAAGCACATTAAGGTCATGGAGTGGCCTAGTCAGTCTCCAGACCTTAATCCTATAGAAAATGTATGGAGGAAGATGAAACTTCGAGTTGTCAAGAGACCTTAAGAATTAAGAGAAGATCTGTAAAGAAGAGTGAACCTAAATCCCTCCAGAGATGTGTGCAAACCTGGTCATCAACTACATGAACCGTCTTACCTCTGTGCCTCCACCAAGTACTAAATCATGTTTTGCGTGGGGATCAAATATTTATTTTACTCACTGAACCGCAACTTAATTTATAGCATTGGTTTTATGTGTTTTTTTCTGTATTCTTGGTTGATATTTTGTCTCTATCATTTCTAATACACCTATGATAAAAATTATAGACCCTTCTTTGTAAGTGGGCAAATGTACAAAATCTGTAGGGGATCAAATAATTTTCCCCACTGTATATTGAATGACTCGGCTAGACTACAAGGAATGGTGCAATGTTCTTTGTGGGACAAGCAAAAGCTATATAAATTAATATAATACATACAATTTGTTACACAAGAGTTGTGTTTTCAATAACTGAGTGCTGTTAGATCACAATGGGTTAAGACTGTTCTGTAGCTGGAAACATGATAACGATCTTGTTTAAAAAGTAATCACGTAAACAAGTGCTTCAATCACTGAATATGGGTGCAGAATATGAAAATGTGTTAGTAGTTTAACTAAAAAGAGATGATGAGGGAAGGAAGAGCAAGACAGGGAAGAGACAGTATAAGGCAAGAATAGACAGAATAAAAAGATAAAAGAAGAAAAACAGTCTGGCAACACAGAGAACTGGAGACAGTTGAAAATAAATTTGCCCAGAGGGTGATAGGAAGAGAGATGTGAAGTTTTAATCCCTGGCCAGGAGCTTGATCCAGTAATGTTCAGTATAAACTAGCAGGCAGCTGATGTATGATTTGGTACAGCTTGTTAGAAATTTAGTTTACGGCACATTCAGCAGCTGGGGAGTACAAAAGGAGCAAACAAGTGGGCAGGCCTGAAAAACACTAGGACTTTGTTAAGAATAAGGATTGTAAAGGGGTAAGATGAAGAATTATACAAAAACTGATAGTCTACACAAAATACAGAGACACCAAACAAGGATTTAGTAAAAGTAAATCAAAAAAGCGAAAATGAACTGGATTTTCAATTATGTGTGTAAGTAGAGGAAGAGGGGAAAAAAATCACCTATACGTCAGTTTTGCTCCCCCTTGACTGCGGCATTTGCCGATTCCCCATCAGGCTGATATGTGGTTCATGATAACGTACAAAGGCACAAAACTGATCAATATTCAAGCTTAACCGTCCTCTTATGTTAGCTTTCTCTAACTATCCATGATGTTAACGGGTCGGTTTTGACCCGTGTCTTAAATCAGCCATAAAATACCCTCTGAACAATTATTTATCTTCAAATTTGTTTCTTGCCTCTTGGTTACCTTGTTAGGCTTCTTTATCCTTGAAAAGATTGGTTTTAATATTTTTGGTGTGACCCCTTAGACCTTTCTTTTGATAGCATACCTCTCATTTTCAAATTTAAAAAATAGTAAAATAAAGTCAGCAACTCTGAAATGTATTGGCCCTTTGTTTCTTTACTTAGTTAGAGAAGCAGACAAGCAGGCAAAGAGATAGGCCCCTCCCTAACTACAGTTAACAGGGTTGAGAGGTGATTGGCTGTCAGTGTTACTAAGCAGAGAGAGTGTTTATGATTTTAGTTTTGGCACTTATTAGTGTCCTATAATCCTATAATTGGGTCAGAATTGACCCTAAGGCGCCGTACACACGGCCGAGGTTCTCGCTGAAAATCAGCGAGAACCTCGCTGGAATGCACATTCCAGCGAGGACCTCGGCCGTGTGTACGGTCTCAGCGAGCTTCCCGTCGGGAAGCCCGTCGAGCCGAAATAGAGAGCACGCTCTCTATTTCCTCGACGGCCCGCCTGGAAGAATGGCTGGTTGCCATTCCCGACGGGCGGGTCGCCGAATTCGACGGCCGGGAGAGAACCTCGACGGGCGGAACGATGTGTTCTGCCCGTCGAGGTTCTCTGCCGTGTGTACACGGCCTAACACCATAAACGTCTCAATTTTCACCAAAGTATTTTATAATTTAGTGAAAAGGATTCTTTTTCTATTACATTGTTTAAATAAAGGTTCCTGACAAAGTAAAACAATATTGATGCAATAAACACATTTTTGTGATACTTATAGACATTCAAAACCTGAAAACGGGTCGGTTCTGACCCTAACACAGGAGGAGGGTTAAACCATGGCCACTTTTTCTCAAAAAGTTTACAGACACTCTCATGGTTTGTAGTATGCCTTTTGATATAAACAGTTTTCAGTTTGGAATGATCTTAAAAATTCCATGTGATTAAATGGTCAAATGACATTATAACTCACACTTTTGCTTATACAAATAAATGTGAATTTTATCTGAAAATGGCACCGATTGGTGTATATACTTATGTGCAGAATCTATTAAAAAATACCCTTAAGTGCTGAAGTGAATTTGATAATGACAAGTAACGGGATATGAACTGCCATCTCATTTCTGGTAAATACAAACCCAGGTCAAGTGCAGAAAAAGGAAGACACTTGTCTAAGTCTGTCGGGGAGACATTATCTGCTGATTCTTTGATGGCCCACATTGTGTCATGAGGAAGAGCTTCCCACCCTTTCAGGACCTTGTCTGACATTACTTTCTATAGCCTGAACTGACATCTTCTTACAGCCCTTTACATATTAAGGAACCATTAAGCCAACACATTAGAAGTTATCTGCAGGCTAATGTTTCCATTATGTGCATGCTGGCTTTGGGACAAGCAGTGCTTTGTTCTTCAGATGTCATACTTTGTATAATAAGAGAGGAGGGGGCCTCTTAGCTTTTTGGATGACTTTGACATGACTGGCTGTAATCTGGACATGTGCTGTGAGTTGATGCTTTGTGTCTGGATAGTGTATTGGAAAGCACATGCTCTGCTCTCGCTGTTATCAACATCAACGCTGGCACTGGTGCCAGCCAAAAGAGAGGGAAGATCAGCAATAGCCTGGGAATTTCCAGGTCATGCCCATCTCTAGCTTCACTCTTAAAGTGTGTTTTTATTATCTTTTTATTATCTCAGTAAAAAAAAAAAAAAAGGCATAAAATTGCCTCATACAATCATAAACACGGCTGTGTCACGATTATCTGTATGTGGAAACTGCAAACACAAAAAATTAATTATCTGGAATTTTGGCAGTTTTGGGATTTCGCTTGTCAAACTATATTTTCCTTTGTTCGCACCTTGAATTGTTTGTGCAGGATATAGGCAGGCATTATTTTTCTGAGCCAAAATTTATATTTACAATGAATTATTATTAATAAAATAAGACATGTCTTTCTCATAAGATGTTATATCCATTTGCATGTTTGTATAACCTCATACCTTTCCCTTCTATCTCCATGGCTATGGTTATATTATTTTTATAAGCTGCATCTGTTTTGTACACTAATTCAATGGTGTTACTTAAAAAATAAAATAAAAACAGGCACAAAGGTGTAAAGAATGTTCACTTATCAAAGGAAATGGAAATTCCTTTACTTTATTCACTGAGCTTAGTGAATAGAGTAAAGCTGTGTGTATTTCAAACATTCACAATGAAGTGCAAGCAAACATAAAAATGTTTAAAAAACGTCCTTCCCTCATGGCAGGGTATTTAACGTGAACCCAGCTTTACATTATTTATTAACCTAACTTTCAAAAGTGAATATTCATTTTGTGTACAGACTCTTCTCCTTTAGTAAATTAACACTAATATCTTCTTTGCATCTATACAGTGCAAAGAAAGTTCTTGGTTGAAACACTTCCAAACGCCAGAGCCAATACACTACATGTTATGTATCTTTGTAAGAATGGGAGGCAGGAAGACCATTTTCCGATCATTTTAACGAATGGAACAAGCTATAATTAAGTATGCAAGAGATGAAAACTACAAATGTAAAATGCAATATACAGAACATGTCTCACTGAGATATACAGTACTACTACTACCACCACCAAAACATGCGTTGTGAAAGACCCCACTCAACCAACTTGACTATAACAAACAAGCTGCAGACAGAACTTGCATGAGTGTGAGCATGAGCAATTTCCAGCAATTAATTTTAAATAGTGCGTGGTGCCTATATTGAATTATGAAGCTAAATTAAGACATGTGCTCCTGGTATAAGCAAGACAAGAAGCTGTCAATTTAAACAAATCCGGTTCCATGAACTAATTTATACAACCTGGTGTTTTCACGAATACATAAATATTTTTATCTGCTTAAACTGTTATTATCAGTTTATTTTAAGTGACTAAAATACCCATTAACAAAACCTTGCATAGAAATATCACTGATTGAAAGTCTGTGCACAGCGTAAACAGTTATTTTAAGGTATGTCCACTAGAGGGTGATAACTGTCTATCAGAAAGGCCTTCAACTGTAAGCTGGAAAAGGGACACAAAGTAATTCACCAACCATCTGATAGAGTTACAGTTAACGCAAGTTATGCAGCAAACATCATCTAAAAATTATCTGAAATCAAAACAACACATTTTTAATATATAAATTTCAATAATACTATTTGGACAGTGCCTTGATAACATAATCATCTCCATCATCCTCAGATAGCCAAAAGTTTAAACATCAGATGTTTTATAACCCTCTAGGTCTGGGAGAAAGATGGCCACGGACAGGAGAGCTTGTCAGGATGAGACAGTATTTAGGCAGATAGGATGTCTGGACAAAATCACTGGCCATGGTGGAGGAATACATAACATAAATACCACGTGTAAATAAGCAGAAAGTCTCTGCTGATTACAGGAACAGAAAGGCAGAGACCTGGCAGATGGAAGTATAATTCTCGGAGTAAGGGAATTAGTTCAGCAAGGCAAACTGTTTTAGTGATGGTGATATTATTACACAAACTCATTGTGATTTATTGGACAGAAACCATTGAAGAGTAATGGATGGAAAAGTCTGCAGGCTCCAAAATCCCAGCTCAGGATACACAGATGTTTCTTCTTTGGGTGCCTTCCTCTCACACTGCAATGCTAAACTCCGTATTTTGATATGGTGCATTTGGTGGAACTAACTTCTAATAATAATAAGATCAAGGGAGATTTCCTATGAATTACTGAACTCATGATACTTTGAAGATTCTCAGTGCTTTTTTCAGATGTGCTCTAGCATTAATGTACACCATATAGAAATTATATTACAGTTTAAGCAACAATTAGTTTTTAAGATTGCAAATTAACAGCTGGCAAATTATAGACATGAACGATTAAGGCACAATGGTTTTGCTAAGGTTTTTACACTTCTGCAAACTGCATACTATTTTGTGTTTATACCATCCTATACTTTTCTCACCAGCCTGGGGATAGGCTAAAGCACTGTATGTAGTACTAGAAATATTCAAGATGTTCTTTTTGTTTATTTGAAATGACAGCGAGATCACATTGCCACTATGCAAGACCCACTTTAATCCTCTTGCCAAGATATCTATGTATACCATTTATATTGTTTCTATTATTATTCATATCAACTTAAATAACAGCGCTTTTGTGGTGAATGTATATGTTAGGAAGTGGGCTGAAACTTCCTTGACAGGACTTCTGCACTCTCTGGGCCCATTCAAGGTTGTGAACTCCGTAATCCATTCTCTAACACAATTGCATAATGGGATAGGTATTATTTAGTAGTAGTATTCATTAAAAGAAAGTTTAATATAAAATGGCTTGTTTTGTCTTACTGAAGCATTTTTGTTTTACAATGAAGTCTATGTTGAAGCCAAAGAGATTTAAATTAGGGGTGACTTGTGGCATAAGCACTGGTATACATTATTGTAAAGCACTGGTAAATGGAACAGTAAAGCAATAGTAATGGAAATTGTAGCACGGATATACAGAATCTTAAAGTGGAGTTCCACCCAGATATTTTATTTTTTTACCCCCAAAAAAATAAAAAAATAAATTGAAAAAAAAATTATACTCACCAGAAAAGACTGTTGCTATGCAGGCTTCACTGCCTGTTTCCCTTAGTCAGGATGGAGACACCAGGATCGAGCGATCGCCGTCGGGGGCCAATCATCGCTGGTGGCTAGGACAGGTAAGTGTCCTTATTAAAAGTCAGCAGCTACACTGTTAGTAGCTGCTGACTTTAAAAAAAATGAATTTGCGGGTGGAATCCCGCTTTAAAGCTCTGGTACATGGAACAGTAAAGCACCGGTATATGGAATTGTAAAGTATTCATAAACATTATTATAAAGCATTGGTAAATGGAAACTGTCAAGCACTGTTATATGGAAATTGTATATCACTGGCATAAGACAATTGTAAATCACCGGCATAAGACAATTGTATATCACTGTTATATAAACTTGTAAAGCATTGGTATACAGAGCTGTAAAGGAACTGTTATAAGGAACTGTAAAATACTAAAATACGCAATTGTAAAAAGCTGGTATGCCGAATTATAAAGGACTGGTATATGGCATTGTAACGTACTGTTATAAGAAATTGTAAAGCCCTGGTATACAGAATATACCCGTCTTTCAAAACGGACACTGGTGACCCTGTTACCATGATCAACAACAGGTGTCTTATTTTCAATAGTGTTTATTAAAGTTTTAAAGTACAAATAATAAAGATTTCGGCTTTGCATTAAGCAGTTTAAAACATATGTAAAAGTCACACCTCAACTAGTTTAGAATGAGAGGCACAACATGACAGATATAACAGAAATCAAAACCCAATAATTAAAGTCAATATAAGAGAGGGAGTAAAGCAAAGTAAAGAAAAAGTGCAGAAGATAGGGCAAATAAGGGAAGGTTGGGGGGGAACTAAGGTGCCGTACCTTGAGACCCATCTCTTGAGAGTGGATTTAGTTAGTGAGCGTCCTGGTTTTTTTTGTCAGGTATTTGATCCATGGATCCCATACTTTGTGGAATAACTTCAACTTGTCTTGCACTATTGCTGTTAACAGGGCCAGATTTTCTCTCTCTGCCGCCCCAGGGCCAGGTTCCACAATGCACACCCTCCCCGCCAACCGAACCCCCCCCCCCTCAAATCAACAAAGAATGGCAACCAGGTTAGTTCAAATATTTATTTTATTTTTTTACATTTTTATCACTTTTTTTATTATTTGCAGCTTGTCGTTTAATCTTTTTTTTCTTTTTGTATAATTTTCTTATTATTTTTAATATTATTTTTCTTATTCTTTACTTTTTAATTACTTTTTTATTTTATTCATTTAATTATTATTTCCTATTTTTTTTTTAATCAATTTTTTTCACTTAACTTTATTGCTATCACACAGGAGAAAACTATTCTGTAAAGCAATTGGAGGTAACA
Source organism: Rana kukunoris (assembly GCA_029574335.1). Classification (NCBI taxonomy): domain Eukaryota; kingdom Metazoa; phylum Chordata; class Amphibia; order Anura; family Ranidae; genus Rana; species Rana kukunoris. The sequence continues at coordinate 136,641,710 of CM056056.1, read as the reverse complement.
ATTGATAGCAATTGGAGGTAACAGGCTCTCTTTATTGACCCTGTCACCTCCAAAAACAAGAATCCTAGCACTGTGCTAGAACTCCTGTCACAGCTGGGATGGGAAGAGCACAACTCGTCCCTCTCACTGTGTACATCAGCAGCAGGTACAGGAGACAGACTGGGGTGCTGGGGGGAGGACAGAGTCCCAAAGACAGAGTCAGCAAAGAGAGGTATGTGAGGGGGGGGGGGAGGATGGACAGCAGCACACATTTTACAAGTGATTTTGGTGTCTTCACCGCAATTACTTGTTAAAGAGCGAGCAGATTCCCCCACACTACATTTAGTCCTGCTAGAAAGCAACTTACCGCCCTTATGTGTATTTTCCGGGCGTCAAGGGACTCCATGCCACTGCCGCCCCTAGGTGCCCTGCCGCCCCGAGGCCTGACCTTGTGGGAAATCCGGGCCTGGCTGTTAACCTTTTATTTAGCATAATCCACAACATTTAACGTTTAAGCTGATCGAATGGCAGTGCAGTGGATCTCCAGTTCCTGGCTATTGTAACTTTAACTGAAATAAAAATAAAAGTGGGAAGCCGTCTGTGGAATCTGGAAGCTTCCGCTACCCTGCCACAGAGCAGTGCATGTTTTGCTGATCTTGTCAGGTTAATCCGGGTAAGGGAATACATAAAATTATAAACCCTAATCCAAAATCTCCTGACCTTGGGGCAAGTCCACCATATGTGATTGGTGGATCCCACTTGGCCACATCCTCTGAAACACCCAGGGTAGCTCCGGGTACAAAGGTGGCCAATCTGTCCGGTACCATATACCACCTCTATAATAGAGGTATTGATGAGCGATCTAGAAGCAGTCTATGATATATCGTGCCATACCTCTAGATCAGGGGTCTCCAAACATTATAAACAAAGGGCCGGTTTATTGTCCTTCAGACTCTTGGAGGGCCGGACTTTGGCAAGCGGGGGGGTGGAAATTTTCCTGACATCAGTGAGACTTAACATATGATAATGGGGGGAGAAATGGTGCCCCGTAGTTTGTATCATAGAGAGGAATAGTGCCCCATTAGTGGTGTCAGTGGGAGAAATGGTGCTCCACTGTCGGTGTCAGATGTCAGAATAGTGTCTCGTATCAGTGGGAGGGATACTGCCCCAAGGGCCGGATAAAGGCAAGCAAAGGGCCACATCTGGCCCTCGGGCCACAGTTTGGAGACCACTGCTCTAGATCAAGGGTAAATCCCGTTCCCATTGGAGCATATAGTTCGGTTTAATCGAGACATACATCAAGATTGTATATATAGCCGAAATGTGACCCCTGAGTTTATCATATTGTCTGCACAAATGTTCCATGAGAGTCATTGTCATTAAGTCACCTTTACGAGCTACCGTTTGTACATAATGATATATTTGGGTATATCTGTAGGGTTCAGAGGATGGCATTTGATATTTTTCTACCAAAGAACGTTCATGTAGAATACCCTTATGGTCAGAAAGATCAGCTATCCCTATTAAACCCTTATTGGTCCACTATTCAAATGCGGGAGGGGTGAGGCCTGGGGTAAAGTCCTTATTTCTCAACAGAGGAGCTAGTGGATTGTGGGGTGACTTGAATTTGTGAGTCTGTGAACAACAGGTGTCTTAAAGGAGAAGTCCAGCCTGAGCTTGTTTGGTTGGGCTTCTCATATGGATCACAGGAGTGCAATTTGTTTTGAGAGACTGAGATGACCGCTCCCCACTCCTCCACAGCTTAGCACTCCACTGAGCCCTGGGGGGGCAGAGCGGAGTGATTGCTGACTGACAGGCAACAGCTCACTGCTTGGGGAGCTAAGAGAAATGAGCCATCGGCGGTGTCCGATCACTCGGTTCTCAGTGAAGAGGCGCCGGGGGACAGATGCAGCATCGGTCCAATGCTGCATCCACCTAGGTAAACACAAAATAAAAAACATACTGCTTTTTTTAAGCTAGCCATACACTATGCACATTTTGCCAGGTTCCTGATGAACTACACACAATTAGATTAGTGCCAGACGTGCCAGACATCCTTTGTTTGAAAAATCGAAATTGCCAGCGGAACAGCAGCTGCCCGTCAAAATACAATAGGCAAAGCAGTAGATTCATCCTTCTGTGCTTTATAGAATTGTACAGTATTGCACTGGTATACATATTTGTAAAGCACTGGTATACATAATTGTAAAGCACTGGTATACGGAATTGTAAAGCACTGGTATACGGAATTGTAAAGCACTGGTATACGGAATTGTAAAGCACTGGTATACGGAATTGTAAAGCACTGGTATACGGAATTGTAAAGCACTGTTATATAGAATTTTAAAGCACTGGTATATAGAATTGTAAAGCACTGGTATACATAATTATAAAGCATTGGGTATACAGAATTGTAAAGCACTGGTATACGGAATTGTAAAGCACTGGTATACAAAATTGTAACACACTGGTATACAAAATTGTAACGCACTGGTATACAAAATTGTAACGCACTGGTATACAAAATTGTAAAGCACTGGTATACAAAATTGTAAAGCACTGGTATACAAAATTGTAAAGCACTGGTATACAAAATTGTAAAGCACTGGTATACAAAATTGCAAAGCCTGGTATATGAAATTGTAAAGTCTTATAAAGAATGGTCGGAGCACCCTCTCTGGTATTTGATCATCTTGGGCTGGACGTCAAATGTTTTTCATCTAGTCCTATTAATGTTTTAGATTATTTGCTTATGCCAATAACCCCAGTGCTGGTTTTCCTTATATCCCTGGAATAGCACTAAGAGGCTATCAAATAAGTTGTTAGTGTTGCCATATTTCAACCTTCTAGTGTTGTTCCTGAGCAGTCAATTTATGGCCATAGTGTTAAAATAGCTCCAGGCTGCAACAAACATACTTTTCAAAAGGTAGTAAAATGTGTGCAATAGCATACTAGAAGCTTTTTAAACCCCTGCCGGGATATTCAGTTCCATGTCATGAAATATGTCTTCATTGTTTCTTTATCTGAAGCAAGCTGTCTTCCTGTTCCCTTCTTTTATAAAAACAGGATAAAAAACGCCTGATACAAATGTGACAACAGAGAAAGGTTAAGGAAACAGAGTGAGAATCTTGTTTGAGGCCTCCTGCCCCTGACGTTCCTATGAATGCTGGCAGGTTTATTGATCGAGACTTGTCTCATTTTAATGACAGGCTCAATAATTTGCTTACTGTGTCCTGTGTCAGTCTGTTCTTTCTAATACCATTTAGTCCAGGAACTTGAAGAATGTCTCATCACTGCACATTTCAGCTCGAGGATACACAAAGAAGCTAGGTAGTTAAAAAGAGATATAAGGTATGCAATGGAACCTTGTAACAATAGCCAGCTTTAGAAAGTGCTGAAAAAAAAAGATCAGTAAAAGGAATGAAGGATAGTGTTAGTCACATTGAGTGTGCCATTATATAGTGCCTTGAAAAAGTAATCATACCCCTGGAAATGTTCCACATTTTGTCACGTTAACGTAAATGTGTTTTATTGGGATTTTATGCAATAGATCAACACAAAGTGGCAAATAATTGTGAAGTGGAAGGAAAATAATAAATGGTTTTCAATTTTTTTTTTTTTTATAAATATGTGAAAAGTGTGACATGTATTTGCATTCAGCCCCCAGAGTCAATGCTTTGTAGAACCACCATCTGTTTGGGTATGTCTCTTCTAGCTTTCCACATCTAGAGAGTGACATTTTTGCTCATGCACACGTCTTGCCACAGATTCTCAATTGGATTTAGGTCTGGTCTTTGACTGGGCCATTCTAACACATGAACATGCTTTAATCTAAACCATTCCATTGTAGCTCTGCCTGTATGTTTAGGGTTGTTGCCCTGCTGGAAGGTGAAACTCCATCCCAGTCTCAAGTCTTTTGCAGACTTTAACCACTTAAGCCCCGGACATATATGCTGCTAAATGCCCAAAGGTGTTTTTACAATTCGGCACTGCATTGTTTTAACAGACAATTGCGCGGTCGTGCGGCGTGGCTCTCAAACAAAATTTGCGTCATTTTCTTCCCACAAATAAAGCTTTCTTTTGATGGTATTTGATTGTCTCTGCGATTTTTATTTTTTGCGATATAAACGGAAAAAAAACGAAAAATTTAGAAAAAAAATGATATTTTCTACTTTTTGTTATAAAAAAAATCGAATAAACGAAATTTTAGTCAAACATTTAGGCCAAAATGTATTCAGCCACGTCTTTAGTGAAAAAAAATCGCAATATAAAAAGAAAACTAGCTACCTAGCGGCAACAGTGACAGTAATACAGCGATCAGAAAACCGATCACTTAGTGACACTGGCAATAGGGGGTGAAAGGGTTAACTAGGGCGGTGATCAATGGGTTAAACCTTTATTAAGGGGGGTAGGGGGCTACCCTGGACACTAACTGTCACACTGACACTAAATGCAGTGATCAGTAAATATATGATCACTGCTATTAGTGACACTGTGATAGGGGGCTGGGGGGGGGGGTGATCTGACAGGGTTAATGTGCCTATGTGTATGGTGTCAGTGTGCTGTTGTGCGACTTACTGTGTGATGTCTTCTCTCCTCTCGCCATATTGAAAATACCGCAGAGAGGAGAGGTGACATCACTTCCTCTGCCAGTGTTTACATTACACAGGCAAAGGAAGTGCAGAGCGGGGGGGAAGCCGATTCGCTGGGAGCGATCGCGAGGGGGCGGACAAAACGAACAGCCGCCCCCTCATCCCAAATAGCTCCCAGACACTTACCGACCGCCGCATGTAGCGGAGGGGGTCCCGATCGGACCCCCGACCCGCTAGAAGGCAGGGACATACTAGTACGCCCATCTGCCTGTACGTGCCATTTTGTGGACGTACATATACATGCGGCGGGCGTTAAGTGGTTAACAGGTTTTCTTCTAAGATTGCCCTGTATTTGGCTCCATCCATCTTCCCATCATCTCTGACCAGCTTACCTGCCTTTGCTGAAGAAAAGCATCCCTACAACATGATGCTGCCAACACCATGTTTCACAGTGGGGATGGTGTGTTCAGGGTGATGTGCAGTCTTTGTTTTCTGACATACATAGTGTTTTGCTTTTAGAACAAAAAGTTCAAGTTTGGTCTCATTTGACCAGAGCACTTTCTTCCACTTGCTGTGTCCCCCACGTGGCTTCTCGCAAACTGCAAATAGGACTTCTTATGGCTTTCTTTTAAAAATGGCTTTCTTCTTGCTACTCTTCCATAAAGGACATATTTCTGGAGTGCAGGACTAATAGTTGTCTTTTGGACAGATTCTCCCTCTCATTGCCCGGCCTGTCAGTTTAAGTGGATGTCATATCTTGGTAGGTTTTCAGTTGTACCATACTCTTTCCAATTTCAGATTCTGGATTGAACAGTGCTTCATGACATGTTTAAAGCTTTGGATATTTTTCTTCTAACCTAACCCTGCTTTAAACTTCACCACAACTTCATCCCTGACCTGTCTGTGTGCTCCATGGCCTTCATGATGCTGTTTGTTCAGTAATGTTCTCTAACAAGCATCTGTGGGCTTCACAGACTGGCTGTATTTATACTGAGATTAAATTACACACAAGTGGACCATATTTACTAATAAGTGACTTCTGAGGCCGCCTACACACGATCGGTCCAAACCGATGAAAATGGACTGAAGTCCAGTTTCATCGGTCCAAACCGACCGTGTGTACGGCCCATCGTCCTTCGGCGCATGCTTGGAAGCATTGAACTTCATTTTTTTCAGCACGTCGTTGTGTTTTACGTCACCGCGTTCTGACACGATCAGTTTTTGAACTGATGGTGTGTACGCACATCAGACCATCAGTCTGTGAACCGATGAAAACGGTCCGTCGGACCATTCTCATCGGGTTGGACCGATCATGTGTACGCGGCCTGAGGGCAATTGGTTCCGCTAGATTTTAGTTAGGGGTATCATAGCAAAGGGGGCTGAATACAAATGCACTCTACACTTTTCAGGTATTTATTTGTAAACAATTTTGAAAAACATTTTTCATTTTCCTTCCACTTCACAATTATGTGCCACTTTGTGTTGGTCTATCACATAAAATTCCAATAAAATACATTTAAGTTTTTGCTTGTAACATGACAAAATGTGGAACATGTCAAGGGGTATGAAGACCCCTTTTCAAAGCACTGTAGATCTACCACATGCTGTCTACACTGCAATCACAAATGTGTTCTTCTAGCTCTTGCTCCTTGATAATAGCAGACAGGTGCTGTACATGCCAACACCTTAAATTAGAAGGTACAGGGGTGACACTTTTATTTTGTAATTTGCAAAGAATTACATGACAATCGAAATTACATTTTTTCTATGGTACCTGTTCACATTAATGCATCTCTGCACAAAATGTTTTTGGGAAAGAGTCCTGTGCTACTTTGGTGTGGTTGCAAAGTAACTTTGGGCCCATAGATGTCAATAGAAATGCGCCAAACACACATACACATGCCTTTTTGATGCAACCAGTGATTCATCCTTACTGTCAGCGGCAGGAATGAGTCATTGGATGTTAAGCAGCCAGCACCCGTTGGGGTATTAACTAATTGCCGACCGCCCGCCGTCATATTACTGCGGGGCGGTGGCACTGCTACGCGGAGCACGTAGCTCTACGTCCTCCCTGTAGCAGCTAATAGGGCGCGCGCGGCGCGCGTCCCCCGAATTCCAGCGCGCGTGCCCGGCGGGTATGATAGCCGCCGGGCACCCGCGATTGCTCGTTACAGAGCGGGGAACAGGAGGTATGTGTGTAAACACATACCTTTCGTTCCTGTCAGCGGGGGAAACGCTGATCTTCTGTCCATACAATGTATGGACAGAAGATCAGTGATTTCCCCTAGTGAGGCCACCCCCCCCATACAGTTAGAACACACCAGGACCACACTTAACCCCTTCCCTGCCCCCTAGTGTTAACCCCTTCACTGCCAATGGCATTTTTATAGTAATACAATGCATTTTTATAGCATTGATCGCTAAAAAAATGCCAATGGTCCCAAAAATGTGTCAAAAGTGTCCGATGTGTCCACCATAATATCGCAGTACCGGAAAAAAAACGCTGATCGCCGCCATTACTAGTAAAAAAAAATAATAATAAAAATGCCATAAAACGACCCCCTTTTTTGTAAACGCTATAAATTTTGCGCAAACCAGTTAATAAACGCTAATTGCGATTTTTTTTACGAAAAATATGTAGAAGAATACGTATCGGCCTAAACTGAAGAAAAAAAATGTTTTTTTATATCTTTTTTGGGATTTTTATTATAGCAAAATGTAAAAAATATTGAATTTTTTTCAAAATAGTCGCTCTATTTTTGTTTATAGCGCAAAAAATAAAAACCGCAGAGATGATCAAATACCACCAAAAGAAAGCTCTATTTGTGGGAAAAAAAGGACGCCAATTTTGTTTGGGAGCTACGTCGCACGACCGCGCAATTGTCAGTTAAAGCGACGCAGTGCCAAATCACAAAAAGTGCTCTGGTCTTTGGACAGCAATATGGTCCGGGGCTAAAGTGGTTAACAACCAGTTACTCATCCCTGCTGTCAGGTGAGTCATTGGTTGTTTATTTTACTTTTTGCTCTTGGTGATAACAGTAAGGCCCCATGCACACGAGACGCTGGTAAACTCGAGTTCAGAGGCGTTTGGGCATTTTTTTCAACTGCCCCTGAACACATTTAGGCCCCATGCACACGAGACGCTGGTAAACTCGAGTTCAGAGGCGTTTGGGCATTTTTTTCAACTGCCCCTGAACACATTTAATGTTATCCTATGTGTCCATGCACACAATCACGTTTTTTGGCGTTTTAAAGCAGTTGGGTTTAGGGCCGTTTTTTCAAACCCAAAATTTTGGGTTCAGAAGCTTTTGGCGTTTTCGCGTTTTCGCGTTTCAGCCGCAAATCGCGGCAAAACGCCGCTAATCGCGGCAAAACGAGGTACCGGCGTTTTGCCGCGATTTCGTTTATAGGCGTTTTTAAAGGTGACCTATTTTTTTACATTAGAAATCTCAAAAATGATGGCAAATGATGAAAAAACAAAAAAACTAAACAACTGTAATTGCTTGCATTGCATTGTGGACAATCCACAACTTGTGGCAGGTGACGTGGCCAGGTGACATGACAGGTGGACAATCAACAACTTGTGGCAGGTGACATGGCCAGGTGATGTGGCAAGTGGACAATCCACAACTTGTGGCAGGTGACGTGGCAGGTGATGTGAACAGGTGATGTGGCAGGTGACGTGGCACGTGGACAATCCACAACTTGTGGCAGGTGAAGTGGCCAGTTGACATGACAGGTGACGTGGCCAGTGGACAATCCACAACTTGTGGCAGGTGATGTGAACAGGTGATGTGGCAGGTGACGTGGCAAGTGGACAATCCACAACTTGTGGCAGGTGACATGGCAAGTGGACAATCAAATTTAAAAAATTTCAATTTTCGTATTTTTCAAATTTTGAATTTTCTAATTTTCGAAATGTCGAATTTCGACATTTTCGAAATCTTTCAAATTTCGAATTTTTCAAATTTCGAAGTTTCAAATTTCGAATTTTTCAATTTTCAAATTTCGAATTGTGAAATTTTCGAAATTTAGAATTTTGAATTGTGAAATTTTTAAATTTCGAATTTTCAAATTTCGAATTTTCAAATTTAGAATTTCGAATTTTCAAATTTTCGAAATTTTGACATTTCGAATTTTCAAATTTAGAATTTTTCACATTTCGAATTGTTCAAATTCTGAAATACGAAAATTGAAAAATTTAAAATTAGAAAAAATTTTCAATTTTCGAAATTTCGATTTTCGAATTTTTCAGTTTTCGAAATTTCGAAATTCAAATTTTTCAAATTCGAATTTTTCAAATTCGAATTTTTCAAATTTCGAATTTTTCAAATTTCGAATTTTCGAATTTTTCAAATTCGGAAATACAAAAATAAAAAAAATCGAAATTCGAACATTTAAAAATTTTGAATTTAGAATTTTCGAAATTCGAATTATTCAATTTTCGTAATTTAGAATTTCGAATTTTTCAAAAATTCTAAATTTGAAAAATTAGAAATTCAAAAGTTCGAAAATTGAAAAATTAAAAATTTGAAAATTCGAAATGTCCAAATTTGAAAATTCGAAATTTGAAAATTCGAAATTTGAAAATTCGAAATTTGAAAATTCGAAATTTGAAAATGCGAAAAATTCGAAATTTGAAAATTCGAAATTTGAAAATTAGAAATTTGAAAATTAGAAATTTGAAAATTAGAAATTTGAAAATTAGAAATTTGAAAAATTAGAAATTTGAAAAATTAGAATTTCCAAATTTCGAAAATTGAAAAATTCGAAATTCAAAATTTCGAAAATTGAAAAATTCGAAATTCAAAATTTCGAAAATTGAAAAATTCGAAATTTCGAAAATAGGAAATTCGAAATGTTTCAATTTTCGAATTACTAATTTTTCAATTTTCGTACTTCAGAATTTGAAAAATTCGAAAATTTAAAAAAATTCTCTGGATAAGTACGCAGCTGGACATACATATTGGTAAAATAGCCAACTGAAAATCTCTGCTGCTGCTGCTGCTCTCTCTGTTGAAAATGGCAGAAATAGTTAAAAATATATAGCTTTCAGAGCTTTGGGAGGGTCTACAATGTCTGTGCTATAAACGCTGATAGCCGCAAACGCGGCAAAACGCGGTAAAACGCGGCAAAACGCCGCGAAATTCGCGGCAAAAACTGGCGTTTTAAACGCCGGTTTTTGCCTTTGAAAACATGAGTTCAGATGTGTTTGCATTTGCTTCTCGTGTGCATGGGGCCTAAAGGTCCATGCACACCGAGCAGCAGAAAAAATGGCAGAACTCCTGGCAAAAAAAAAGCAGCAGAAAAAAATCCTATGATGCAAAACTAAAGAAAATCATACACCTAAAACCACTTAACATGCTTAAACTTAATGTCAAGATGTGTCAAGAGTTTTTTCTTCCTGAAAGCCCCTCTCAAAAACTTACTGTTGATTGTTTTTTTCTCAGGCTGTAAATGCTTCTCTACAAAAATGCCTGTAAACGCCCAAATGTGTATGGACACATAGGGCCAGATTCACGTATTCCAGAGCATCTTTGCTCTGGAGTAACGCTTCTGATTTGCGTTGCGCTGCCGAATTTTTAGGAGCAAGTGCTGTCATTCACGAAGCACTTGCTCCTAAAGTTGCGGCAGCGCATCGCAAATGAGCCGGCGGAATTCAAATGTCGCGGGTACGGGGCGTGTAGTATGCTAACTACGCGCGATCCCGCCGCCGACGTACTGCGCATGCGTCGAGTGTCAAAACATCCCCGTGCGCATGCTCCAAAATCTGTGAATGAACGTCAATGACGTCACATTCCCATTCATGACCGTTTTAAGCAAGCGACGTTTTTTTTTTTTTTTTCGACGCGATGACGACGCCTATACCTAACATAGGATACTCCAACCCCATGTAGGTATAACTATGCGCTGCGTATCCCGTCCGGAAACGTCGTAACGTCACTGCGTCGCGCCGGATTTCGATCGTGAATTGCCGATTTCCGCTCATTAACATATTTTTTGAGCGTAAATCGGCGGGAACGCCCCCGGCGCCATTTTTAAATTGAAGTAAAGATGCGATGGCGAAACTCAGTTACGCTCATCGCATCGGAACTTCAACCCGGCGTTTCTTGTTTTCTGGTTACAGAAAACAGAAACGCCGGCTCAAAGCCACTGTTACGCTGGCGGATCACTCGATCCGCCAGCGTAACCTTTCATGAATCTGGCCCATAGGCTAACATAGAGTTGCTTCACAGACTAAATGAGAAAACACCAAACGCCTGTATAAGCAGCATTTTTTATGTCACCTGTGCATGAGGCCTAAACAGGACAAATAGAGAGTATACATCTCTCTAACAGAGGCACAGCCAGCAATAAAAACGTAATGGATGTTCTAATTCCCCTTTACTCTATTCAAAACTAAATAAAAATGTTTAGCCCGTAGTTATACTTTTTAGTGACATTGGAGCATATTTTAGCAAATCTGTCCTAAAGAGAAGGTTTTCCAAACCAGGGACTGGGAACCTTTTGCCTGGGAGTAAACACAACTGGCACTTTAATGATAGGGATGGTTTCCCATAGGTTAAAAACAAGTGCACTATACAAACTGTACCACTGTGCAGAAAGCGTTGTCTTAACAAAAACAACTTAAAAATCAAAGTTAGCAGCTACAAATACTGTAGTTGCTGACTTAAAAAAAAAAACGAAGGACACTTACAGTACCTGTCCAAGGATCCAGCACCATCCTCAACTCGCTTCCCACTGCACATTCACAAGTCAGGCGGCGTACACACGACCGAGGTTCTCGCTGGAAACCAGCGAGAACCTCGCTGGAAGCTGCATTCCAGCGAGGACCTCGGCCGTGTGTACACTCTCGGCGAGCTTCCCGTCGGGAAGCCCGTCGAGCAGAAATAGAGAGCACGCTCTCTATTTGCTCGACGGCCCTCCTGGAAGAATGGCTGGTTGCCATTCCCGACGGGCGGGTCGCCGATTTCGACGGCCGGCAGGGAACCTCGACGGGCGGAACGATGTGTTCTGCCCGTCGAGGTTCTCGTACGTGTGTACGCCGCCTCACACTATACTTTGTGAATGGACCTGCAGCCTTCTGGGATCTGTGGCATGTCCCAGAAGGTTATTTGGTAAAATTAGGAAGTAGCGTTTTTATAAAGGGTGTATGTATGCCCCCCATTGCTAATAATGTAGCAAAAACTGTCATAACCTTTTCCGGACCGCCCCACATACATTTACTGCAGCAGAGCGGCTCATCTGCGCGAAATCACGTACCGACCCAACGGTGATTGGATTCGATTCAGAAACAATCAATCATCAGGTCCATGCCAATGATTTATGGCCGTTATCTGCTGATCGGTTCTGACGAATGGCAGAACTTCCTGTGCCTGTGTAATGTAAACACAGGCACCGGAAATTATGCAATCTTCTTTCCTGGAGTCCTTTTCAGAAAGCATTTACAATGAGTACACGCACTACACTAACACCAGAACACACAGTTAGGCACATTTAATCCCTTGGTTGCCCCCCCAGTTAACCCTTTCATTCCCTGTCACGGTGTCACTAGGTACAGTGTACATATTTTTTACTAATCACTGTATTGGTGTCACTGGTCACGCTAGATAGCGTTATCGTCAGTTAGCGTCAGTCCCAGATAGGGTCAGCGTACACGCCATATATTGCCTAATTAAGTTTTAACCCCCTGATCACCCCCAGTTAACTCATTCCCTATCTGGTCATAGTGTACAGTGTAGTTTTTCACGGGTGATGCCAGTTAGCGTCAATTGCAGACAGCTTCAGATTGCCCACCACATATTTACAAATTCATTTTAACCCTTTGATTGGCAGTAACACTAACACACACACTATACACTTCCATTACTAGTATAGTCTGAACGGATCAATATCTTTGATCAGATCAGAACTATACTAGCGCCCACAATAGTATAGTGTTCCCAAAAATGCAGCGTTAACAGGATCTGCCCCAACACCTGCCAGAACCTGCATTTGCCCCCCCCCCCCTCCCCCAACAAGTGCAGTGTCAGTAGATCACTGTCTGATACACAGCACACAAAACCACAGTGTTAACAGAGTCAGGCCTGATCCCTGCTGGCACTAGCAGTTACATTTTTTTGCAGCTGTTCAAATAATCGTTGACAACCAGGTGCTTTTTTACCTGTGAGTCACACTAGGTACCTATAAAAGTATTGCCCAAAATGTCAAACAAAGGTATACTAGTGAAAAGGCCTACAGGATACTGAGCATGACACATGAGAGTGATGGAGAGTCCTCACTGTCAGAATCAGGCTTAGTATTCAAACCTGTAGAGAGCAGCGGCACCCTGAAAGATAGCTCTGATGACAGAGTAGAGGTCCCTGCTAAGGTTAGGCAGACACAAACCCATTCCCAGGTTGCTAAGTTGCTACAATTGCATGATTCCCGTATGCTGCAGAGCGCCAGTACTTGTGCCGCTCTACCTTCTGGTGAATTGGAGAGCACCAGAGGCCTAGTACATTCTGGTCATAGACAGACCAGCACTGGCGAGTCCCATAAGTACAGTTGAAGCTGGTGCGGTGGCTTGCACAAGTAGTGTCCCACACTCACCAATAATTTAAACACAGTAAACAATAGTTTAAAAAAATATTCAAACACAGGCCTGTAGAGCTCATTGTGACCATCCTAATGCACTTGCAATATCTAATTGGCAGCCCACAGATTCTGCAGCACCGTACTTCCCCAATTCACTGGCCAACTTGGAATTCAGATGGAAACAGCAGATTAAACTCCCCTCGGTTTTCACAGATGATCTGCATGGATCTATTGTGGACCAGAGCAATTTATAACCGCAAACTCAAATTTGACCCTTGCCAGACAATTTGCATGGAAACCAATGGCTTGCCAATTTCAGAATTAGATGGGGGAGAGAGAGTCTGCTTGGTAAGTAATAACATTTTTTACAGTGAGGTGGAAAGACAAAACGTTTTCGTTCTGTCTTCCATTCATGCAGATACGACAGTCCAAACTGCAACGGCGACTGGTGTTGTTGAGAAGCCCCTCTTTGTCCACAACTACAACCTTAAAATGGGAGGGGTGGACTTCAATGACCAGATGATGGGGCCGTACTTAGGTGCCTGAAAGGCCAGACACTAGTACAAAAAAGTGTCTGTATATTTTTTCCAATTGGCTCTGTTCAACGCTTATGTATTATACAAAGCGTCAGGAAGAATTGGATCCTTCCTACAATTCCAGGAAGAGATCATCACAGCCCTTTTGTATCCAGAAGGTGCTATTGCCCAATTTCCCAATCCAGATGCAGTGAGTCGGCTGCATGAGAGGCCTTTTCCAGATGTCCTCCCTGGTACCCCTACCCAAAGAGCACCCCAAAAAAGATGTGTCTGTAGCAAACGCGGATATAGGCATGACACCCGCTATTTTTGTCCCTCCTGTCCTGGCCAACCTGGTCTCTGCATCCAGGTTTCTGTCGCTACCACACACTAGTGAATTATTAGTATAGGGTACAGCACGGCACAGTCTAGGGCACACAAACACATGGTTTTGAAAGATGTTAGATGGCTATCCCATTTTGAGAGATCCTAGCCTGGAACATTTAAAGGTTTAAAAAATCCCATAAAAAATAAAAAAATTATAATAAAAAAATTGTTGTTGTTTTATTAAGTTAACGTTCTGTTCTTACTGTTTTACTGTACTTTATACTATACTAATGCTGTGCTGTGTTTTAACTGCTGTGTTTTATTCTTAACCATTGACAGCTTTACAGGTACACCATTCTACTGTTTTACTGTACTGTATACCATACTGCTATACTGTAATGTTTTATTGTTACTATTGTTTGCTTTGCAGGTATGCCATTTAGCTGCAACAATGGCAGGTATACCATTTAGCTGCAACACTGATCTGTTTATTCTGACAGCAACATGGTTTGCCTTCAGCATGTGTAAATCAGTGACTTCAGCGCTGTAGGAGGTGATTTCACCTTAGAAAAAAAACATATATGGAGAAGCATAGGGGCAGGGGTGGACAGAGGGTGGATTGCCCCTATACTTGCCCCCTTTTACTCCGATACCCATAACTAAAATCTAGTGAAACCAATTGCCTTCAGAAGTAACCTAATTAGCAAATAGAGTCCACCTGTGTGTAATTTAATCTCAATATAAATACAGCTGTTCTGAGAAGCCCACAGAGGTTTGTTAGAGAACCTTAGTGTACAAACAGCACCATGAAGGTCAAAGTACAAACCAGATATGTCAGGGTTAAAGTTGCAGAGAAGTTTAAAGCAGGGTTAGGTTATAAAAAAAACATGCCAAGCTTTGAACATCTCATGGAGCACTGTTCAATTCATCAACCGAAAATGGAAAGATTATGGCACAACTGCAAACTTCTCAAGACATGGCCGTCCACCTAAACTGAGAAGGGCAAGGAGAGCATTAATCAGAGAAGCAGACAAGAGGACTATGGTAACTTTGGAGGAGCTGCAGAGATCCACAGCTCAGGTGGGAGAATCTGTCCAAAGGATAACTATTAGTCGTGCACGCCACAAATCTGGCCTTTATGGAAGAGTGGCAAAAAGAAAGCCATTGTTGAAGGAAAGAGATAAGAAGTACCATTTGCAATTTGCGAGAAGCCATGTGGGTGACACAGCAAACGTGGAAGAAGGTGCTTTGGTCAGATGAGACCAAACTTGAACTTTTTGGCCTATAAGCAAGGCGCTATGTGTGGTGGAAAACTAGCACTGCACATCACCCTGAACACATTGTCCCCACAGTGAAAAATGGTGGTGGCAGTGTCATGTTGTGTGGGTGCTTTTCTTCAGCAGAGACAGGGAAGCTGGTCAGAGTTGATGGGAAGATGGATGGAGCTGAATACAGGGCAATCTTAGAAGAAGTCGTCTGCAAAAGACTTGAGACTGGGGCGGACATTCACCTTCCAGCAGGACAACAGACCTAACCATACAGCCAGAGCTACAATGGAATGGTTTAGATCAAAGCATAAATTATGTTTTAGGATGGCACAGTCAAAGTCCAGTCCTAAATCCAATCCAGAATCTGTGGCAAGACTTAAAGATTGCTGTTCACAGACAATCTGTATCCAATCTGACAGAGCTTGAGCTATTTTGCAAAGAAGAATGGGCAAAAATGTCACTCTCTAGATGTGCAAAGCTGGTAGAGACATACCCAAAGGTGATTCTACAAAGCATTGACTCAGGGGGCTGAATACAAATGCATGCCACACTTTTCACATATTTATTTGTAACATTTTTTTAAAATAATTTGTCACTTTTCTTCCACTTCCATTATGCTGCGTATACACGATTGGAATTTCCGACAAGAAAACCATGGATTTTTTTTGCATCGGGATGTTGGCTCAAACTTGTGTTGCATACACACAGTCACACAAATGTGGTCGGAAATTCCGACTGTCAAGAATGCGGTGACGTACAACACTACTACGAGCCGAGAAAAATTAAGTTCAATGATTCCGAGCATGCGTAGGATTTTTGTGCATCGGAATTGCATACAGACGATCAGAATTTCCAATAAGAACTTTTCCCGTCAGAAAATTCGAGGACCAGCTCTCAAATGTTTGCTGTTGGAAATTCCAACAAAAAATGTCTGATGGGGCATACACACGTCGGCTCGCCCGTACACACGATCGAATCTGTCTAGCAGACCGTTTCCAGCAGACAGATTTGATCGTGTGTACGAGGCCCTATGAGTAGGATTGAGCGAACCCGAACTATAAAGTTCGGGTTCGTACCAGACTTTCGTTTTTTTTTGACCCGGACCCGAATAATTTGCTGTAAGTTCGTGTTCGGGTTCAGTGTTCGGGTATGTAACGGCGCACTGCAGGGCAGCCAATCAGCATTTGTTTTACTTATGTGACCTAGAAGCCATCATAGCCATGCCTACTAATGGCATGGCTGTGATTGGCCAGTGCAGCATGTGACCGAGCATGTGACCCAGCCTCTATATAAGCTAGAGCCACACAGCACAGCTCATCACTCTGCTTTAGCTAGGGTAGGGAAAGGCTGCTGCTGCTCTCAGGGACAGATTAAGATAGGATTGTGCTTCTTCAGAAATCGAATTACAATATTCAGCGATCTACATAGCATTAGTTACTGTAGGGAAAGGTTCCTGATGTTCTTATAGGGAGAGAATTAGATAGGAGTCTGTCCTACTTTACAAATCTAATTGCAGCTGCACTGCATATTTTCCTGTCAGATACTCTGCATTAGATCATTTAGGGTGAAGGTTCCTGATTGTGCTTATAGGCAGAGAAATATATAGGAGTCAGTCCTACTTCACAAACCTAATTGCAGCTGCACTGCATAAGTTCCTGTCAGATACTCTGCATATTGCACCAGCATTGCATATGTTCCTGTGACATACTCTTCATATTGCACCAGCATTGCATATGTTCCTGTGACATACTCTGCATATTGCACCAGCATTGCATATGTTCCTGTGACATACTCTGCATATTGCACCAGCATTGCATATGTTCCTGTCAGATACTCTGCTTATTGCACCAGCACTGCATATGTTCCTGTCAGATACTCTGCATATTGCACAAGCACTGCATATGTTCCTGTAACATACCCTGCATTAGCTACTGTAGGGAAAGGTTCCCGATTGTGCTTATAGGGAGAGAATTAGTTAGGAGTCAGTCCTACTTCACAAATCTAATTGCACCAGAATAGCGTCCCATCATTGGTATCATTGGCAGGAATAGTGTCCCATCATTTGTGTCAGTGTGCGAAATAGTACCCCATAATTGGTATCCACATTTGATTGCAGAGTACTTGCCATGCTCTTACCAACATTTTGTTGCCATTTGCAACCCTCTAGCCCTTTCCCTTAGTTTTTTAGAGACTTTTTAGTAGTAAAAAATTTGGGTCCCCATTGACTTCAATGGGGTTCGGGTCAAGTTCGGGTCCCGAACCCGGACTTTTTTCCGAAGTTCGGCCGAAGCAGAACATCCAGGTGTCCGTTCAACTCCACTTATGAGTTAATGATAAACGCCTTGACAATAATAGTAGAAAAGAATAATAATATTGCAGGATATTTTTAAAGACTTATTTTGTTCCTTGACATATATCTATTAACTTCTACTGTATATTGATTTTGATGTTAACTTGATGCTTTATGTCCAGTTGTCAGTTTACCAAAACAAAAGGTGTATTTTGCGCAATGCAGATTTACCAAACATTGTGCAGAAGCACAAGGGAACCTTCTTTCCTTGAATCCTTCTGGAAAAACTAAATTTATCAAGCACTGGTTGAAGTGCCTTTAATGACTGCATTCTGCATACAATCAGCTTTTTCTCTTTCAAGGACCATCAATATGTCAAGAATAGACTTATCTGAAGGCTACGGCTTTTAACATCAAGGTTATCTATTCTGCACAAAGCTCTTGCTCTCCATCGCCTCACTCATAACTGATGCTGTTGCTGTCCTATGTTTTCATCAGCTCTGCAATCAATCAGGGTAATAATGTTGCAAAAAAAAAAAATCAATTAACAACGCAATTAAATTTTCCTTATTATCTTGACGGGTGGAAATAATACCCCAAGGGATGACAGGCTTCTTTGTCTGTGGGCATCCATAATTTGGTGTGGGAGGGAGGCCTTGGCAGAAACATTGTTTACAGTTGCTACATCTAAATACTGATGTGTACTAGTATGGTTGCATTTACTCAGATGTTGCTTGCCAAAGTGTTTTCTACTTACCACAAATTATAATTAATAATAATTTTTCAAGTCCAAGCCTTAGTCCCTACATTTCCATTGCTTGCAGCAACCTGTAGAGTTTGCAGTATCTACATACACAGCCCTTGTTTATTAGGTTTTACAAGAAATCCAGGCATGCAACAAAAGTTAGCAAAGATCATGCAAATAGAACAGCTATTTTTTTATGCTTTTTTTTTCAATGCACATTTTTGGAAGGAAAATAATGCTCCATAATGTTTTAGGCCTGTAGTAAGAATCAAGGCTTTTACATCATGTAAAGTTCATTTGGAACACAGGCTAGCTTTTGTACACAATATAATTCCATCTAGCCATAAGTTGACCTATTGATTGAACAGAATTTTGCCTACACATGCAGAAAGATGATAAATAATCTTCACCGCTTGTATTGTTGCAGTTTTCTTTGATGTTTAATGTTTTCTTTACGATCTCTGTAATATATGCACATTTCGGGTGTTTTATCACTTTAACTATTAAAGGACGGAGCCCATTTTTCATACGTGGTGTTTAAAAGTTAATCTTTTTTTTTTTTTGCTTGAAAATTACTTAGAACCCCCATACATTATATATATTTTTTTCAGACATCCTAGAGAATAAATTGGCAGTCGTTGCAATACTTTATGTCAGACCTGTTGTGCTAATTTCCAGATGTATTTAATTTGTGCTCTGCATACAACCTATTCTGCCACCTCACACCGTATTTGCGCAATGGTTTTACAAGCGCAATTTCTTTTGAAAAATAAAATTTTTGGAATGAAAAAATAAGACAAGAGTAAAGTTATCCCAGGTTTTTTTTTTATAGTGTAAAAGATAATGCTACGCTGAGGCAAGTGGTTAAAGTAAACTAGTATGGCGCCATTGATGACTTCTTCTTCAACCACTTCAGCCCCGGAAGGATTTACCCCCTTCCTGACCAGAGCACTTTTTGTGATTCGGCACTGCGTCGCTTTAACTGACAATTGCGCGGTCGTGCGATGTGGCTTCCAAACAAAATTGGCGTCCTTTTTTTCCCAGAAATAGAGCTTTCTTTTGGTGGTATTTGATCATCTCTGCGGTTTTTATTTTTTGCGCTATAAACAAAATAAGGGAGACTATTTTGAAAAAAAATCAATATTTTTGACATTTTGCTATAATAAATATCCCCAAAAAATATTTAAAAAAACATTTTTTTTCCCCAGTTTAGGCCGATACGTATTCTTCTACATATTTTTCATTAAAAAATCGCAATTAGCGTTTATTGATTGGTTTGCGCAAAATTTATATCGTTTACAAAAAAAGGGGGTAGTTTTATGGCATTTTTATTAAAAAAAGATAGGACGTAGAGCTACGTGCTCTCGCCTAGCAGTGCCGACCTGCCGCAGTAATATGACGGCGGCTGGTCGGCAAGCAGTTAAGGTATACCTCTTTGTCAAATTAGGTACACTTGTGCTATTATTTATAAAAAATAAAGTGGTAGACTAGTAACTTAGTAAAAAAAATTATAATAAAAACTGAAAGAACAGCTATCACTCCACAGTGCAATCACCACACTAATATCTCCATATTATATCTTATACCATATTATATCTCTATATACTTTTGACCACCTTGATTATTTTAAGGGATCCATCCCATCAGGTGAGGAGACACCCGATTGGGCACATGGGTGACACTCTTTAGTGGCAGCCCATGGTGGAACATTTACTTGTGACACATGAACTGTGGTGGTGTTTTTTCTGGACAATTGCAATCTAATTGGATGATCTAACCTAATGGGGTGATGGGATTGTTCTTATGTTTTTTTTTTTTTACTTACATCCTAGTTGAATGATGTATGGGGGTTGTTTTTACGATTCTTACTTTTTTTTCTGCACACAATTTATGATAATTGCATACATTTATGAGCTTTGTTCTTTATATGCACATTTGGGTCAACATTTAAAAATTGTATCAAGGAGCGCTTCACTGTTTGTAGGTATACTACTTTGGCAATCTAAAAAAAAAAGAATACATTTGTAATGGTGTAAAAGCCCGAGATGCGACTGATGGATGAAAAAACATATACATGGACGTGAGAGGATATCAGAATAAGATCAAGTATCTAAAGATAAATTGATGATGTTTTTGTTAAAGAGGTAGAAACGAGACGCAAACACGGCGTCAATGATTCATCCTCTGGGCGGTCCTATATGAAGTGCCGAGAGAAAAGAAAAAAATCGTAAGCTGAAAAAAAGGGAGAGGTAGATAGAGAAATAAATAATACTAGTTGTTAATTGGCTGCCACTACTCCACCCAAGTGGCAGAAAATAGGGTAAAAAAGGTGTTATAGTTTAAATGGCAAAGAGCCCATAAGATGAAATCAATAATTTTTTTTAGAAAGTGCTTATTAGCTCAATGAGCAAACAGTAAAGATAGAGGATAGAGATACATTGAACTCAGCAAGAAGGAAGCTATTTTACTGTTTAAAGCTCCTTCAAAGAGATTTTGAAATAGACCTGAATATCTCCACATTCACAGTACTAAATCCAGGGCTCAAAATTTCAGGTCCTGAGCTACTCGCCAGGCCTTAAGTGTTACTCGCCACCAGTTGCCCCGCCCCTTATCCCGCCCCTAAACGCCCTTGTAAATTATATTTTATCCAGCTCATACATAGGTATACCAAAATTGCAAATGCTCCCTCCCAACGCTCTCAATAATGCCCACCCAGCCCTCTCACAAATCCCCCCCCCACCCCTGCTCTTTCACAAATCCCCCCACCCCAGCTCTTTCACAAATCCCCCCCAGTTCTCTCACCAATACCCCCTCCCAATAATGCCCATCCAGCTCTCTCACAAATCCCTCCCCCACCCCAGGTCTCTCACAAATGTACTCTCACAAATCCCCCTCCCACCCCAGTACTCTCACAAATCCCCCCCACCCCAGTACTCTCACAAATTTCCCCCCCCCACCCCAGTACTCTCACAAATTTCCCCCCCCCACCCCAGTACTCTCACAAATTCCCCCCCACCCAGTACTCTCACAAATTTTCTCCGCCCAGTACTCTCACAAATTCCCCCCCCACCCAGTACTCTCACAAATCCCCCCCCCCACCAAGTACTCTCACAAATTCCCCCCCCACCCAGTACTCTCACAAATCCCCCCCCCCCACCCAGTACTCTCACAAATTACCCCTGCCCCACCCAGTACTCTCACAAATCCCCCCCCACCCAGTACTCTCACAAATCCCCCCCACCCAGTACTCTCACGAATTCCCCCCACCCAGTACTCTCACGAATTCCCCCCACCCAGTACTCTCACAAATTCCCCCCACCCAGTACTCTCACAAATTCCCCCCACCCAGTACTCTCACAAATTCCCCCCACCCAGTACTCTCACAAATCCCCCCACCCAGTACTCTCACAAATCCCCCCACCCAGTACTCTCACAAGTCCCCCCAGCAGCTCTGTCACCTCTTGGAAATATAGAATGCAGCTGGCACCGTGCTGTTTAGTTAATTTTTTTTCTTCAGCACAGTCCCGCTAACAGAGCTCTGACTGTCGGGACTGTAGCACAGAGGCGAGGAGAAGTTTTTCTGCATGCTACAGTCCCGACAGTAAGAGAAAGAAGGCGCCTTGGACTGGAACAAAATACGGGCGGTTGCGGTGCAGGGACACCCACCAGCAAATGTGGGGCAAATTCCCTGGGTGCCTGGCACTCACAATAAAGCTGTCTCTCCAAAACCATTTCATAATGGGGCTGCTGGATTCCTTACCAGGGAAGCCGCTGAGACCGAGGCAAAAAGTAGGAGCAGAAGCGGAAGGCTGAGGGCGAAGCTAGCCGAAAATCGTGAGATTGGAGTCTGCATTGAGGAGGGGGGAGAGCAGAGATTGCCAGCAAGCCAGGACGGTTTGGGGTTATCCCCTCAGCATCCACCAGGCGCCTCTTCTCCTCCCTCAGCAGCATCCTGTCTGCTTCTGCCTGCTCCACTCGCCCTACCTAAATATTCACTTGCCAAATGAGAGCAGGCGAGTGGAATTTTTGAGGGCTGCTAAATCTAAATAGGGCTGTCTTGTCAAGCATTTACCAAACGGTGTATAATAATCCCATTGTCACAAATAGGGATGAGCTTCGCGTTCGATACGAACGTATGTTCGACTCGAACATTGTCTGTTCGTACGTTCGTCGAAATTCGAACAAAAGCGATCGTTCGAGCCAAATTCGAGTGACGCAAAACAGCCCATAATCCACTGCAGCATTGCGCGCTGATGATTGGCCAAGCATGCTGTATGTCCCGCATGCTTGGCCAATCACAGAGCGCAAAAAACGAAGAGCCATAATCGGCCAAAGCCTGGGTGGCTTTGGCCAATTATGGCTCAGGGCTTTAGCATACGCCCCACACTATATAAGGCCGCCTGCTGGGCGGCCTCGTGTAGTGTGTTCCGACTTGTTGATGAGAGCAGTCAGAGAGATTGTCTTTTTATATAGCTAGATAGAGCAGGCAGGCAGGCTAGTCAGTTTAGCTTGATTTACAGTGTGTAGAGAATATATATACATCCCTAGGAGTTGTACATATATTTATACACTGTATAGCTTAAATAGATCAGTTCTTTCTAATTTACTGGCAGGCAGGTGATTGTGCCATTTAAAGACGTTATAACACAAATAGACAGCCAGCAGGTACAATATTTAAAGGAATTTTATTTAATTTTTTTTAATTTAAGCATCATTAAAATCACTGCTCCTGGAGCAGTGATTTTAATAATGTTTAAATAAAAATAAAAGATTACTTTAAATATTGTACCTGCTGGGTGTCTATAGTTTACCTGTGAAAACATCTTTGAGAACCCGGGTCTTGCCCGAGGGAACATGTATCAATGGAAAAAAACGTTTTAAAAACGGTAGTTTTTTCAGGACTCCTGAAAAAACGACCGTTTTTAAAACTTTTTTGCATTAAAACATGTTCCCTCGGTCAAGACCCAGGTTCTTAAAGACGTTTTCCCAGGCAAACTATAGACACCCAGCAGGTATAATATTTAAAGGAATCTTTCATTTTTTTTAATTTAACCACTTAAGACCCGGACCAATACGCTGGCAAATGACCCAAGGGGTTTTTGCGATTCGGCACTGCGTCGCTTTAACAGACAATTGCGCGGTCGTGCGACGTGGCTCCCAAACAAAATTTGCGTCCTTTTTTTCCCACAAATAGAGCTTTCTTTTGGTGGTATTTGATCACCTCTGCGGTTTTTATTTTTTGCGCTATAAACAAAAATAGAGCGACAATTTAAAAAAAAATGCAATATTTTTTACTTTTTGCTATAATAAATATCCCCCAAAAATATATAAAAAAACATTTTTTTTCCTCAGTTTAGGCCGATACGTATTCTTCTACATATTTTTGGTAAAAAAAATCGCAATAAGCGTTTATCGGTTGGTTTTCGCAAAATTTATAGCGTTTACAAAATAAGGGATAGTTTTATTGCATTTTTATTAATTATTTTTTTTTTTACTACTAATAGCGGCGATCAGCGATTTTTTTCGTGACTGCGACAATATGGCGGACACTTCGGACAATTTTTACACATTTTTGGGACAATTGTCATTTTCACAGCAAAAAATGCATTTAAATTGCATTGTTTACTGTGGAAATGACAGTTGCAGTTTGGGAGTTAACCACAGGTGGCGCTGTAGGGAATGTGTACCTAATGTGTGTGTTTACTACTGTAGGGGGGTGTGGCTGTAGGTGTGACGTCATCGATCGCGTCCCCCTATTACAGGGATGACGCGATCGATGCTCCGGCCACAGAGAAGCACGGGGAAGCCGTGTGTACACACGGCTCTCCCCGTTCTTCCGCTCCAGGGACGGATCGCCGCACTGCAGCGGCGATCGGGTCCGCGAATCCCGCGGTCCCGGTCCTGGAGCTTCGGACCGGGTCGCGGGCGCGCGCCCCCGGGCGCGCGCCTGCGACCCACGGCTGGGTACTAAAACCAACGTATATATACGTTGATGTGCCCAGCCGTGCCATTCTGCCGACGTAAATCTGCAGGAGGCGGTCCTTAAGTGGTTAAACATTATCAAAATCACTAAATGTTCGCGCGAACGGTCGGTCTGTTCGACGGTTCTGGTGTGAACCGAACGCGGGAATGTTTGGCTCATCCCTAGTCACAAAACTAGTTTTGCAAGGTAGAGAGGAAGAGATGAAGGGAATAGATATGAAGGTTATCCTTGTAAATATATCAACCATAATAATAATGTCCACACGCCAATATAGTGCTTACCAAGGGGTTTTGTTTGGCTCCCATCTAGTCGCTATGGCAGCTCACCGCTCTCTACACACAGGTGCCAGGAGAGCTGGTTTAAATAGCGTCTTAACCAGGCGTCCGACGTCATCGGGGGCCGAGCGGGCCAAGGGGTGCTCACATTTAGCTCTGCCCACCCCCGCACCCAACTCGGACCACAAAGACCATCAGGCATAGCGTCTATGGAGTGGATAGCTGTACCGCTATTGGTTAACCAAAGTAGCCATGGCAGCCAGTGATGCCCTTCGTCCAACTGACAGGGAAGGGAGACACAAAGAAAGGGGTGAACAAATGATGGAAAATAGGCCCAATAAAGAAATAGCAAGATGGAAAATGTCCTGTAGAAAGGAGGGACAACAGTGATGGAGTAATGTGTGGGTGGATGCGGCGGTGACATAGGCGACAAGGTGAACATACTGTGGGAAAAACCGGGAGGACAGCATTTTCCCTGGGTGCCCTTATGACCGAACGGACACAAAGTGGGGAAAACATCACATCTATGTCAAGGAGGGGAGAAACGAGCGAGCGTCCGGTCACTGTGGGAACAAAGGAGATACACCCTCATAGGCGACCATGCTGCTAGACTAATTGCAGCAAAGGATATCCTGGTGACCGATTGAAGAACAACCAGGCCAAGTCACCACATATATATGATGTACCATAGGTTACTGTTACACAAATATAGATTAAATACAATAAACGTGTCATTTTCAAATCTTACATTGATTAACTAAATTACAGAGAATAACTCTGCGATCCCATATAAAGAAAAAATACTATAAATACAGAAACCATATATAACACAAGGAGAAAGCGTCCAAAAATAAATTTGAACTATGTCAGGTCAATAAGACCTGGTTGTCCTACAAAACTTAAAACACTGGGGGGAGGGTTTTGGGGCAAAGGAGAAAAAGGAAGGAAAAAGTACAAGGAGAGGGGGGAGGGGAAGGGGAAAAATAACAACCTGAAAAATTGGAGTTTCAGCTGGGGTAAGGTCCAGGGGGATATGACAGAACTTCATACCAATACAATCCAAACACTATTTAGATATATCAAAAGAAAGGCTTAAAGCTTAGGTTTTCGGTAAACCCTGGAAACAAAGTAGCTCTTAAATCGTAAATCCAAAGGGCTTCAAGCTGAAGCAAGGCAGAATCCACACTGCCACCCCTTGAGTCCGGCGGGATGTGATCAAGAGCTACAAATGAGATTACATTAACATCAAAGTTGTGATAGACAGCGACATGTCTGCTGACGGCTGTAACTATTTTCTTTTTTAAGATTGGTCTAATGTGATCCCTAACCCTTCTAAAAAAACAACGTTTCATTTTACCCACGTAGAATCCTCCACAGGTGCATTGTGCCAGATAGATCACTCCTGTAGTTTGGCATGTGATCAACGTTTTAGTGGAATGCCACTTACCATTAGGTAATTTGAACCTCTCTTTGTTTGGGACAAATCTACAAATGACCACATGATAGAGTGCCGCCCCTCAATGATGCCTTCGTAACAGGAGCCACGCAATGGTGGCTGTGTACTAGACAATCCTTGAGCGATGGCACTCGTCGAAAGGTGATTTCGGGATATTTCTTAACGTATTTCTTAACTATGGGATCTGCGGCCAACAGTGGCCAAAATGTCTTTAGAATATCTCTCATTTCTTTGTGCTGGTTGGAATAACGGGTAATAACCCGAACTGTGTTGGCTTTACTTTGATCCTTCACAAAAAAGATCAAGGAGCTTTTTTCTGTTTTTTTACCCTGTTAAAGGCACGTTTAAGGCACTTGTGACTATATCCCCTGGATTTAAGTCTGTGATAGAGATCTTGAGAGGACTTCTGAAAATGTTTTTTCATCCATCAGTCGCATCTTGGGCTCAAATAGCTTCTTTTTGTGACAGCCCTCGGGACATTGTGTTGATCCAACTTAGGATCTGTACATCCATCCATGTCTATGAGAGTCATCGAGCGCCCGACTTTGTGATGTTTGTGGGTAAGCATGTTTAGACTGCCCCTTCTCTGGAGCACCCCCTGGCCACCTGCCACATGTTTATGTAACCCATATGTTTATGTATTGCTTTTCAGTCACTGTTTATGGCTAATTTGATTATTCTTTCTCACGTAGTTATAAACATTTTTGAACGGGTTTTGCTTTCCCCTGAAGAAGTGAAAATCGCAAAACATGTTGGGAATATGCGATCTCTGTGTGCTTTAAACTGCAACAATGTTTATTAATGACCACCATAAATTATAACTTTGATTGGATCATGATTTTATACATATTTTGTATTTAATAAAACTATTTTGTATTTTTTAAGATACGTTCTTTCTCATCATTACTGCTCTACCGATTGCACTGTAAAATATCCCCCTTCTCCTTTTGTCCTAAATTCAACATTACATAAATTCATGTTTCCCACCTTCCTCTAATCAAAGCACTTCCTGTATGATGATCAAAGGAAAAAATGTAAGTAGTTAGGCATGCTCTATACCCCTCTTTTTGTATAGATCATGTACTGTAAGTAAATGAAGAGCTGTAGCCAAGTAAAAATCTTGCCTTTGTCAGGGACCTGCTGGTATGGGAAGAAGGCTCTTGCGTGCACGCATACGCACACGTGCTGCCGTGCAGAATAGGCAACAGCATCCATCCGTGCCTGTGCGCCACCGCGCGTTGGGTACGTGTGTGTGGGGTGCGAGTGTGCACACTAGCACTACTTGGCACCATTATTCCTTTAAAAAGTCAGCAACTGCAACTATGCATTGCTCTTTGATCTGCAGCTCTGTACCAGTAATCTGCATACCTGTTTATCTGTTACCTGTACCAACCCAGCTCTGCTTAACCACCCGATATCTCCAATCCCGACCTTGGCTTGCTTTGAACCTGCTCAGTCTTCTCTTTGCCTACCTGCTGCCAGACCTTGCCTGTACCTCTGACCACGCTTAGTCTCCTGTATCCAACCGTCTGATTACCTGCTCCGACCCGGCCTGTCTGACCCTGCTACTGTCTGCTGCTCTGTGTTGCACCTAACCTGGCTTGTCTCACCCTGCTGCAGCTTCCTGCTGTTCCTGTACCTGCCAGCTCCTGGGTCGCTGACCTACAACCATCCCTACTGCTGCCTACAGTTCCAGCCATCCCTGGAGGATCATCACCCTACCACTGTGCCAGGCTACTACAACTACCCCAGGCACTCCTACCTCGCTGTGTTATCGAGCTCACTGTCCCCACTCCAGTGACTCCTGAGCCCGGGCTGTAAGAGAGGTCTCCTCCTACAAGTCAGGCTCTACTACCATGTACGTTCTGTGCTTAACAGCCTTTAAGTGAGATGCCTGCAGCCTTTTGTGCACGGAATACCATTTGTGGGCTGTGCCACTGAGACAGGTAATTCATACATCAGTTCCTAGGCAGTTAACCTTTCACACCTGGAACCAACAGACACCAGTGTTCCACGTTTACCTTCTCAAGATTAACTATTTCAGGTTGAAGGTGCAGATCAGGCCCCTCCCTGGACATGCAACACTTGACTCATAATGGAACATCTATAATGGATTCTCTCCTCCATAAAAGCTCAGTTCACAGCAAGAAGCCACTGCTTTATATTAACACACAGCCTTGCTTTTATGGCCACCCAGGCCAGGTTCCTAGGCTAACCACAGCAGGTCCAAATATGAGTATCCCACTGAGAGGTGAGGGACATAAAGTGCCCTTGTCCTCCCAACCAACAGAGTCAACGTCTCCCACCACAGTCACTTACTTCCCCCCCAGGCTGGCTGTCATCACTTGAGATTGCATTCCAGCCTTTAAGGTTAACGTGTGAGTTTTCCAAACGTGCTCAACTACAGGGCTTACTGGTAGAAATGTTCTTACAGCAGCCGAAGGCTGCATAACCCAGAGGGTTAAATTGCTTTAACTCCTAATGTAAGATTCTTCAGATACACCAAGGTTGCATTGACTTTATGTTAGCACTTCATAAGTAAGAGACACTGACCACTTCTTTGAATAATTGAATAAGAGTTCTTTCTACTGAGGGAAATAAATCACTCATCAATTTTCTAATACATGTACAGTCATGGCCGAAATTGTTGGCACCCCAGAAATTTTTACAGAAAATCAAGTATTTCTCACAAAAAAGTATTGCAGTAACACATGTTTTGCTATACACATGTTTATTCCCTGTGTGTGTATTGGAACAAAACAAAAGCCAATTGGACATAATGTCACACAAAACTTCAAAAATGGGCTGGTCAAAATTCTTGGCACCCTTAACTTAATATTTGGTTGCACACCCTTTGGAAAAAATAACTGAAATCAGCCGCTTCCTATAACTATCAATACGCTTATTACACCTTTCACCCGGAATTTTGGACCACTCTTCCTTTGCAAACTGCTCCAGGTCTCTCTTATTGGAAGGGTGACTTTTCCCAACAGCAATTTTAAGATCTCTCCACAGGTGTTCAATGGGATTTAGATGCTGGCCACTATAGAACTCTCCAGCGCTTTGTTGCCATGTATTTCTTGGTGCTTTTTGATGTATGTTTGGGGTCATTGTCCTGCTGGAAGACCCAAGATCTCAAACGCAAACCCAGCTTTCTGACACTGTGCTCTACACTGTGACCCAAAATCCTTTGGTAATCCTCAGATTTCATGATGCCTTTCACACATTTAAGGCACCTAGTGCCAGAGGCAGCAAAACAACCCCAAAACATTATTGAACCTCCACCATATTTCACTATAGGTACTGTGTTCTTTTCTTTGTAGGCCTCATTCCATTTTCGGTAAACAGTAGAATGATGTGCTTTACCAAAATGCTTTATCTTAGTCTCATCTGTCCACAAGATGTTGTCCCAGAAGGATTTTGGCTTACTCAAGTACATTTTGGAAAACTGTAGTCTTGCTTTTTTATGTCTCTGTGTCAGCAGTGGTCCTCCTTGGTCTTCTGTCATAGCGTTTCATATCATTTAAATGTTAACGGATAGTTGGCACGAACAGTGATTCTCCCTGAGCCTGCAGGACAGCTTGAATTTCTTTGGAACTTGTTTGGGGCTGCTTATCCACCATGCGGACTATCCTATGTTGCAACCTTTCATACATTTTTCTCTTCCGTCAATGCCCAGAGAGATTAGCTACAGTGCCATGGGTTGAAAACTTTTTGATAATGTTGCGCACTGTGGACAAAGTCAAATCTAGATCTCTGGAGATGGACTTGTAACCTTGATATTGTTTTTTTTTCCACAATTTTGGTTCTCAAGTCCTCAGACAGTTCTTTTCTCCTCTTTTGGTTGTCCATGCTTAGTGTGGCACACACAGACACACACTGCTAGAGACTATTCGAACTTCTCTCCTTTTTATGTGTGATTTTTTACATTGCCCACACCTGTTACTTGCTGCCGGTGAGTTTAAAGGATGTCAGGAAACACAAGTACTTACCGAGGCCGAGATGCTGAGGACGGCTCACCTTTACGACCAAGCGCACCTGCCCCCCGGAATTTGAGACAGGAGGCAGAGGCACAAGGAGGTACCGGTACCGGGGGGTAGGTAGATGGGATGCAGGCACTGGAGGTCAGAGGCTGAGATGTGCAGTAGGTGCTGGAGGATCACCAAGGCAGGTGGAAGTGGTAAGTCCCAGGGCACAGTTCAAAAGCCAGCAGACAAATGGAAGCAGATCCGGGTACAGGTAAAAAGTCCGGGTTCCGGGTAGCGCTAAGACAAGTCCAGGTATGTAAGCCGAAGTTCAAGGGCAGGAGACAGAAGCAAATCCAGGTCACGGTCCGAGGTCAAAGGGGTTCAAGAAGGCAGCAGAGTTCACAAACAGGCCGAGGTCAGGTTTCCAGGTGAGAGCTGAGTCGGGAAGTAAATCCAGGTCAAAGGGCACAAGTCAAAGTGTCAAAACTTTACTCAGAGCTGACGATAAACCAGCAACCTGTGCAAAGACAGGGGCTGGTTTAAATAGGCCTGTCAGGTCTGTGATTGGTCCGGGAGGAGGCGCGCACGTCCGCGCACTCGTGCACGCGCCGCTGCGCCACGCACGCGCGCGCGCCCCAGATGCGCGGGCACGCGCCGTGACGCGATTCTAACGTGCCTGTGCACGGATTGAGCGCTGTGAGCGCTGGGACCCTGACAAAAGAGCATCACATGCTTGAAACAATCTTATTTATCCACAATCTTAAAAGGGTGCCAAGAATTTTGACCAGCCCATTTTTGGAGTTGTGTGTGACATTATGTCCAATTTGCTTTATTTCTCCCTTTTTTGGTTTTGTTCTAATACAAACAAAGGGAATAAACATGTGTATAGCAAAACATGTGTTACTGAAATACTTTTCTGTGAGAAATACTTGATTTTCTGGAAAAATTTCTGGGGTGTCAACAATTTCGGCCATGACTGGGAATGATCAGTTCACATAATTTGGCTGAGGTAGAATTGGCTGTGTTGCTTTCCCTAGAATTTTCCCAAAAGATAACATGATTAACAACATAGTGCAGCCCATTGTAACAGGTGTCCATAAATATGGGCCCTGTTAAAGAGTAACAACATAAGAGAAGAAATCACATTGCAGAAGTCTGTCCTGACCAACAAGCTCCCATGGATCAAAAGGAGCCCTGGGTCAGTCCTCAGCAGGTATACATATATCCCAGAATAGACAGGATGTAACACATCTGAAGTGGAAGAAGTCACAGACAACCTGGCCCCTGAAACAATAAGCCAAATAATAATTAAAGTGACACTGTACCATAAATACAGTGACCTGACACAACAGCCAACAAGTACAAACAATAATAAACACCTGCTTACACATATACAGGAGAGGGCACCTGTTATAGGGATCAATGATTTTGATGAATTACATTTACTGGGTGCCCCAGTTGTTGTTTAACTATAGAAAATGTGTATTAAAATCACCTGTGTGGACGTATTATTTTTTTAAATGTCTTTTACCAGACCCCTCATAATTAACCAATTCATCCCCGAACCATTTCGCTGGTCAAAGACCAGGCCACTTTTTGCGATTCGGCACTGCATCGCTTTAACTGACAATTGCGCGGTCATGCGACGCGACTCACAAGATTTAAGTCGTTTTTACCCCACAAATAGAGCTTTCTTATGGTGGTATTTGATCACCTCTGCGGTTTTAATTTTGTGCACTATAAACAAAAATAGAGCGACAATTTTGAAATAAATTCAATATCTTTTACTTTTTGCTATAATAAATATCCTCAAAAAAAATATAAAAAAAATGTGTTTTCCTCAGTTTAGGCTGATACGTATTCTTCTACATATTTTTGGTAAACAATATCACAATAAGTGTTTATTTATCGGTTTGCACAAAAGTTATAGCGTCTACAATTAGGGGATAGTTTTATGGCATTTTTATTAATAATTATTTTTTTTTACTAGTAACGGCGGCGATCAGCAATTTTTATTGCGACTGCGACATTATGGCGGACACTTTTGACACATTTTTGGGACCTTTGTCATTTTTACAGCGATCAGTGCTACAAAAATGCACGGATTACTGTAAAAATGACACTGGCAGTGAAGGGGTTGGCCACTAGGTGGCGCTGTAGGGGTTAAGGGTGCCCTGATGAGTGCATGAGTGATAACTGTAGGGGGGATGGGCTGTGTGCGACAAGATAGTGATCACCGCTTCCGATTACAGGAAGCGGTGATCACTGGCATTGTCACTTGGCAGAGCGGGGAGATGCTTGTTAACATCTCCTCGCCCTATCTCTCCATGAGACGATCGCCGGTATCCCAGTGGCAATCAAGTCCGCGGGACCCGTGGTCAGACTCGCTGAAAAGGCGGCAGGGTCGCGAGCATGCCACCGGCGGTGCACGCAACCACACGGCGGCATCTTAAAGGGGACATACCTGTACGTACCTATGCCTGTCCGTGCCATTCTGCCGATATAAATATACAGCCGGTAGTCCTTAAGTGGTGTGAGGAATTAGCTCGGTAGCGGGGGTGTGTGACCCCCTGGATGGGTTCACTACACACTGAACTTTACAGAGAGGCAGCCGAAGACGGTTGAAAACAAAGAGTTTGGTTTATTCTTTCATATTGCTGGAAACAAGTGCAAGCATCCAAACAGCATAAACAAAACATAAAATAAACCCTGGCCACTTGGGGCCTCTATCTTCACCACACAGGAACCTATCTATGGAGTCTGGCACAGCCTACTGCTGGTCATACAGCAGAGAAAACAATAGTCTTTTGGATTTTTTCTCACACAGAAAAATCACCAACCACCTCACCTCATGAGAAGTCTTTCTCACTGCTCTCCTTCACTCAAAAAGCCTCAGGATGCAGCAATCAGTAGTCATCCTTTGGTGATAAGATAAAAAAGGCCAGTAGATAAGATAAGTAAGTCCCCTTTTGCTTTAGCCACTTGTGACTTCATACACAGGTAGCTGAATTCTGGGTATTTTAGGGAAGTCATCTATCTAGCTTCTGGTGAGCCATACCATCTATCCAGTCTGTTCCAGATGTTTGTAAGGCCTATCTCAGGGTGGTTTATATTAATGTCTCTGATCCTTTTGGCATGTTCAGCAGAATCATTGCCAAGCCACTCTGGAAAGAGGATCGACACGCCCTGTAGTGTTGAGGGCGATCACTAAATTTGACAAGTCCTTGGATAACTAACTCACGTTTGGCAAGAAACTTGGCAAAGTCTACAGTAGCCTGATTTGCATTGGGGTAGGCTGCTGGTGTATTGTGGTGCGATGTATAGGCATACCTGATAGAAGTCTCTTCTTTAGGCGTGCTGGGCTCATACTTGCATAAGGTTGGCAGCTCGTTCCGGCTTGTTGCATACCCCTTTGGAGTGAAGACAGGTGTTTGATGTTTGTATGAAGGCTGGGAAGGTTTGGTTGGGACTGGATAATCTGGATATTTGTCAGATTTTTCTTGCTTGTAGCACTGGGGTCCAAGGTCAGCTTGGTGCTGCTTTATTTGATTAGACTCGCTGACGTCACATTTAATTTCTTGTTTTGGGATGCTGCTTGGGTGACGGTGCTGGTAGACATATTCCGAAGTGCGTTACGAGGAATCTTGGTGGTCTTCCTCTAGACCCAGTATGCTGCAACCCACTCTTGGCTCATCATAGACAGCTGCCTCTAAAGCTTCTGCTTCTGAAATGGCAGTGTCTCGGTCCACTGTCATCTTCTCCATGCAGGGCCATCTTAACAACATCATGGGCCCCTGGGCAAAGTAATGCTCTGGGCCCCCTACAAGCCTGTGCCAATTTTTGCACCTACTTTCAAGAAATAAAGTATAAATAATTGATTTGTTATCAGATTATTTGTTTATTAGAATGGGTGGAGCTGTGCTGCAACTTCCCAGCAACTGTGTGCAATATATGTGATTGTGGTGGGGTGATGCAGCATTTTTGGAGTTAAAACAAGGGGTAAGGAGCTGACATTGCAGCATGCTGAAGCGCAGCCATATGCTACGTTGCAGTGTGAATGGGACACATAGGAAACAATTGTTTCCTGAGTGTTCCTGATGTGATAGATGTTTTACAGTGGAGTAAAATATCTGTCACTGCATATAGTGCACATTAGGCTACGTTCACACTGGTGATTGGGGCCGGAGCGAATTGAAGCTGTAGTTCCTCCTGTAGCTCTTAGCGGCTGTCAGCAGGTAGGTGCGTCCACCGGCCCTGTTCACTATAACTACAGGTTGCCAGTGGCTGAACCTATTTGTTGCTCTCTGCGCAGCTAGCGATTATCTGTGGTGATTGTTGCTGGACACAAAGTGCATGCAGCAGCGATCACTATAGTGAACAGGGCAAGAGGCAGCATGTACCCACTGACAGCCATAGGAGGAACTGCTGCTACTATTCACACCATCCCTTATCACCCGTGTGCATGTAACCCTAGCCCTCAATCAGAGACTCAGAGCAGAGGGAGGGACATCTGCAATTAACAAGGGGAGAGGTTTAGACACACTCACCATTTCTCCAGCCAGGATCTACCACTATGTGCCTGTGTTCCGTCAGATGTGGAACATATGTGGAAGATGTAAAACAGAGTGGACGGTGTCAGTGGGGCAGACGACGGTGCCAGTGGGGCAGACGACGGTGCCAGTGGGGCAGAGGACAGTGTCAGTGGGGCAGAGGACAGTGTCAGTAGGGCAGAGCACAGTGTCAGTAGGGCAGAGGACAGTGTCAGTAGGGCAGAGGACAGTGTCAGTAGGGCAGAGGACAGTGTCAGTAGGGCAGAGGACAGTGTCAGTAGGGCAGAGGACAGCAGTCCTGTTGGGGGGCCTCTAGTCGAATATCAGGGGTCTAAACAGACCCGACGCCTCTATTTTGAAACAGAGAAAGTGATCGAAGACACAGACCTCAATCTCCATCTTTGCAGCTTCAGCTACACAATGAATGAACAGGAAAAGCTCTGCACTGTCTTAGTGTTCATTCACACACTGAAGCATAGCAAACAGTTCTCCATCCTGAAACATCCCCCGCAGAAGCCATAGGCTGCTGCAGGAGAGGGGAAGCCAGCAGCACTGTGGGGGTTAAGAGGAGTCACAGTGGGCATGGGCAGCAGAAATAAGATTAACCGGGACAGGGGGGCAGCATATACAGGAACCGACCCCTTTCAGCTGTTGCAGAAGGAAAATGAAGGGGTCACTTCCTGTATATGCTGCCATTCCTGTCCAGGTGTAGGACCTAATGCAGGGGTGCTTAACCTTTTGAAGAGCGATGGCCACTTCAGCAACTTGGTAACCGGTCGTGGGCCATAATGAGTGGCAGGGCAGATGACAGGTCCATATCCACTCCACGTATGCAGAGCAGAAATGGACACAGCCCGCTCTACTCTATGGACCCTCCGATCCAATTTGCCCAGATGGAAGGGGATGGATCCCCTTCTGTTTTTTTTTTAGCGGATCAGATTGGAGGTAGGCAAATGTACATGGACACAAATCTGTTTACATCTGCCGCTCCATAGAAGTGAATGGAGGGTCCGATTGGGCCCACCTAAAAAACAGACAGATGGACCCGATTGGACTGATCGTATGAAAGGGGTTTAAGGCTGTATTCACACTGATGAACTATGGTTTACTCACACTCTGGGTGCAGCACAGTGTACCTGTGGGTTTTCTGTGGTTTAGTTGCCATAGAATTCTATTATATACTGCAGTTGTGATGGATGCACTTTCTGAAAGTGCACCAAACCTGCAGGTAATAACAGAAGTCTATGGCGCAGTGCAGGTAACCCGCAGCTGCACTATGCTGCACCTGCGGATCAGTTTGAAAGCAACACAGTGTAGCTAGTATACAAGTGTAGAAAACAGACATGTCCATTGCTGTTTGATTTCAATAAAAAAAAACTGACCCGGCTGCTGCTGTCCTCCAGGGCGGTATGGCTGGCGGCTGCTGTCCTCCAGGGCGGATATGGCTGGCGGCTGCTGTCCTCCAGGGCGGGTATGGCTGGCGGCTGCTGTCCTCCAGGGCGGGTATGGCTGGTGGCTGCTGTCCTCCAGGGCGGGTATGGCTGGTGGCTGCTGTCCTCCAGGGCGGGTATAGATGGCGGCTGCTGTCCTCCGGGGCGGGTATGGATGGCAGCTGCTGCTGCTGTCCTCCAGGGCGGGTATGGCTGGCGGCTGGAAGCTGCTGCTGTCCTCCAGGGCAGGCATGGCTGGCGGCTACTGCTGTTGTCCTCCATGGTGGGCATGACTGGCGGTTGCTGTCCTCCATGGTGGGCATGGCTGGCGGCTGCTGCTGTCCTCCATGATGGGCATGGCTGGTGGCTGCTGCTGTCCTCTAGGGCGGGCATGGCTGGCGGCTGCTGCTGCTGCTGTCCTCTAGGGCGGGCATGGCTGGCGGCTGCTGCTGCTGTCCTCTAGGGTGGGCATGGCTGGCGGCTGAAGTCCTCTAGGGCTGGCATGGCTGGTGGCTGCTGCTGTCCTCTAGGGCGGGCATGGCTAGCGGCTGCTGCTGTCCTCCAGGGCGGGCATGGCTGGCAGCTGCTGCTGTCCTCCAGGGCGGGCATGGCTGGCGGCTGCTGCTGTCCTCTCGGGCGGGCATGGCTGGCGGCTGCTGCTGTCCTCTAGAGCAGGCATGGCTGGCGGCTGCTGCTGTCCTCTAGAGCAGGCATGGCTGGCGGCTGCTGCTGTCCTCCAGGGCAGGCATGGCTGGCGGCTGCTGTTATCCTCTAGGGTGGGCATGGCTGGCAGCTGCTGTTGTCCTCTAGGGTGGGCATGGCTGGCGGCTGCTGCTGTCCCGAAGGCAGGGGGGACAGCCAACCAGTCATACCCACATGTGTCCCACAGGCCAGCAGCTGAGCATCCCTGACATAATGTGACAGGGAGGTGGAATGGGCCCCTGGAGCATAGGCCCAGCACTATGCTGCCTGCACACTACAGGTCCCAGCATGGTCAGAACTTCCCCCTCCCACATGCTGGCTCCTGTCACTCCAGGGGGAATCCAGGGAAGTATCAATCCCCTCCCTTTTAATAGAAGCCCTGCAATTACTGAGAACAGGTGGGGGAAGGGAACGAGGCCAGGAGAGATCAGTGGAGCAAGGGGTGAGAACGAAGACCAGCTTGTGGAAGGGGCGGAGCCTAATCGCGAAGGGGTGGAGCATAATCATGGAGGGGTGGAGCCTAATCGCGGAGGTGCACGAATAGGAAGAACAGGAGGGAGTTGGGAGGCAGTGTCATTCTAAGCTAGAGAACGGTCCCTTAGCAGATGACCTGCCTCTTCAACTCAGCGCCGTCAGCGGCCTGTTCCAACACCTGTGGGGAGGGGGGTGGACTGTCCCATAACATGCCAGACCCTCATGCTGCGCTGCCTCTAACAAAGTCTCTGGAACTTAATCAGTGTGCAGTGCAGCATACAATTCCACCCTATCACTGCCAGAAACTTCGCTCTACATCTGACTGAACCTGATTGGGCCCCTTTGCATCTGGGGCCCCTGGGCTGTACCCAGGTGTGCCCAGTGGATAAGACGGCCCTGTCTCCATGTTAACTTCTAAGATAGCTTGCTGCAATTTCAGAGATGCTTCCTGCTGGGCTAGCTCATCTTCCAGGCGCATACTTTCCTTCTCTCTTTCTTGCTCTATGCGTACTCTTTCCTTCTTTCTCCCTTGTTCCTGTCTCACCTTTTCTGCTTCAAGGTAGGCCTTTTCTTTTTTCATCTGCAGCTCTTGGTCTGCGAATGCGGCCCTGGCCCTCGCTGCTTCAGCTTTTGAACGGACGGTAGCTGCTGCATTTGCGACAGATGACTTAGATGAGCTTGCTTGTGAACGTGTTTTGTAAGAAGATATTCCACTGTGAGACATGGCTGAGGAGAAGAAGCTGTCTTGCTGTATAGAGACCGTTCTAGTGTGGATGCTGCTTGACAGAGCACGTCTCTGTGTAGCGTGGCTGCTTGCTTCGCCTGCTGCAGGCCTGTTTCTTTAAGGCTTCCAACTGTATGGATACGGCGTAGCCTGGGGCTGTAAAGACTTCTGAAGCCAGCTTATCTTCCCTTCAGAGATCAGCTTAAAAATGTCACTGTTCTGTCTCAAGGACATTCAGCTAAACCTCCTAATCCCATAAACTTCAGATACCATATTTCTTTGATCTCAGTTTATTAGAATAAGCTAGGTGACATTTTTAAGCTCTCTAAGGGGTGATGGCGATAGATTGAGCAAGACATGTCTTTCTCCCTGCAGTGTCTTCTCAAAGCATGGTGGCTGTTTACTTTGTGTGAAGATTGTACCCAGAATTCCCTGCTTACTAACAACTTCCTTAACTAAACACACAGTGGATTAAATAACAGAAATTAAGCAATACCAAAAAAGAACACTAGATGAAGCCTGCACTCCACATATGAGTGTCTTATGTAAATTACAAGCCTTAAATGTTATTTCAGCAACTCAGATAAAGGTAATCAGAATATAAGTCTGGTGGACAGAACACTTACCATCAGAGACAGTTGCTCCATGTTATCCCTGAGTTCGACAACATAGGGCACTATGGGGGTCCCCTCTTGCTCTTTCTCTCCCTCCCAGTGTCCTCTAATGAGATCGAGGGGTCCGCAGACCCTGCTCCCACAGAGTAAGGCCGCGTATACACAACCGGTTTCCTCGGCAGAATTCAGCAAGAAACTTGATAGGAGACGTATTCTGCCAAGGAAACCGGTCGTGTGTACACTTTTCGCAGAGAAACCCGTCGAGGAACTCGTCGAGCCAAAAAGAGAGCATGTTCTCTATTTCCTCGATGGGCAATGGAAAAATTTGGCTCGACAAGTTTTTTGACTGCCGAACAAGGAACTCGACGGGGAAAACTATGGGCCAGATTCAGGTAGTCCAGAGCATCTTTGCTCTGGAGTAACGCTTCTCATTTGCGTTGCGCTGCAGAAATTTTAGGAGCAAGTGCTGTCATTCACGAAGCACTTGCTCCTAAAGTTGCGGCAGCGCATCGCAAATGAGCCGGCGGAATTCAAATTGGGCGGGTACGGGCGTGTAGTATGCTAACTAAGCGCGATCCCGCCGCCAACGTACTGCGCATGCGTCGAGTGTCAAAACATCCCCGTGCGCATGCTCCAAAATCTGTGAATGAACGTCAATGACGTCACATTCCCATTCATGACCGTTTTACGCAAGCGACGTTTTTTTATTTTTTTCCGACGCGATGACGATGCCTATACCTAACATAGGATATTCCAACCCCATGTAGGTATAACTATGCGCCGCGTATCCCGTCCGGAAACGTCGTAACGTCACTGCGTCGCGCCGGAATGCGATCGTGAATTGCCGATTTCCGCTCATTAACATATTTTTTGAGCGGAAATCGGCGGGAACGCCCCCGGCGCCATTTTTAAGTTGAAGTAACGATGCGATGGCGAAACTCAGTTACGCTGCTCGCATCGGAGCTTCAACCCGGCGTTTCTTGTTTTCTGGTTTCTGGTTAGGCTGGCGGATCACTGGATCCGCCAGCCTAACTGTTCCTGAATCTGGCCCTATGTGTTTCGCCCGACGAGTTTCTCGGTCGTGTGTACACAGCCTAACTCGAAGGTAGAGAACTCAGTAGATTCCTGTGGTATCTCTCTCTATGCAAATAACAGGTGAGGCAGGAATCTCTCCCAGTCTTTGCAAGCATCCGAAAAGGTCCTCAGCATTTGCTTGAGGGTCCCGTTAAAGCGCTTGCAGAGACCATTAGTCTGGGTGTGGTAAGGGGAGCTCAGCAAGGGCTTAATATTGCACACCTTCCACAACTGCGGGGTGAGCACAGCGGTAAACTGGGTTCCCTGGTCAGAGAGAATCTCCTTAGGGAACCCAACTCTAGTAAATATCTTAACCAGGGCATCAGCTACTGTCTCTGCTTCAATGTTGGACATAGCTACTGCCTCTGGGTAACGGGTGGCGTAGTCCACCACAATGAGAATATACTTCTTCACGGATGGACTAGGCATGACCAAGGGAACCACAATGTCAATGGCTATGCGGTAAAAGGGCTCCCCAAAAATAGGCATGGATGGTGTGTTGGCTCTCTGAGATGAGGTTCTTCTATAGTAGGGTCATGGTGCTGCCAGTAACATGTAGGCCATTGGCTACCTTTTCATTAACCCGGACAATCTGCCTGTGTTACTGCCTGTTTTCCCGGTTAGCTGCTTGTACTGGATCAGCCTCGTGCAGGACGCCCCAATGTTCTTCCTCCTCAAGGCAGTGGGCCGCAGGCATGGATGTGCGGGGGTTCCCCCCTGCTGGCTTTCTCCAAGACTGGGACTGCCTGGCTGGATTCAAAGGACAATCTGGCTTTTTGTGCCCTAGCGGTTTACACCGGGGCTGCTGAGAATAAGTGGCCGCTGGAGGCTGGAGTACAACTGTGGTTGGTAGGCGGCAGCTGAATGGGGTACCACTGATTGATAATCCACCCAAGTTGTTGTCTTGACCACAGAGTTATCCAGTTTTCGGGCATCTGTATATTAGTCCGCCAGGCGAGCTGCTTCAGGTAAGGTGAAAGGTTTTCGGTCCCAGATCCACTCTCTGACTTCTGGGGGCAGCTTGTCACAGATGTGCTCCAGCAGGAACAGCTGCAGTACCTCTTCCCCGGATACTGCTTGGCATCCAGCGACCCAGTGGGATGCCGTGCGGTGTAGGCGGCATGCCTATTCTGTATAGGAGTCTCCAGTCTGCTTGCTAGTCTCTTGGAACCGCCTCCGGTGTGACGGCATTCCTGGCTAAAAGTGCTTTTTTTACCAGCCCAAAGTTCATAATATTCTCGTCTGGGATGGCCCTGAACGCTTCACTGGCCCGGCCGGTCAAATTTCCCAGACAAAATGGTAACCCATTCCTCTGTGGGCATCCGGTGTAGGGCACATTGCCGTTCAAAATCGGCAAGGTACCCATCAATCTCCCCTTCTGTTTCAATTACATATTTAAAAGCAGCAAAATGTACCTTTTCTGCTGCTGCAGCACCTCTTTGCTGTAGCCAATTTGTCTCCACAGCCACTATGATCTCCGCTGTAGGGTTAGGACCATAATGTGCCAGTCTTATTATACAGCCCGCTCAAAACTTTCTTCTCTGGGTGTCCTATCTGTTACGCTGGGCATTTTGGTTATGTTGAGTCTTTCGGCTGTATCCATTTCGACTAGTTCTGCGATAATGTCCCTCTTCTTACGGTTGTTGGCCGGTTGGCCCCGGTTCTCTAGTAAGTCCTTGAGGGTAGAGCGCTTTAGCCATTCATACTGTGCTTCCATTGGCCTATGTCCTCTTGTAGCTGTCTTTCTGGGCTGTGGGAATCATCCCTCTGCTTGCCACCAACTGTAACGACACCCCGAGTATGAAAGGGGTTAAAGTCGTTTAGGACATTTCATTCCCGAACACAAAAGCAGCTACCGAACACTCCAATCCGCTGAACAAGAAACCCATATGAATAATTCTCCCCCAAGTACGAGACGAGGCTCTGTTTTGAGGGTTAAGCAGGAATCAGACTCTTTATTAAAAGCAGAATACAGGTGTTATATACAGTCCTGCTCATATTACTCTGAAAATACACCTGTGACAAGAAACCTAGTTAACATGAGCTAATTAACTAATACCTTTAAGCAGCCTGGTCATTGTT
Organism: Rana kukunoris; assembly: GCA_029574335.1. Lineage (NCBI taxonomy): Eukaryota > Metazoa > Chordata > Amphibia > Anura > Ranidae > Rana > Rana kukunoris. Next base: position 136,600,085 of record CM056056.1, on the reverse strand, counting down.
ATGATAAATCGGGATTTCACTACAGGTTAGACTTGTCACCGAGCGTCACACAGTAGATGATACATTATCATAAGTTTAAACACATCTTCTCACAATAGCAGGAGCTCCAGTAAGAGTCAGCCTGTCTCCTACATTGTACAGAGGCCAATGTGATCAGCTCTCTCAACTAACATGTTGAGTTCAGTGTTAAGCAAACCAAGAATAGTCTTAACATATATCCTGGGAGATATTGTGGATAAATATTACTGTCCCATTTTAAGTAATCCAAGACATATTTTCAGTGTTCATGGTCACCCTGCGCCCAAAAGTGACTCCTGTAACATCAAGGAAAATAGTACAAGAAATAAATAAATGCCAAGAGGGCTTGTGTCACTAGCATTTGGAAACAAAAGAAGTATCCAACATTGAGCCAATGGTCTGCCACAGTGAATAATATATAGAATATGGCTTCAACAACAAAAAAAGAAATATGGAATTCTATGACGGCACTCATGAATATAAATTACATATACAGAATATGAAGAAACTTCATTCTGCCCTTAACCACTTAAGGACCGCCTACTGCACATTTACGTCGGCAGAATGGCACGGCTGGGCACATCAACGTATATATACGTTGATTTTAGTACCCAGCCGTGGGTCGCGGGCGCGCGCCAGCGACCCGGTCCGAAGCTCCGGGACCGGGACCGCGGGATTCGCGGACCCGATCGCTGCTGAAGTGCGGCGATCCGTCCCTGGAGCGGAAGAACGGGGAGAGCCGTGTGTACACACGGCTTCCCCGTGCTTCTCTGTGTCCGCAGCATCGATCGCGTCATCCCTGTAATAGGGGGACGCGATCGATGACGTCACACCTACAGCCACACCCCCCTACAGTTGTAAACAATCACTCTAGGTCACACATTCCCTACAGCGCCACCTGTGGTTAACTCCCAAACTGCAGCTGTCATTTCCACAGTAAACAATGCAATTTAAATGCATTTTTTGCTGTGAAAATGACAATTGTCCCAAAAATGTGTCAAAATTGTCCGAAGTGTCCGCCATATTGTCGCAGTCACGAAAAAAATCGCTGATCGCCGCTATTAGTAGTAAAAAAAAAATAATTAACAAAAATGCAATAAAACTATCCCTTATTTTGTAAACGCTATAAATTTTGCGAAAACCGACCGATAAACGCTTATTGCGATTTTTTTTACCAAAAATACGTAGACGAATACGTATCGGCCTAAACTGAGGAAAAAAAATGTTTTTTTATATATTTTTGGGGGATATTTATTATAGCAAAAAGTAAAAAATATTGCATTTTTTAAAAAATTGTCGCTCTATTTTTGTTAATAGCGCAAAAAATCTAAACCGCAGAGGTGATCAAATACCACCAAAAGAAAGCTCTATTTGTGGGAAAAAAAGGACGCCAATTTTGTTTGGGAGCCACGTCGCACGACCGCGCAATTGTCAGTTAAAACGAAGCAGTGCCGAATCACAAAAAGGGGCAAGGTCCTTTACCTACATTTTGGTCCGGGTCTTAAGTGGTTAAAGACAAGTCTGAAGAATGTACAACAAGATGGGGGCAATTTCAATTCTCTCTTAAATATTTGCCACACTAATAAGCTATATCTCTACCTCTGATGATTGCAGAGGCCACACTCTCCCACCCCATCATTCCTTATCTACCTGTTTGGTTGTTAATTAATTTCCATTAAATACATTTTTGCACTTGACAATGATCTCCCAAAGCAGTAATTGTCCTATCTGTCAATCGACCCAATCTGCTATTTTCTATGGCAACTGAACATTTAGGCATCTTACCAATCTGATATTTTATACCTTTCTTTGTTTATTATGACTGAATAGCCTGTAAGTTTTGATGAAACGGCTAAATGAGGAATAAAAAAAAAAAAAAAACAACAAAAAGAAATACCAGTAATTGGACTTGAGGGATAGGTACTTATGTGGTTTCATGTACTTTGCTATGTAACCCATCAGAAGCATTTGAGGATCATACAGGGCCCTCTGATTCCTCTTGTGCCAAATTGTATTGTAATGTCTACGTTCATTTTGTTAAGCGCTGCGCAAACTGTTGGTGCAGACAATGAAGACAGAAGGCCTTACCCAACTGTCCCAGATATTGCAGGGATGTTTAGGGAAACTAAATCCTGAGGTTCCATAAATCTGGGACATGTACCAGAGCAGAGTGTTGCAGCTAACCTGCACGGGCAAGAAGAGTGATTTCCTACCCAATAGTATACATAGTTCCAGCAGAAGGCATAGCATGCAGCAGTGGGGGACTTAGACTACAAGGTAAATTTAATTTCAGCACCAGTTATGGGCGTCTATTTTACCACCATTAGAGGGGGGGGGGAGCTATGACACTGCCACTGACCCCTGTTGATGAGGAGGATTATTTAGTGCTACTAAGCACCAATGCTGGGATATAATGCATACGGTCTATACAAAAGTGTCTCCCTTTCTCAAGTTCTAATGTTTAGATGTATGCAGAGGTGGAAATGGGGTGTGTGTGTTGAGAGGCTGGTGTGTGTTTGTCTTGGTTAAATGTGCTGCAGCAACACAACTGTGTACTTTTATCTGCTGCTGGCTCTGTCTTTTATTTCTGTCTTTATGTTGCTCTTTTGGTAAATTAAGTTTACATTTTATACAAGTTTATTTTTCCTGGTTGAGAGGGGTGCCATTTTAGTATTTGCCTGATGCAGCACAAGATGTATGCATGGAATGGCTTTCATAGAATAGGGACTGTTAGAGAACAGTAATGAGCAGCAAAGGCAATGTTTCTATCTAATAATGAGCTTGGAAAAGCACCACAAGCTAATGTATGCCAATCATGATATATTTAAATTTGACTAGAGTTCATCTGTAAACTAAATGTAGTGTTGCCCCAGATTTAATGACTTTCCATTACATTCACAAACTCAGCACATGATCATAAACTGACATTATACATCAAGCTGAATATTTTCTAGTGCAGGTGCAGTATACTTTTGGGGAGTTTATTGCAGGACCTTGCAATACAATCACAGACATCCTTCATCTCTGGGCAGCCGCAGGGGAAAAAAAAGAAACTTTTCTTGTCATATACTCATTACTGCAAATCAGGAACAACATTCTCTTGATCGTTGATTAGCTGTCAGAGACATAGGATTCAGCAGCAAGGAAGCTGATTGACGGAGCTGCCAGTCTGCCGTCAGTTACTATCAGATATAAATACAATGATACCTTCAACAGTAATTTATCAAAGCAATGCTGCATAGATTGACAGTCGCAGGAGGCCAGCTAGGGCTACGTCTCAGTACTTCAGTCTCCGCTGTAATTTACACTTCCTATGCATGCTATACACCAAAAGATGACATTTATAGGATATGGAGGGTATCAAAGTATAGTAAATAACAATTCTATTAAATTAACATACATAATATTAAGGCAATTAAATCCATTATATTAAACTATAAATATAAGCAATAGTGAACAGTATAATGCAAGCAAAATGGCACAGCAAAAAGAGTGTGTCCATTATTAGATGACTGAAGCTATACCTCTGGAGCAGACTTTTTGTGCCAGTTTCCAATGTCTGTATCTATACTGGATTGTATGACATCTTGACTAAGGAACAAGTAGTTTTTTTTTGGAATGCAGAAGGATATTTGGAAGAAACCCAGAGGAAACCTACCTCCCTGGTATTTGTTTGGATCTAAGCTTGTTACCTATGCTCCTCTTTTGGTTTTTATTATATAATTCTCATTAAGAGACATGTGCGACCACCTCCACCTATCATTTTAACAAACAAGTATGTTTGTTTAAGTTGTTCCAAACTCTAATGTATGTATTCCCTTTTAATGGTCATTTTACAGCAGCTTAAAGATTGCGGAAGAAAGGACTAAGTCATGTGATCCACCAATTGCCTTTACAACATGCCCATCTCACTTCTTAAAGAAACAAAGATTATTCATCCAGCTCGTTGTTGTGTGTTTTATGTATGTGACAACATATTCAACCAAGACATGATTGACTATAAACATATCTTAGGGTCTATTAAAATAGAGGTCCACAGTTTAGGTAACATATGTACAGAAACTGTAAGCCTCCCCCACCATTTCATAGCACTGGGAGAAGTACGATTACAATCTGTAATGTTTTCACAATGCAAAACAGAGGCCTTGCTGCAGAAAGCAATAGATTCTTGTTCTTCCTTTGTCCCCAAAGCATTCTCCTTATTTATTCACTCATATGTCACTGTCACTGAACTGCCACCAATCTCTCGCCCACCTTCCAGGAAAAGGAAGGGAACGCTGGCCTCGCAAAACTTAAGTTGACATTTGCTCTCTCCCAATAAAAAATATTTAGTCCATTAAGCATAAATACCTGTCATTCTAATGCACAAGCCACTACGGGGCTGCTGTTTCTTTCTGATGTTTATTACAGGCAAACAACTGCAGTGCCTGCATGTTTTCAACTTTAGTGTATTGATTAAACTTTTAAATGGCTGCCATATAACCCAGGGACAGCGGAAAGATTAATTGGCGTCAATGTTCATCTGTAATTCATTAGCCATTTATTCTTTACAACCACATGGGCTATCAGGAAAATGCAAGCCATTTTTCACTCGGCACAGTCTTGGGAACAGATCCTGGCATTTCTGCCGCATACTAATAAGCCTTGGCCACACAAACTGTACTGGGATCTTGTTCTTTTTTAAAGCAATGCTGGGAATAAGAGGTGTGTAGGGTAAAGCATTAGCAATGGGTTAGATGCTGAAATCACATTTTACTGACAGATATAGGATGAATAATTGCATTTTTTTGCATTCTATATATGTCAAAATTATGTCCTCAAATGCTATTCCTATTAAATTAGGTGATAAAATTACACTGTTTGCCATCTACTACTGCTGTTCAGTATCCTGCAAAAAGACACAGGTATAATACAACTAAATGGACAAGAAAAGTGGCATTATGTCATTGCACACACACTTAAAGTGTAGATTTTCAAGGGAAATTTCAAAAGATAAAATAACAGCTCATCTTATTTACTCTTCTTTAAAGAGTAAAAAAAAAAAAAAAGAAAGACACCTCCATTTGAAGTCACAAAACACTATTTGCCATTTGTGTCATTATTATGCCGGTTGTCTTTGAAAAGTAAAATTGACAAGCATTTATTTTGGCCTTAGCTATGGCAGTAAATATAGAAGAAGTCTAATAAGGTACTTTCTTACTGCTTACTTAGTGGTGTCATATTTGTATTTCGTAGTTTGCCTGTTATTTTAATCTGTGTTATTTATTCTATGTTGTATTTTAATTGTATGGATGTTTTATTTGCAGTGTGGTTTTAATTTTGTTATTTGGTGTTAATGGCTGTTATTGGTAATTTTGTTGTGTTTTTGTATCCCATTCTGTCTATTGTTGTGAATTTGTGTTGTCTTTGTTAAGTGTGTTTGCACTGACTGCACTGTGTGTGTGTATATATATATATATATATATATATATATATATATATATATATACACACACACACACAAACATACATATACATACACTTTCATACTCGGGGTGTCATTACAATTGGTGGCAGCAGTGGGATGATTTCCACAGCCCAGAAGGACAGCTACAAGAGAACACAGGCTAATGGAAGCACAGTATCAACGATTAAAGCGCTCTTCTTTCAAGGACTTACTGGAGAACCGGGACTGACCGGCCAACAACTGTAAGGCCTCGTACACACGATCAAATCTGTCTGCTGGAAACGGTCGGCCCGACCGTCCCAGCAAACAGATTCGACCGTGTGTACGGACAAGCCGACGGATTTGGCCACCCGACAGATTTCAAAGCATGCTTTGAAATCTGTCGGCTGGGAACCCGTCCGCCCGACATGTCTGCTGGTTAGTATGCTAACCAGCAGACATGTCTTCTCGCACACGCGCCGAATGATTTTGACGCATGCGCGGAAGTGTTTTACTTCCTGGTGCGGTGACGTGGCGGCGTCAACGTCACCAACACGTCAGCGTGCTGTCTGCTGGCGGGGATTTTGGTTTGCTCGTGTGTACACGCGAGCAAACCAAAATGCCAGCAGACAGATCTGTTCAAATCGGTCGGTCCGACCAATTTGAACAGATAGATTGCCCCGTGTGTACGAGGCCTAAGAAGAGGGACATTATCACAGAACTATTTTAAATGGATAGAGCCGAAAGACCCAACATAACCGAAAGGCCCAGCGTAACAGACAGGGCACCCGAAGAGGCAAGTTTTTATCAGGCTGTTAACATAATTGGCACATTATGGTCCTAACCCTACAGTGGAAATCATAGACTGAATTATAGCAGCTGTGGAAGCAAATTGGCTACAGCAAAGAGGTGCTGCAGCAGCAGAAGTCACAGCAGCACCAACTGAAAGTAGAGGAGAGGTACAGATACCAGCTGCCATGGAAGAGGAATTCAGAAGGAGGTTTGCGAGAGATGCAGATACAGCATAGAGGACCAGTATCAGAGGAGGTCTTGCTGGGATGTCTGATTCTATCCACTGCGAACACTGAAAGAAAGACAGAGAAAATATCTCCCTCCATCCATGTAAGGTACTGGTCGCAGTATGAAGTATAAATGCTGTTATTGGGGGAACAAGCAAAACAGGAGAGGACAGCCGAGTTAAGCAGGCTGATCCGGCCAGAGATGCAGTTGGCCGAGAGCTACAGAGCCCTCAGCTAGTATGTAGCCCAAGAGTGCTCATGGTAAGCAGATGACAGCCCCACGGAAGGCTATGACTATGATTTCCTGGAATTGTTGTATTGGAGGCCGATGGCATCTTCAGGGTTCCACGGACAGGAGATTGTGAACCTTTATCCCCAGACACCAGTTGCAGAGACAGGGGATTTAATAGACTTTTCTGCTGATGAGCCTCCAGCAAAAGAGCTGGTATCAGGGCCAAACTTCAGTGTGCTCTGCCCAGCACCAACAGCAGTATTTGTGGAGTTGCAAGGAACTTCCCCAGCTGAGGCGCTGGTCTCCGGACAAAGGGTCCAAGACCTCTGCCCCACACCGGTGGCAGTTCAGAAGGCTTATGGTGAGAATCACTTCCCAGCAGCCAGATGAGGGAACGGAAAAGGAAGCAGCCAGCTCACCTCCCCAATGGCAGATGCACAGTTTGGGGGGGGGGGAATTCAGCCTCCAGCCCCAACGATTAGCCGAAGCGGATTATGTGGAGTCCACAGCAGAAGTGCTGGCAAGAGGGCAGAGTGCTACCAAACTCTGCCCAGCAATGGCAACAACTGTGGAGTTCCAGGGAGCTGGGGCAGTCGGCTCATCTCTCCAGCCAAAGGTTACAGAATGTATGAACTTAATGGACTATTCAGAGGATGTTATAGATTATGCATCACCTGCTCAAGTACTGGCAGAAGGACAGAGTACTGCAGACCCCTGATGGCAGTTTCGGAGGCCTGAGATGAGAAGGTGATGGTTCCTCTTTCCCAGTGGATTTCAGAGATGCAGGGAGGAGAAGCAGCCATTTCCCCTCCCCAACAGGAGTTTGTGCACCTGGGAGACAATACCAGTGAAAGGGAGTTCCAACAGCAGACGGCGCCCCAGAATGATGACAACAACCCAGCTGAAGTGCTACCAACCTCTGTCCAGCACCAACAACTACAGAGTTCCAGGGAGCTCAACTAACAGAGGACACATTTCCTGTAAAGGTGGATGGGGCTTCAGTCCTCACCTGTATACCTCAGGGATGCTGGGCAGTTGGCCCAGATGCCCAACAGCATGACGGACTGAGCCCAGTCACACTGTCTTCCCCCTGGGGTCCCAGTCCGCACTTCCCCCCAGGAGCAAGTATGTTCTTTGAGAGAGGCAGAGAATGGCTGGGTGAGTAATGCTCTGTTTGGAACAATTTGTTTGGGGTATGTGTATATACCAACATTGGAGGACTGGAACTATGGACTAACTTTGGAGTCAACCCGTCTGGGGTCTCCTCCTGTGTTAGTCTTCTGCTAAAAGGGTAGAGATGTGACAGGAGGACCCGTGGAACCCAGAATCCATTGGAAAGGGTGGGATACCCTTGTACCTCTTATGTCTAAGTCACCCTGTGCTAACCTGGCATAGGGTGACTGAGAAAATATATCTTGGATTACTTAAAATGGGACAGAAATATTTATCCACAATATCTCCCAGGATATATGTAAAGACTATTCTTGGTTTGTTTGATTTTGAACTCAACATGTTAATTGAAAGAGCTGATCATATTGGCCTCTGTACAATGTAGGAGACGGGCCAACTCCTAGTGGAGCTCTTACTATTGTGAGATTTGTCCTGTGTTTAAAATCATGATAATGTATCATCTACTGTCTGAAGCTCGTGACAACAAGTCTTACCTGTAGTGAAATCCTGATTTATCATAACAATGACCAGGCGGGGGGCGTGGCTTGGCGCGCAACGGACATGGTCGCTCAGTAGGAGAGCTCCGGGGCACACACGGCCTGCAACTGACTCCTTCCCCGACCCACGGCGCTCTGATGCCAGGAAAACGGTCCTACGGCACCCCGCACTCCTGCTCGAGGAGAAGAACTCCCGCAGCGTCAGCCCGGATCATCACAGATCTGTTTAAACCATCGGCGGGGATCCGCAGCACGATGGGGAAGGCCAAGATGGCGCTGGAGCAGCACCACGAGGAGGATCTCAGTGAGGACTCACAATCCCTCCCGGAGGACTCAGGTAGGGAGGTGACCCGCTCCAGCCACCCCCTTACACTGGCTGACATGTCAGTGATAGCTGCAGACATTAAGTCTGCGTTCTCCGCTGCTATCACTGACATTAAATCCAACCTCCTGGCCCTGAATGAGCGCATGGCGGGGGTAGAATCTGCTGGAAAGCAGAGGGACAGGGCCATCCATTGCCTGGAAAAGGCTTCCTCCACGCACAACTACCACTTCATAGAAATAAACAGACATTTGGAGGACTTGGATAACAGGGGAAGGAGAAAGAACATTCGTGTGAGGGGCATCCCTGAGACTGTAGAATCTGCTCACATCATGCCTGCCCTGCAGCGTGTATTTAATAGTCTGTTGGAGAGGCAGGAGGATGTCGCGATTGAATTTGTCAGGGCTCATAGAGCACTTAAAGGGGTAGTTCCCCCAAAAACCTTTTTTTTAACATTGATTGAGGCTCGTTTTGTCAAGGGGAATCGGGTGTTTTTTTTTTAGAAACGAAGCAGTACTTACCGTTTTAGAGATGCATCGTCTCCGACGCTTCCGGGTATGGTCATCGGGGAAGGGCGTTCCTATTTGATTGACAGGCTTCCGACGTTCGGATACATCGCGTCACGATTTTCCGAAAGTAGCCGAACGACGGTGCGCAGGAGCAGTATAGAGCCGCACCGGCGCTCGGCTTCTTTCGGCTACTCGTGACGCGATGTATGCGACCGTCGGAAGCCTGTCGGAAGCCTGTCAATCAAATAGGCACGCCCAGAGAAGACGATCATACCCTGAAGCGACGGAGACGATGCATCTCTAAAACGGTAAGTACTGCTTTGTTTCTAAAAAAAAAACACCCGATTCCCCTTGACATAACGAGCCTCAATCAATGTTAAAAAAAGGTTTTTGGGGGAATTACCCCTTTAAACCGAGGGGGCCTGACTCTGCTCCTCCACGGGACATTATTTGTTGTCTACAAAGCTTCCCCCTGAAGGAGGAGATAATGAGGAAAGCAAGGGGAAACGACCACATCGTGTTTAATGGGGCCACAATTATGCTGTTCCAGGACCTCTCACAGATCACTTTAAAGAACCGGAGAGCTCTGCGCACACTGCTGGACAAGCTGAGGGAACGTGATCTGAGATACTCCTGGAAATTTCCTTTTGCCCTGTCAGTGACATCTGGTGGCCACCAACATACTTTGCGGGACCCAGATGGTTTACAAGATTTCTGTGCTGCGTTGGATCTGGATTATGTCCCACTCCCTGACTGGTATGCAGAGTTCCGGGACCCACGGCCGGATGGCTCACCAACCAGATCTCCCTTCTCCACACCAGAGAAACGTCCCCAAAAAAGGCAGAAACCCCTTCGCCCGGGCAGCTCTAAAGTGGGCACTCCACACTTCTCCAGGAGGGGGCGAGGGGAGGACTGATCATGTTTGCCATCTATGGGATTGCGGCCCACCACACCACCTCACGTCTTAGCCCTCTAGCAATTGCTCTGTTTTTGCTTTGACTATTTTTGGTTCACTGTCTGCTTATTGCTGATGTGGTACACTGGACGGTCTACCCACGGATCCCCCCCCTACCTCCCACGTTTTTGGTCTGTGTTTAGTTTGTTATACTGATCACGTGGAAGTACTGCCTAACTCGCGTTGCCCACTTGGTGGCTGTAAGGGGGCTCCTCCTGCATCTGCACTATGGGTGAACTGACGTATGCTCCCTACCAATGCCTTACTCTGATCTCCAGGTCTATGGCTATGCTGCAAGGAGACTGAATCAAAGATTCTAGGACTTGGGAAGGAGAGGCGAGACCTCTAGTGGGCATCGTATTATGGCCTGCAGGACCCAGGAGGGGACCCCAAAGAGGACAGAGTGCTGACATATATTGAATAAATCTATCCTTGGCACTGGGGGGGATTGTGGTGGTTCATATGGGACGTGCAGTGTTGTTCTAACCCTTTTTCCCTTTTTTTTTTTTTTTTTTTTGGGTCCGGGAAGACATGTCTAGTAATAGACAAAGCTACGTTAGCCATTTTTTCGCAGGCCATGTGTGTTTTGTAGTTGAAATTTATAACGCTTACAGTTTATTTTACAAGTTTTATGAATGTACTGGTATAGCTGACAGTCATCATCGTTGTTGACTGCCTCCCTCTACCCCCAAACCAGTACCTCCGCTTTCGCTGAGTGATTGCGGACGCACTGACTTATTCCGCCCAGAGGTGGGTTTCACCCCCCATCCGGGCAGGGAAATCTAATACTCTCTTTTTCATTCTCTGCTCTCTGGCTCTTCTTGCTCCCTCTCTCTCCCCTTCCCTCTCTCTCAATCTCTCTTACTGGCACTACTGCCTCCCCTCCTTCTTCTTGGTAAAGTCGATCTTGCTAATTGTGTCTATTTGATCCTGATTAACGGGTGTCTGTGTCCTGTGATTCTCTTCTACTACAGGTGCGCTCGGCCCATCTCGTTCTGAGTCCTGACCATGGCATACACGGATCTCGGGCGGAACCCATTCGTGGTATCTCACAATGTGAAGGGTCTAAACATCCCTGAGCGGCGCTCCACTCTCCTGCGGGAACTCAGGAAAGGTAAGCCCCAGTTTGTGTTCCTTCAGGAGACCCACTTCAAAACGCACCACGTGCCCCGCATGACGGACTCCTGTTACACGGAGGCATACCATGCCACGAGTGATGACTCCAAGGCTAGGGGGGTAAGTATCTTAATCAGCAAACACGCACCCTTTGTTCTCTAGGAAAAGGTTATTGACCCAGGGGGTAGATACGTGTTCTTAAAAGGCCTATACGGTAGTACACCTGTAACTATGGCTAATGTCTATTTCCCCAACAAGGCTCATGTTTCCTTTTGCCAGCAGATAGTCCGGGAACTGTTGGGCTTCTCCTCTGGATGCATGATTCTAGGGGGGGATTTCAACGTACCACTCAACCCGCTATCAGATACATCAAATGGGAAGACCTGCATTACCTATAGGACCCTCAGGCGCATCAAAACATTGCTTCAATCCTTGCAACTGATTGATGCTTGGAGATTTTTATACCCAGATGGGAGGGACTTCACTTTTTATTCTCCCCCGCACGACCGACATTCTCGCATAGACTATCTTTTTATATCCCAGAGGGATCTGACGAAGGTGTCAGGGGCGCGTATAGGCATACGGTCTTTCTCAGACCATGCCCCGATCTCACTCTCCCTGGGGGATCTCTCCACTCCACATAGACCGCCTGCTTGGAGACTAAATGCGTCTCTCCTGACGGACCCTGACCTCAGATCAGAATTGACTGTATCGCTGGGCGAATTTTCCGTAGAAATTTTTTTTAGACGTCGGATCTATTACGAGTCCGGCAATAAAGCTGGGAAGTTCCTGGCCCGGGCCCTGAAAGAGCAAACAAACAAAAATTTCATTCATGGAATTCGTCGGGCCGATGGCACGCTTGATGTCACTACGGATGCGATTGCGAGACACTTCCACGACTTTTACACAAAGCTGTATAACCTACCGACTGGACATAGACCGGAGGGACGGGAAGGAGATAGGGCTCAGATAATTAGGGACTACCTGTTAGACAGTGGCCTACCCGCTATCTCAGAATCAGATATCGCTCTACTAGAAGGTCCGATTACACAGGATGAAATAGCCACCGCTATAGCGCAGCTTAAACCGGGGAAGAGCCCGGGCCCTGACGGCTTCACCTCTATATATTATAAAACCTTCGCCCAGACCCTAGTGGGGCCCCTCAGAGCTGCTCTGGACTCTCTGTCCGAACCTAGAACGGTCACACCAGACTTTCTCTCAGCCCACATCACGGTACTACACAAGGAGGGTAAGGACCCCACTGACTGTGCCAGCTACTGTCCCATATCGCTTTTAAATCTTGACGCCAAGATACACGCAAAGGTTTTGGCGTCCAGGCTGTGTCCCGTTCTCTCTGATTTGATAGGGCCAGATCAGGTGGGCTACATGCCGGGTCGTGAAGCGCGGGACAATGTAATTAAAACTTTACTGCTAACGCAGGCGGCTCGGGCCGGAAATATCGAGGGCCTTCTCCTGTCCACTGATGCGGAGAAGGCCTTCGATCGTGTCGCGCGGGACTACATGTTGGCCGTATGCACTGAGGTGGGTCTAGGTCCCCACATGATGGCCAGGATTTCGGCGTTGTACCAAAGTCCCTCGGCTAAACTGAAGATAAATGGCTCCCTATCGGAGAAGGTCTCGATTGCAAATGGCACTAGGCAGGGGTGTCCATTATCTCCCCTTCTGTTCATACTATCTTTGGAACAATGCAGACATTCGGGGCTTCAAGATTCTGAACAAGGAATATAAGGTCGCCATCTACGCGGATGACCTTCTCTTTTTTCTCACCAACCCTGTGACATCTCTGCCAGTTTTGCTGAAGGAGTTCACTATATATGGTTATGTTTCTAACCTCAAAATCAACTATGCCAAATCTGAAGCCCTGAATGTCTCGTTGCCGGATAATGTCTTGTCCCAAGTGAGGGCGTCGTCCTCCTTCAGATGGGAAACTAGATCTTTAAAGTATCTGGGAGTCTGGCTCACGCCAAACCTGGCAGACACATATAGACAAAACTTCCCCCAGTTCCTTAAAAATGCGGAGGTAGATCTGGAGAAATGGAGATCCGGGCGTTTTTCTTGGTTAGGACGTGCAGCCATCATTAAGATGGTACTTCTTCCCCGTCTGCTCTATCTTTTTCATACCCTACCCCTTAGAATTCCCAGGGTCTTTTTCGCTTCACTGAAATCTCTATTACTGAAGTTTCTGTGGAACTCGCAAAGACCCAGAATTAAATACTCTTTGATGCTGAAACCTAAAGACCGAGGGGGGATGGGCTTGCCTGACTTTATGTCATATTGTAAGGCTACTCATTTGACCAGGGTCATTGATTGGAATTGCCACGGTTCTCTGAAAGACTGGGTGTCACTGGAAGCGGATCTCTGCCCGCTTCCGCTCCAGTTCGCCCCATGGATTCCTTTGGGATGATTGCCCACCAGAACTGAACTCCCACCCTATTACGGGCTCCACTTTGGAAGTTATACACAAGCTTGCTAAGACCCCTGCAATTACTTAACAGCCAGGCCCACTAACCCCTCTAAGGAATAACCCGGGTTTCACACTGGGCCTGAATAACCCGCACTTCAGATCGTCTGTAGACTCACGGTCCCTTCTGGCGGGAGATTGCTTCAAAGATGGGGTACTTAGGGATTGGACCGCTCTTAAGAGGGATGCGAATGTCCCACAGATGCCCCTTTGGGCATACTTTCAATTGCGTAGTTATCTGGGAGGGGGGTCTAGGAGGGAGGCTTGCAGTAGACCCCTTACAGCCTTGGAGTCAATCTGTCTTGAGGGTTCACGCTGTGTAAAATCTACCTCTACGGCCTACTTATGGTTGCAGAACGAGGAGCATGAAGCCGCCGAGGCACTCAGAGCGAGATGGTCAAAGGAGCTGCGTATTGAGATCACCCCTAAACAATGGAGGTACGCTTGTATTATGATGCATAAATGTTCAATAAGTACTGCAATGCAAGAAACGGCTTACAAAATCATGACCCACTGGTATAATACCCCGACTAAAATGCATGGATGGAACCCTCAAATCCCAGACGAATGTTGGAGGTGTGGAACCGGAAAGGGATCCCTAGTCCACATTTGGTGGCAGTGCCCATCCATTGTACCGTTTTGGGACAAGGTCATTCGGTTGACCAAACAAATTACTGCCACGAGTATTGACCTGAATGCGGCCTCCTGCTTACTTCATGTCACAAACACCTCATTGAAGAGGTATAAAAGCTCTCTGACGAGACATCTACTGAACGCAGCTAAATCCCTAGTCCCTCTGTACTGGAAATCTCTGAGGGTTCCATCCATTGCTGAGTGGCTCAGGAAAATTTCGGACGTTTATGCCATGGAAGAAACCCTGGCTCAGTCGACCGATCAGGTGGACAAACTCCAGGAGATGTGGCGACCATGGGTGGAGTTTAGATATTCTTCTGCATACTCAGACACCTAACACAGGCACCTACTTAGGACACTCGTGAGATGTGTTTTGGGCGTAGGCCCATGCATACTACATTGACTGTTACCAAGTTTTCCTACTCTAGATCTTTTTTATGTCTTTCTTTTTTCTGTTTCTGGTTTAAATCTTGATACTTAATGTTAGCTGCTTGGAGAATTAGCCTATATTGGCCATTTAGTGACTATGCCTTACTAGGCTACTGATGAACGGTGTAGTCTGCAGATGGCCTGTTCAGACCGGGCAATAGAAGGCTGTTGCAGATATAAGGCGGGCTTCTGTGCTTAGTACGCTGTTTGTACCTGGCTTGATGTTAATTAACATGGGGCGTTTTCTCTTTCCCCCCCGCTTATGTATTCTCAGGTATATTGTACTGCTTGCCTTGTTATGTTTCTACTAATAGTGTTACCCTGCGAGCAGCTGTTAAGTTCTGACATTTGTGATTTACATTGTTCTATTTTGTGTGACACAATAAACTTTGAATGTTTAAAAAAAAAAAAAAAAACAATGACCAGGCTGCTTAAAGAGATTCGTTAATTAGCACATGTTAATTAGGTATGGTCACAGGTGTATTTTTAGAGTAATGAGGAGGTATGCACTGTCAGTACTGGATCCCTCTAGGACCCAGCGAACTCACCTGACACAGCCTTGGCTGGGAAACACTGATTGGCCAGCTCCCCTTTAAAACACCTGTGTCTTCATCCAATCAGTGCTCGTGATAGAGTTTCTCTTGCTTGCCTTGTGTGATCCAGCCTGACCTTTTGATCTGTAAACTTTGTGTATGACCCGGCTCGTTTGACCCTGCTTGTCGCATCTGATTCGGTACCTTTTGAACTCTGATCTGCCCCTGTATGACCCGGCTTGTCTAGACCCCACTTTGCCTGATTCCTGTAAGCAACATTCATTGCAGCGGTGCACTACTAGCACCAGCAACACCAACAACATCCACATCTGCGGTGAACTACAAGTCCCATCGCTGGCCTGCTTATCTCAAGACCTGCTCATGGTATGTGCTCTTGTTATTGAACTGTTGGCATATTTAGCACACCGGAACTGTTGTGTGCTTCTAGCCTGATATTAAACCTGACATGCACCTCCTCTTTTTACTGTATATAAGACTTGTATTCCTTTCAATAAAAGTCAGATTCCTGCTTGACCCTCAACACAGAGGCTTGTCTCGTACTTGGTGGAGAATTATTCGTATGAGTTTCTTGTTCAGCTGATTGGAGTGTTTGGTAGCTGCCTTTGTGTTCGGGAATGGAATGTCCTGAACAAACAACTTTAACCCCTTTCATACTCTGGGTGTCGTTACAGATATAGATATATATCTATATCCAGATATAGATATATATATATATCTATATCTAGATATATATCTATATATACACACACACATTAAACTGCCTGCACGCTATTAACTCACCTGTCTAATCTAGCTCAAGTTCTTTCAATCTCTGCACGTTATCACACTACATAAAGCTGCCGTGTAAGCAGCCGTATATAGTGTGGAGCGTGGACTTGGCCCCCTGATCCATGATTGGCCAAAGGCACCATGCCTTTGGCCAATCATGACTCTCCCAGCAGATCGCGCTGTGATTGGCCAAAGCATGCAGGTCAGGTGCATGTTTTGGCCAATCAGCAACTGTCAATGCACTGCGATCTCACAGTGCATAATGGGGCGCTTTGCAACCTTCAAATCTGCCATGAAGGCCCTGTATGTTCAGTTTGTTTGGAGACGAACGAACACCCGATGTTCAAATCAAACTTACGCTTGATTGGAACACCGGGACTAGCTCTAGTGGAGAGTGACAGCAGCTGCAGCAGCTTCGTTTGTGCACATCGCTGGATTGGATCAGGCTCGGGTAAGAAGAAGTGGGAGTCTGGGGCGGAGCTGCAGCACAGAACGTTTTTCACATTAATGAATAGAATGCATTAGGGTGAAAAACCTTAAGGCTTTACAACCACTTAAACAAAAAATGTGTTTCTTGAAGTCCACTGAGGGACACAGGACAGTGATCTTAGACAAAATCAATTGTGTGAGCAAGCAGGGCATAAGACCAATACCAACTCAGAGGTGGACAAAATCACAATAGCAGATACAGAATCTTATTAGAGTCAATGCCTGAAGAAAAGCTTGATATGGAACAATCTACCAAAATGTGTATACCTTGACAGAAGGGAAAAATCACAATAAAAAATATAATTAGAGTTTACCAGAGAGCTGAGGAAGAGCGGTCTAGCCTCCTAGGACACTAGTAAAAAGCTGAGGCATGATGGTTTGAGGCAGGATTATACAGGGGGTGGCTTAACATGTTTTGTTTATGTCTGAACTTCCTGAAAGCAGCACTATAACCCACACACTTAGGACTTACTATTGTTCTTTGTCCCTCAATGGACAATAAAGAAACAATAGTCTTCATCTTAGTTTGACCACTGCTCATAGTTCAACTGTGATTACTTCTTGTTATTACCTCCAGTGTTAACTCTCTTGTTTGCTTGGAGAATTCACTGTTTATCTTTTAACCTGTTGGTAGAATCAAGGAATGTTTAGACTACCACTACAGGTCAGAACACAAGAGGGATTCCAGCATCAAAGGCTTGAATTAATTAACCGATAGGCCTTTGGTATCTTGCTTGACTTAAAGCGGAGGTTCACACAAAAAGTAAACTTCTGCTTTTTGGAACCCTCCCCCCCTCCAGTGTCACATGTGGCACCTTTCAGGGGGAGGGGGTGCAGATACCTGTCTAAGACAGGTATTTTCACCACTTCCTGGTTCTGACTCCCGCGGAAGTCCGGCCCCCCTACGTCACCGCTCCCCCACACTGTTTTCTGGGAAACACTGTTCCCAGCAGAGAGCGGGGACCAGTGACGACATGCATGTGCAGTAGGGAACCAGGCAGTGAAGCTGCATGGCTTTTCTTCCTTATTCCCTTACCCAGGATGGCAGCGAAAGCAGCCGAGGACCGAGCTATTGCTCAGCCTCGTCTAATGACATCGTGGGCGCACTGGACAGGTAAGTGTCAGCAGCTGCAGTATTTGTAGCTGCTGGCTTTAGAAAAAAATAAATAAAATATTGGCGGAACCTCCGCTTTAAAGACGGTGGCATTGAGGTAAATGAAACTCAAGTGACCATACACTGCCATCACAGTTGTAGAAATATATAAGCAAACCACATGTGCTTTAACTGCTTGCGTCCCCGGCTATTGTCAAATGGCAGCGGCAAGGTGGCTCTAAAAATCCCAGCCACAGTCTTTTAATGTCTTTACGTCCTCCGGCCACTGGGGGGCGGTGCGCGCAAGCCCCTGGCCCGTCCCTGTGATGCCGATGCACGTGCCTGGCGGTCGCGATGTCCGCCAGGTACCCACGATCGGCAGTTTTAGAGCAGGGACATGGAGCTCTGTGTGTAAACACAGAGATCCACGTCCTGTCAGGGAGAGAGGAGACAGATGCTGTGTCCCTTGTACATAGGGACACAGCATCTGTCACCTCCCCCAGTCAGTCCCCTCCCCCCACACAGTTAGAACACACCCAGGATACACAATTTAACCCCTTCCTCACCCTCTAGTGTTAACCCCTTCCCTGCCAGTCACATTTATACAGTAATTAGTGCGTTTTTATAGCGCTGTTCGCTGTATTAATATGAATGGTCCCAAAAATGTGTCAAAAGTGTCCGATGTGTGTCTGTCGCAATATCGCAGTCCTGACAAAATTTGCAGATCGCCGTATTACTAGTAAAAAAAAAAAAATACAAAAATTGTCAGAATTCTATCCCCTATTTTGTAGCCACTATAACCTTTGTGCAAACCAATTATTATAAGCTTATTGCGATTTTTTTTTTTTTACCAAAAATATGTAGAATACATATCGGCTTAAACTGAGGAAAATTTTTATTTTATTTTTTTAAATGGGATATTTATTATAGCAAAAAGTAAAAAATATTGGGCCAGATTCAGGTACACGTACATTTGCGAAGCGTATCCGAGATACGCTACGCAGCCGTATTTTACCAGGCTGTCCAACGAATTCTGGTAGATTTTTGCCCGAACGATACGGCGGCGTAGTCTTTTTCTCGTCGCGTAATCGAAATACGCGATTAGGGGGCGTGAAGCATTTAAATTAGGCGCGTCCCCGCGGCGAACTGCGCATGCTTCGTTCAGAAATTTCCCGCTGTGCATTGCGCGAAATAACGTCGATACGTCATTCGTTGTTTGAGTAGCGTCGTTTACGGACATTCCTATTCCCGGACGTTTTACATCAAAAATAAAAAAAGACGTCGGAAAACGTTGATATTCGACGTGGGAACGACGGCCATACTTAACATGGGCTGTCTAATATTAGACCAGCAAAAAGCTGGTATAGTATTACGCAGCAAAAAGATGACTAAAGATGCCGTAAGAGATTGCGATAGAGGTTCGTAATATAGTCGGCAAAAGCTCATTTGCATACCCCGACGCGGAAAACGACGGAAACTCCACCCAGCGGCCGCAATTTTATTGCAGCGTAGATCCGAAGGCGTACGAACACGTAAGCCAGTCGGATTGAAGCGCAAAGCCGTCTTTTCATGGTTTGAGGATTCAAACTAGTGAAAAAACGCGCGTAATTAGAAAGTACTCCAGTCTAACACCAGATAGACAGGAGTTACGGCTCTCTGAATCTGGCCCATTGTGTTTTTTTCAAAATTGTTGCTCTTTTTTTGTTTATAGCGCAAATAAATAAAAACCACAGAGGTGATCAAATACCACCAAAAGAAAGCTCAATTTGTGGGGAAAAAAAGGACATCAATTTTGTTTGAGAGGCACGTCGCACGGACGCACAATTTTAATTTAAAGCGACGCAGTGCTTTAAGCTGAAATTTTGCCTGGGCAGGAAGGGGGTATATGTGCCCAGTAAGCAAGTGGTTAATAGGAAAGTATAGTGGCTTAAATTTGAATATCTCACAAAAATTTGCAGGCACCAGGTGCAGTGCTAGAGCCAGCAACTGCACTTTTGATGCCTGATGGTTAGCCTGCATATTTGATCTCCAGTTATTCAGGTCTATTTAGGATATGCATGCTCATGCCAATGAGCCTGTCTGCTAGTCCAAACGCATCATGTAGTTAAGAGGCAGCTAAAAGGTTAAAACGGTTCTTCACCCTTATGGGGACATTTCCCCTCTCTGTCCCTCCCCACTACACTACAGAAACAGCCATCCTTGCCTAGGCACAAGACATGCAGTCCCCCGTGCCTCCTGGAATATGTGACGTGCATATTCCTGAAGGCCAGGAGTACTGCACTTCTTTTCATCCATTAACTGCTTGCCACCCACGTAACGTCAAATGACGTTGTAGAATTTGAGCAGTGATATCTGAATGATGCCTGCAGCTACAGGCATTATTCATATATTAATTACCAATAATGCACACAAATTATGAGGTATCAAGAAGGTTGCAAATAAATAAGTGCAAAATAAACAGAGCCAATATAAAGTGCCAATACAAACAATACAAGGGGGAATCCCCACACACAGACAAACCAGTTCACAGTAGTGGCTGGGGGTGAGAAAAGAATCCTATTGTGTGCTGAGAGCTTACACAGCGCTTCCTCACACTGTCTGAGACTGACACTTAATGCTTCGGGACGGCACAGCTCATAGAAGGAAGAGATAAGGAATATAGTGCAATATTGTGGGTCAGGAGGGGAAACACGGACTACAACGATTGTATACTGTAACGAAATGAACCGTGACAATCAGAGACTTTGGAAGGATGAGAGATACTCCTGTGCCAGGGACCCTAATAACTCCTGGGTCGAAGTCCACCCTGTGCCCTTGTAGGCGTAGGGTGGCTAATTAAAATCATAATTCATATATTACATGAGATGGGACATTAATAATAATTCATGTCTGCAGGATACTGAGATATTAAGGTGTTCCTACTAGACATCTGCTCTTAAAATGCTAAGTGGCCCGGCTTGTGAAAGACATTTCATTTTGTTGAAAGGTGTTAATTGCATCTACTCCTAGACAATACATAGTCTATGGTACAAAGGTGTCAAGCCCTTTAGAGACAGTACGTCTGTCTAGATAATGTGATTGAAGTCAAGGCATTGTATTTTGGAATGTGATACGATCTCATCAGTATCGGTGCCGAAATGTCTAGCTACTGATTAGATAATTGGCCTCAGTGTGTGAATAAGGGGGTGGAGATTGCATTGTCCTGTGATTACCTGTAACATATTGTACTGTATAAAAAGCTGAGAAGAAACCAATAAAGTGTTCATATCTTTGAAAGCAAGTACAGAGCAGAGTCTCGTCTTGATTATGAGAAATGGAATGGATCGTGTATGCGAGATTGTCGCAGTGTGTCAGAAAAGCTTGTCGTGGTTGGATGGAAGGTCGTAAACGGTGGTGACTGTTACATATACACTCACAAATTCCCAGACAAAACACAGCCTCTAATGCCGTTCAGTGCGGCGATCTCCTCATACAGATATGTATTCGTCAATCGCGTCACTAGGCTCCTCCCCGACTCGGTACGTGACTTAATCATGGGTTGATGTGCCGAGTGACTTGGATCCTATGATGAGCTTCTCAGTGCGGAGGATCATGTCTTTTTTCAGCCACATACTGCACAGAGAGGGATTATAATCCTCCCCTACTCTATCTAAACTGAAAAAAAAGTTTTGCCTATAGCTCTACTTTAAAAGGTAACTGCCTTCCAGGAATATTGGTTCTTATTTATCAAATTGCATAAAATAAAAACTGTCTGTAGTGCCACACAGAAGCTATATGCAAACATCCATAATCTTTCTGCAATTTATCAGTGTGGGTTTGAACCTGAATGGTGGCTGTAGGGAAACGCAGACAGCTCTTATTTCACACACATGGATAACCCCTTACCGGCCGCAGCACACCAATGTACGTGGGCAGAATGGCAGTGGTGGGTAAATGGGAGTACCTGTATGTCTCCTTTAATTCGTGGGCAAGTGGGCGCATGTGTGCCGCGCACTACTTGACTGTGTCCACAGGTCTCACAGACTCAATGTCTGCCGGTGTCCCGCGATCGTGGCACAGAGTGGCAGAACGGCATTTCCCTGTTCTGCCTAGCAACATGACAGGGATTTACTGCTCCCTGTCCTCGGGAGCAGTGATCTCTGTCATGTTGTTGTGAGACCATCCCCCCTACACTACCTAGGACACACTTAACCCCTTAGCCACCAGGGCCCAGATTCACAAAGCACTTACCCCGACGTATCTCCAGATACGCCGCGTAAGTACAAATATGTGCCTTCGTATCTGTGCGCCGGACCCACAAACTAAGATACGCCTAAAAACAGACTTCAGCCCACCGATGTAAGTTGCCTACACCGGCGTAGAGTGGGCGCATATTTACGCTGGACGCATGTGGCGCTCCCATTGATTTTCTATTCAAATATGCAAATGAGGGAGATACGCCGATTCACGAACGTACTTGCGCCCGGCGCATGATTTACGCAGTTTGCGTAAGTTTTACGTTCGGCCTAAAGTTATTCCCCATAGATGAGGCGCAACCCATGCAAAGGTATGGACCAGGGAACACAAGCCTACATATTGTACTTTGGACGTCTGTGAATATGGGCCGACGTGGGTCTGACTGGGCGTAGGTTACGTTCACGGCGTACACAGTGATCTGGTGTATCTTAGGCAGTTGTGCGCATGCACACGGGGATACGTCCATGTTTCGACACATGCGCAGTTCTTTTTCAGTACTTATCTGGCTTCCAGCCTATCATTTGCATGGGGTCACGCTTCATTAACATGGATTACGCCCACTTCCACCTACTTCGGCTTATGCCTACGAAATATACGCTACGCCGGCGCAGAGTTGGGAGTATTTGCTTTGTGAATTCCATGCTTGCCTCTCTGCGCTGCGTCGGCTTAGCGTAAAAGAGATATGCTCTTCCAACTAATAGAACTTTGTGAATGTATATACTGAAGACCAGGTTGCTGCCCTACAGACCTGATATACAAAATTCTCCTGTGCTCTGGTGTTCTCGCTAAAGGGTAGTGTAGTCCAATCCTAGGGCAAGGTCTAGAGTCTTGCAGCCCTCCTTAGAACCATGGGCGTTAATGTGACTACAGAAAAAGAATGGTACCCCAATGGCTGACATGTTTCTGGGGCGCACCCCATTCTTCAGAGCCTAAGTGGTCCGTTGTAGCCTTCTCCTATGAGCCCTTAAATGTATAGGTATGCACATGTGTAGAGGGGTCCAAAGTGACATGAACATCAATTAACCAGTCCCACACCTTAATCTTAGCAACTCCCACTGGAAATGGGGGGAACTTTTGAAACATGTTAATACACTGGTCCATGCTGTTCAGCTGAATTTAGGTGTTTAATAGCCTTTCTGTGGACCCATGACGTCTCTGGCTTTGTCCGAAGATTGATGTAGGTTTGGCGTGCAGTGGATTGATGCAATATGAAGCATGGCCATAGAAGCATTAATGCCGGTTTACTAGTTGCACGTACCTGTTTATCTAAAGTTTTTTTTTACATAAATTAGGGCTGTGGAAATGAACTATTAATTCATCGATTAATCTTTAATTTTTTTGATCGATCAAAATTCTTTTGCACGTACCTGTTTAGCTTAGGTTTTTTTATACATAAATAAATGAATGTTTACGGATCTAGATTTATATATATATATATATATAAAATTCTATATATATGTATATATTTTATGTATATTAATTTTTATGGCTATTTATGGTTTCATTAGATTGTTTGTAGAGATTTTACAGTAGCATGTGTCCATAACTTACACTACAGGCTTCCGATGCTTCATATTTATTCCTTTTGGAGCCATATTCTTCTTCCTTCTTGCTGGAGCTGGAGCCAATCACGGCGAGCAATGTATACTATTAATGAATACAAAGCCTGCTTGGATTGGAAGAGGCTGTAACATCATCAGCTCACGCCTCTCTGCAAAGCCAATCCAAGCAGGCTAATGTATGTAGCCTGCTTGGATTGGCAGAGGTAGTTACTCCAATCCGAGCAAGCTCTGTATTCATTTGAATACATCGCTCACCGGGATTGTCTAAGCGGTATATACTGTATGTAGCTGAAGCTACATACAGTATTACCGCACATCCAGCAGGCATCCGGGCGTATAAGACGACCCCTGCTTTTTGGACAGTTTTTTTAATTGTAAAAGGTAGTCTTATACGCCAGCAAATACAGTACTTACAAATATGCATCTACTGCTGAGATATAGTCCAGCCAAAAAGAGCTGCTATTAAAGTTCAGCCTGATGCTAAGCAAGATGTGTCTTTTGGGAATGCCTTCATACACCAGCCTAGCCTTCCACTAATGCTCTGTGTCCCCAGCCAGATCTGTATTACACACAGAGGCTATAAAGGGTAGGACCACCCTGCGCCTTCGCGGAGCCCAGCAATGTGGACGCTGAGGCACGCAACGGCTGCTAATCTAAGCCATGCCCCTTCCTTCCCACTTCTGGAATGCTATATGAGACATTATTCCCGTGGGTGCTAGTGCCGATGCGGGCATGGCTTGGGGGAAGTAGGAGTGTAAGGCACCGAGAACAAGAGCCGCAATCCGAATTCAGTGCGCACGCCACTATAGCAAAATGGCCGCGAGTGGCGTGGAGAGTATGTAGCATTCTTTGCCATGGGAACCCCAGCAGCTTTCCCATACCAGAAGGCTTGCAAACATCTTGGCTATTCAGGCGGCTGCAGACAGACCCTCCAGGATACAGAGCAGATACAGGAGACAACCGAAACCGGGTATGTTTACAACCTCTAGTGGTAGCTTACAGCTATGACAACATCAGCTTTAAAGAAGGTTTCCTGAGTGAACCAAGCTCCTCAGGAACCTCCACTTACCTCTTACGCTGCAGGATTCTGCTGAAAATTCAGACAGACCTAATCTTCACCCATCACAGTGGGTTAAGTCAATAGACCTTCAGGGATTGGGATCCTGGACAGGGTTACCACTCCCCTAGACCTGTACCGCATCCAGCCAGAAGACTTTTAAGCTGCGATTGGCACTGCGCTGATAAGCCATTCACCTCTGCAGCCAAGGATTCGGATCCCGGTCTCGGCTACATGTGAATTGAGTTTGGTGGTCTCAGCCCGGCTCCCGGTGGATGTGTTATGCAAGGTAAGCCTGTGGTTAGTACGCCCACCCCCCCCCCCAAAAAAAAACACCACACTTGCACGCACACAAAATTGGTTTAACACACACGCACCTTGGCCATGCGGTCTCCTAAAAAAGAGAGGCGAAGGACCTACGGGGCTGGCTGAGCAAGCTAGGCCCCCTCACTTCCTCATAGGGGGAGTCCCTCTGCCCTGTCGGCGTCCTGTTGGGACCCGTTGGGCTCCCAAGCGGAGCAGGTAGGGTGGGGTGAGGGGGAGGACCTCCCTCACACCCGCCATTGCCACCGGGGGCATGGAGAAGGATGGCAGATTGCCTCCGGGGGAGGGTCTGCCTGCTCCTAACTCCTGCAGTCCGGCTCCTCTCTCGAGTTCACGCACAAAAATACACTTAAAAAAAAAGATTTTTGGTATGAGGTATAACCAAAGTACTGGAAACCAGGACCCAGCCCTCCGAAGGGAGGCATTACAGGCAAAATCTTGCTCTTTTTTGCAGAGGCCCAGGTACCATCCACTTTGGCCTTAATGGCACTTTGGATGGATCCAGTTACAAGCTTGCTTGATCCAGAAGAATCCTTCAGCGGAGCTCTTCATAGCACATGCTAACCGTGACCGATACCTTAGACACTGGTGGAAAAACTGAGGTACGCCCAGTATGGGAGGGGTTATATAGGGGAAGGGACTTCCTGTCTTGGGTGTGCCAGTGTCCATCACCTGAAGGTAGGCCTATAACCCATATAGTTATTACTATCCAGCTTTGTGTCCCGTGATGTACGAAAAAGAAAAAAGGACGTCAATTTTGTTTGGGTGCATTGTCACACGACCGCGCAACTGACAGTTAAAACGGTGCAGTGCTGTATCGCAAAAAGTGCTCTGGTCAGGAAGGGGGTAAATCCTTTTGGGGCTGAAGCGGATAACTACAAATTATTGAGTCCAAGCATGTGTGCTCTTTAACGCTTACAACTAATGACACGTACAACAGCCAGCCTATAGACAAATAACTTATAAAAATATTTATGACCAGAATGTTTCATTATCTATTTTTTCACCCCCCTTCATGCACCAAGAATATAGCATATATTGGCATCAGCACTATGAACTTCAATGATTTTAAAAGACCCAGCAAGCTTGTTTATAAAAGTAAAAATAGGCTGTCCTGAGAACACGCACATTGAAGGAACAATTTAAAATTCACTAGCAGCATGAAACAAGAGCATGCCATTTGGTCATGGCATGATGCCTCACTACAGCCATTACTTAATGTGGAGACATGTGCAGAGTTACAGGGTCAGCAGGACTGACCACATCACATCCCTTGCCATCCACAACCCTGGCTATTGTGAGAAAAAGGTCAAGGAGACATATGGCAATTGGCACCCTAAGGAAACATGGCTACACTTTGCTGGGCAGTGGACCAAGTAAATGTATTACAAAGACTTTAACTGCTTCCGTGCCCATGAACCATTTTGCACCTAAATCTTATTTAAAAGCTATGCTAAGAAGCCATGCTAAGACTGCAGAGTTTTTAAATATACAAACCTGTGAATTCTATATTTTGCTCTGGACACCTGTGCTCCCATCTGTAATTGGGTAATAATGATAATAAAAATGTTCCTTTCTCTGCACTTAGGAGAATGTCTTTACATTACAGCTACTCTGAAAAAGAATGTATTAAAATTAATGTGCTATTTAAATACACGACTATTTGGGAAAGCAGTAAAAAGTGATCAGAATGTCTGTATAAAGCTATGATATGTGATTTTATACTGGCACAGATTAATACAGAGATACACACTCCTTGGCGAGCATGTCATTACTAAGTGGTGTCATGTAGATTATGTCTTTCAAAGTGCAATATATTACTGTTAACCTAATGTTACGCCACTCTTATATACTGTACACATAACTACATATACAATTTGTGAGAAGATACAGAATTTAACTAGGTTTACGATAGTAAATATATATTTATATTATTAAACAAAAAAAAAAAAAAAAAAGATTTATAAACAAGTCAACCACACAATTCTGTTTAAAAGTCCTCGCATTCACAGCAGTTGTTCATGTGCTATCAAGTTGCATATGCATTTTGTAGTCTTATAATATAGAAGTATAGTGTATAGTCCAGTCCTCCGATTAGATAATTGATGTTTAGATGTTAGTATGATGACAACATATTCCCCCACTTGGATCGGTTCTAACTACTAGAACTGATCCATAATTCAAACAACCAACATCATTATGGTTTGAGGTACTGTATGCTTTACAATGGCTCATATGAAATATTAAGTTGAGACTGGTAACATCTCTCTTCACCAACCTCTAAAATATCCCCATGAAACAGTTATTAGATAATATAACTTTAGACCATGAAGGGTTCGGTAAACATAAGTGGCCATATCCGTATAGCTGTTAGGCCTTATTTCAAAGATTGTCCCCCTTTTTTTTTTTTTTGTAAATCACATCACGATCTTGAATATTGTGCAAAAAACTAGCTGATTTCACTGTCCATTCTGACTTCATCACATCTCTCACCATCTCACTGAAAATAAAGCTTAGTATGTTTTGGGAGGTCCAATCCACATAAAACCAGGATTCTCTCATCTCCAGGCTCAAAGTTTTCATTTTTAAAGATGCTTTTACACAAACACCAGCAAATCCTGAAATTCTACTTCCATCTTTATAGTAAGAAGAACCATTAATGTATCAGCAGTCGCTTCCAAGGTTTGGGTATGGCAGTAAAAATTCTGTGATGCAAACTATTTCCTTGCACCCGACATTCATGAGTTTCACCTTCAATCAACAACCCACCAATCAGGACACTTGGTTCCTTTACCATCAAACCCTCAATATTCTGAATTTGTTGATTGCCAGCAACAATTTGCTTTCGTAATGTGCTGTAGGCCGACCCCTCATTGCGTTTAATAGATTCAATAATTCCACCAGAATGGTATGCCAACATATAAACTGTATATTCCCCCATGCGATCGTTTAGATAGCTTGACATCAGTGTTTATCAGATCTTCTGTCCAGACCAATCGGCAGTGGAAATTCTTGCTAGTATTTTTTATATAAAAGGTAGAAAGGTCTTTTTCATCCATATATGTCACAGCCTTCAGCATATTATAAACAACTGGTTCAACAATGTTTCAAATCATGACTAGAGTGATGAATTTCACTCATCCTCTTATAAATTTAGGAAAACCACCCAACCTACTATAATTTTAATATTACAACACATTTTCTGTTTGTTTGCTCACTCTGTCGCTAGGGGGTGCTCTATGTAGTTAGCCCCACCCTTCTTCATGCTTTAGCCTCCATTCTCCACTTGTACAGTATTCTGGTGCTAAAAATACTATGAATTGTTGACATATCTGATGTTCATCTGTTATGATCTGCACAAGTTTTGGATTAAAGCTTTCTACGATCTGCAAGATGTCGTTTGGATCGAGTCACTGTCTGCCAAAGTACTGAGACTGTAAATTAAGCTATCTCACCACAACTGGATCAGTTAATCCCACTTTTAGTGCATAGATTGTGGTCATAAAATGCACCAGCTTTAGCCATTAAATATAATACATACAACAAAGTATCTCACAACTAAAATGAAATTGCTAATAAATTTACTAATTGCTTATAAAAAAAATGCCAACAATTTAGCACAAAAATCCTTAATTTTCATTCCCTGACATTACTGTGTAGGAAGGCCTATACTCCCTGCCTCTCTACACCTTGCTGCAATAAAGTCTAAAGCCACGTACACACGACCATTTTTCATGTCATTGAAAAAACAAAGGTTTTTCTTTAAGTGATTCTTGTCAAGCCTGTCTTGCATACACACGATCGTGGAAAAAAATGCTCGAGCAAAGCGCATGACGTACAACGCCACTATAAAGGGTAAGTTCCATTCGATTGGCGACACCCTTTGGGCTGGATCCCTTCTCATAACCTGCTTCTGAGCATGCACATTTTTTTCCCCATCGTTAAAGTCTACACACCACATTTTTCACGGCGTGAAAAATTATGACGTGAAAAATGACGAGAAACAATAGAGCATGTTCTACATTTTTAATGGCCATTTTTCACGTCAAGAAAAATGCTCTGGAGCCTACACACTGTCGTTTTTAATGACCAATTGTAGACAGGCTGGACTCCTCTGCTACTATGAGTGACAGTCTCCAGGATGTCAGTGTCAACTTGTCAGCTGTGGTCACCTGCTTGGGGGATCTGCAGGCCACCACAGCAGGCCTCGTGGCTGAGGTCCAGTCCCTGGCAGAGGCTGTCCGGGACAATACAGCTGCCATCCAGGATGAGGGGAGGCAGTCAAGGCTGCTCCAGGCCGAAACCAATGCGGTCCTCATCCGCATAGCGGTGGCATTGGAGGCCAGGCTGCCAGACAGGGAGGGACCAGGGGATGCCCCCCCCCCCTGCCCACTTTCGAGAACTTGTGGAATGTGCGATACCTCAGTGGCAGGTTCCCAAACACCATTTTTTTGTAAGGTGCGTATTAACGCTGACTCATGGTCCAGCAGGCATGGACAGGGACGTTATCTTTCTTTCACGGCACACTGGGAATCAAAAAATGCTATGCGGTGCTTGAGTTGGTCTACTTGGGGGACAGGAGCCACACTGAGGCAGAGATTCTGTCAGCTCTGCAGGGGCAGGCCCAGAGGTGGTTGAGGCCACGTCAGCTTCAGCCAGGAATGGTTGTTTGCGACAATGGCACCAACCTCCTCTCCGCTCTCCAACAGGGACACTTGACCTATGTGCCCTGGTTGGCTCACATACTTAATTTGGTGGCGCAGCAGTTCTTGTGCAGGTACCCGGGTTTGCAGGATCTCCTGAGGCAGGCCAGGAAAGTCTGTGGGCATTTCCACCTCTCATATAATGCCAGTGCTCAGCTATCTGACCTCCAAAAGGAAAGCAACCTGCCCAAGAACCACCTCATCTGTGACATGCCCACCAGATGGAACTCAACGTTGGCAATGCTTCAGTGGCTGCACATGCAGCAGAGGGCCAATGAGTACCTGTGCAAGTATGGCACTAGGACAGGGTCAGGGGAGCTTGGCTTTTTTTTGCCACACCAGTGGCTCATGATCAAGGATGCATGCACTGTCCTGTCATCATTTGAGGAGGCCAGTATCAGTGATAATGTCCCTCTTGTCTACCTGTTGGATCACACGCTGCACGGAATAATGGACAGAGCACTTGAGGTAGAACAGAGGGAGGAAGAGGAGGAATTCCTAACCTCTCAAGGCCCCCTTTATCCGGACAGTATTCCTGTGGGCCCACCGATCTCACAGGAAGAGGAGGTGGAGGAAGAGGATGAGGATTGTGTCAGCAATGAGGTGGAGTCTAGCACTCAACAGCAGTCTTCAAGGGATTGTTTTCAGTCCTCAGAAACCCATGGACTTGTACGTGGCTGAGAGGAGGTGTCTGCGGATAATGTCGTCATTAGTGTCCCAGAGGACTCTGGGCCGAATGCCTCAGAAAACCTATGCTGCATGGCCTCCCTGATCCTGCAAAGCCTGCGAAAGGACCCTCGGATTTGTGGTATCAAGGAGAGAGATCATTACTGGCTGGCAACCCTTCTTGATCCACGTTACAAGGGTAAGGTTGCGAAACGTGTCTCAGAGGGAGCAGGGGATGAAACATCTTTGGGAGGCCTTGCAGAAAGGTTTGTGCAATGCGTTTTCAGAGCCTGGAAGGTTACAATTTCCTGGTCCTGGACAATGTGTTGCTGAGGCTTCAGTTAGTCACAAAAGCGCGATGGAGAAGGTGACCGATGCGTTCAGACAATTTTTTAGTCCGCAGCCTCAAGGTCTGATCGGTTCCAGCAATTATCGCCAGCGTCTGATTTACATGGTGCAGAAATACCTAGGGGCAAGATCAGACTTGGAGACCTTTCCAACTGAAAATCCACTGGGTTACTGGGTCTTGAGGATTGGTCACTGGCCAGAGCTTGCACAGTAAGTGAATGAGGTACTGCCCTGTCCTGCACATCCAGCGTTCTTTCGGAACGCACATTCAGTGCTGCTTGAGGCTTTGTAATGATCACAGAGTGCGCCTGTCCACAGACTCGGTTGATCGGCTCACCTTCATAAAAATGAATCAGTCTTGGATCACTAGCTACCAAGCACCTCATGGGGATGTAACCGAATAATTTTACTATGAATGTGAGATCCCTTGAAGACTGCCTATGCTGATGCTTAGTGACTATCCTGTTATGCTGAGTGACTATCCTATTCCTCCTCAATGTTCATGTTGATAGCTTCTAAGAACATTTTTGGTTGTGGGCACCACCACCAGTGGCTAAGGCCCAATGTTTCTGCCCCTGTTTAACAGGGGCATGTAATTAAAAATGTTGCTTTAATATTTCACAGCTCGTTCCTGCGCTCAACTAGAGTATCTGTGAGGGGTTGCAGTGTTGTGGCACCAGCAACAGTGCCTAAAGCCCAATTTTTCTGCCCTGGCGTGCAATTACAATTTTTGCTGTAAAATTTCGCAGCAGGGCTCGTTCCTGCACTCAACTAGAGTATCTGTGAACAGTTGGCACCACCACCACTGCCTAAGACCCAATTTGTCTGCCCCTGTTTAACAGGGGCGTGTAATTACAATTTTTTTATCTAATATTTCCCAGCAGGGCCTGTCCCAGTGCCCACCAAGAGTAACTGTGAAGGCTTACAGTATTCTGGTACCATCAACACCTAAGGCCCACATTTCTGCAGAGTATATAGGGCAGGCCGTATAGTATATACAGGTGGTCCCCTACTTTTAAACATCCGACTTACAAATGACTCCTAAATGTGAATCTACAAGTGAAATGACCTACGTCTACAATCAAGCAGATGAGATCTTAAGAGGGAAGGGGCTATTCAAACCACTCCCCCTTTTTGTGATCACTAATTAAAATAAAATATATAACAAAAAGTAATAAATGTGTATATGCATTAAATGGGTGTATAAACCCGTTAAAAAAACACACAAAGTGAAAAATACCGGTGTGATCACTCGCAGTATAGAACCCAATGAATCTGTATAGGTGTTTCAAACCTATTGAGAAGGGCACTATAAAAGGTCCGTGACCGTGCAATCGATAACAATAAATCATAAGGTGACCGTGCAATCAATAACAATAAAATGGTAAATCATGAAGTGAAAACATATATATCCTAATGTCCACTGTGATTGAGTAGAAGCAATCAATCAAATGAATATCAGTCCATACACCCAGACGGTGTAACGAATGTATTCTTCTTCTGAGATGCTTAAATGGGATAGATGATCTGAGATACAATCCTCAAACAGAAAAGCTATAAATAGGTACCCTTACCGGATCAGGTGGACCCTCAACTCACCATACGGTGGGGGGTCTTCAAGGCTTGTAAAGGCCGATTGCCTAATCATGTATCCAGACAGTGGTGCCAGGTGGAGATGATATCCGGGGAACCAGAGGGTGGCTTTTGATGTTATAATAACTCCGTGATGGTATACATTCACTCCCAGGCATAGGAGGGGAAAAGAGAAGAAAAGAGACTCCTCATAGTGTAAAACCACCAATTTAATAAAATAAAATAAATAAAATTCCACTACATCACACATGTGACAGGGATCACTTAAAACATAAAATATAAAACCACACGTGAAAAGAAAAAAACCTGTATCTAATAGCAACAACTCTCCCCCTTGATGGGTGGACAGAGGTATTCCCAAAGGGGAAACAAAAATGCAGTAAAGACTAAAAGTAAAAGTAAAAGTCAGTTACTGCATTTTTGTTTCCCCTTTGGGAATACCTCTGTCCACCCATCAAGGGGGAGAGTTGTTGCTATTAGATACAGGTTTTTTTCTTTTCACGTGTGGTTTTATATTTTATGTTTTAAGTGATCCCTGTCACATGTGTGATGTAGTGGAATTTTATTTTATTAAATTGGTGGTTTTACACTATGAGGAGTCGCTTTTCTTCTCTTTTCCCCTCCTATGCCTGGGAGTGAATGTATACCATCACGGAGTTATTATAACATCAAAAGCCACCCTCTGGTTCCCCGGATATCATCTCCACCTGGCACCACTGTCTGGATACATGATTAGGCAATCGGCCTTTACAAGCCTTGAAGACCCCCCACCGTATGGTGAGTTGAGGGTCCACCTGATCCGGTAAGGGTACCTATTTATAGCTTTTCTGTTTGAGGATTGTATCTCAGATCATCTATCCCATTTAAGCATCTCAGAAGAAGAATACATTCGTTACACCGTCTGGGTGTATGGACTGATATTCATTTGATTGATTGCTTCTACTCAATCACAGTGGACATTAGGATATATATGTTTTCACTTCATGATTTACTATTTTATTGTTATTTGATTGCACGGTCACCCATACACCTGGGTGTATGGACTGATATTCATTTGATTGATTGCTTCTACTCAATCACAGTGGACATTAGGATATATATGTTTTCACTTCATGATTTACCATTTTATTGTTATCGATTGCACGGTCACGGACCTTTTATAGTGCCCTTCTCAATAGGTTTGAAACACCTATACAGATTCATTGGGTTCTATACTGCGAGTGATCACACCGGTATTTTTCACTTTGTGTGTTTTTTTAACGGGTTTATACACCCATTTAATGCATATACACATTTATTACTTTTTGTTATATATTTTATTTTAATTAGTGATCACAAAAAGGGGGAGTGGTTTGAATAGCCCCTTCCCTCTTAAGATCTCATCTGCTTGATTGTAGACGTAGGTCATTTCACTTGTAGATTCACATTTAAGTCTTGTTGAGTTTAATCACTGAACCTACAGGAGAGACCTTTTGATTAGGGCCCCCTATTAAGATCTCATCTGCTTGATTGTAGACGTAGGTCATTTCACTTGTAGATTCACATTTAGGTCTTGTTGTGTTTAATCACTGAACCTACGGGAGAGTCCTTTTGATTAGGGCCCCCTATTGGCGCTACACTTTATACCTATTTACTTTCACAAAATTTTCCATTTTGTTGTGTTGGCTGCCTGATTCTATTCATCCATTTAACTTTAGTTAGCGCAATATATTTTTACTATTATTTTTATACAAATGACTCCTACTTACAAATGGAGGGAGACAACAGGAAGTGAGAGGAAATCTACCCCTAGGAAGGGAAATTGTCTACTGTAAGAGTTAATATGGGAAAAAGGTGTCTCCACTGATGCTTTATCACCAATCCTTGTTTCCCTAAAAATCCCACATTTTCTAAATCCAATGGCCATTGGGACAGAAAGTGAGGCGAAATCTTCTGAACAGGGGCAGAGACAGCAAAACAAATGTTACAGGGGTGATGATAACCCTTCCCTATGTTATCCAAAAAGCTTAAAAATGTATTTTTTTGGCTGGAGCTACACTTACAAAATGTACCTGTTACAAATTACAAACAGATTAAACTTAAAAACAAACCTACAGTCCATGTCTTGTTTGGACCATCTGTATACTGCTGCTCAGAGTATATAGGGCCTGGGGGCTCCACGCCTTTTCTTTTTTTAATTTGGGTGCGGGGGTTCCCCTTAATATCCATACAAGACCCAATCATTTTCATGTTCACACAAATTTTCTATCCGTTCGCATGTTCTGTATTCAAACCAAACCAAGAGGTGTTTGGCTCATCCCAACTGCTGACCCAGCTTGCCATCTGACCACAGCCTGTTCCTGCTAACCAGTTGCTTATCCTGCTTGTTCTCTAAACCATGGCTTGTTCCTGCTGGCCAGTTGCTGAACCAGCTTTTCTCCTAACAACTTGTTTCAGTCTGCCTTTTATAGACTTGGCATGTCTTCTGATCTAAGGCTCTGCCTGTAAGAAGTCTGTACTGACAAGCTCCCTGAAGCTTTCTGGTCCTGGGTGTTTCACATCTCCTCTTAAGTACTATCAGGTCAAGACTCACCCTCCAAGACATTTTTATGGACCCTCATTACCATTGCAGGACTGTCATCTGTACCACTTTAGGCCCCCGCATTCTCTGTTACCACTCCACAATGGAGCAGACTAGGGGTGCAAGAGGGCTCCTTCGTCACCAGATAAGTGATAGAGGGTAAGACCTTTATATGAGCCTGAGATGAGGCCCATAGATTGGGGTTTATGTAGGGATCTATATTTAAAGCTTGTTAGATTCAAACGGGATGTTGTTTTTTCCCCAAAGGGAGTGGAATTAGTGTTTTATCTGCAGGGAACATCAGTGGAGTTGGGGATTTTACAGGCATTCTTTAAATCATGAAAAGTTCAAACTTCATCTATATTGAATACATTAAAGGCATATTTAACTGCTTTGGAAGACTGATAGCAAAAAAGGCACTGGGTCCCTCATATTTTTTGGAAACAGCAGACAAGCGATTATTTCAATAAAGAGGAATGAGGGGGAAATAAGTCTGCTTGGAAGTTTGACAGAGCCCCATTGCTTTGAGGAATGGTGTACAGTTGGGTCTCGGACTTCAAGGTAATGCTGGGGTAGAGGCCAAGTCAGACTGTAATTTAAGACTGGTGTGGATTCCATATTAGGATCGGCTCAAAAAGGTTGTGTGGCATGGAGGGCTGCTAGAGGGGTAGTTTGTATTGCCAAATAATATTTGGCTCAGTTAGATACCCCCAGCCCTCTGGGGAGTTTGCATTTGTATAGAATTTGACTAGTTAATCAGGGACGTGTTGATTCTCATATAGGTTTGATGGTCTTGCAATGCTTATTTCTTAGAATGGATCCTTAGGAAATATAGTAGCTTTTGTAGTTAGGTCATTTTAATAACATGGATTTTCCTGAATCATAAACTAGGGAAATGTCTCCATGTCTCCAGGAGACATGATAGCTCCTTAAAAAGTGGAAGACAAATTCCTTATAGAGCTCAGCATATGTGGGGGATATAGGAACTCCTAATGCCCTGGATGGTGGTGTTAGATCCGATTGCCACCACCAAAGGCTTAAGTGCTGAAAATGGGCTGAGGAGAAGTCACTATAACCATATGTGCTTTTGGTTGTGAATATATAGCCAAAATTCACTAGAGAAATGTATCTCAGAAGCTCTATTTTTTTGTGCAATGCAAATGTGAGGTAATTCCAATCAAGGTGTATTTAAGGTTGCATCTAGTGAAATCAGCATAGCCTTAATTTACTGAATTAGTACAAGAAAGGAGTTTAATCTGGTTGCTAATATTTTTACCAATATTTTATTACTGACATTAAAGGAGAAGTCCAGCCTGAGCTTTTTAGTCTGGTCTCCTCCTCTGGGTCACAGGAGTGCAATTAGTTTTTCACTCCTGTGACCCCTTTTCAGCGGAGAGCGGTCTGAAGTTCGACTGACGTCACTGCCATCAGTTGAGGCAGTGCGTCATCCCAACTTCCAGGTCTGAATCCGCCAGCTGCCTTGATTGAGATGCCTGATCCCCACCCCTCCACAGCTTAGCGCTCCAATGAGCACGGAGAAGTAGTGCAGGAGTGATGCTGACTGACAGTTAGCTTCGCTCTGCTTGGTGTTTAGTGGCTTGGTTCTCAGTGCAAAGACGCGGGGAGACAGATGCAGCATCGAATTGATGCTGCGTCCTCCAAGGCAAGTATGATTAGCCTACAAAAAACAATAACCAAACTTCTCCTTTAAAGTGTTATTAAACCCAAAAACAAAAATGTAATATATTGAATCTCATGAATCATTAGACGTAGTGGCTGTTATTAGTTAACTTTTTTTTTTCCAGTATGTCACCTGGTGATCCAGCCAGTAACACACTTCCTGTTTTAAGATTTCTACATTCTGGATGAAGTAATAAAGCAGAGACCTTTAGACAGCAGTATTGTGAGTGTAGGGAAAAGGTACCCATGCTCTCAAACCTACTGTGGGGCCTCAGGTCACTTCCTGTGTTCCTGTCTGATTATACTCGCCAATAAAAGCTTCAAACACCCATTTTGACTGTTGAACCCTATAGTTATACCTTATTGTCTCTTTCCCTTCAATGCCCACAACAAATTGTTAACAAGCAGGCCATTGCCAACTCTGTTTATGTGGGTACTTGATGTATAATGCCATATAACACACTGTAATTAACATAGCAGCAGGAGTGCATGATGTAAACCAGGAACTGTCCACTGCCTGTGGTTTGGGTCATGGTCAGCTGCAGATCTTTCTACATTGTCTACTAAGAACAGATCACAGTCCACTGTCATTATATCCACTGGCCTCTCAATTATATCTTTTGTGTGCCCTCAACCTAGCGGTTTGCTCCACCCACAGCTCTCAGGCCGCGTACACACGAGGGGATATGTCTGCTGAAAACGGTCCGATGGACCGTTTCAGCAGACATCTCCGCTCGTGTGTATGGGCTAGCAGACAGATTTGTCCACCCGACAGATTTCAAAGCAAGCTTAGAAATCTAAATGGTGGGGATCTGTCCGCCCGACATGTCTGCTGGTTAGTACACTTACCAGCAGACATGTCGTCCCCCACCGCCGCCGCGCCGCTGCCGAATGGATTCGGCGCATGCGCGGAAGTGTTTTACTTCCTGGTGCGGTGACGTGGCGGTGACGCGGCGGCGTCAACGTCACCGCCGCGTCACCGCCACGTCACCGCGCCGTCCGGCGGCGGGGAATTTGATCCGATGGTGTGTACACGCCATCGGATCAAACTCCCGATCGGACATATCCGATGGAAATGGTCCGCGGACCGTTTTCATCGGATATGTCCGATCGTGTGTATGGGGCCTCAGGCAAGACTGCTCTTGTGGTGCCCATCCATGGCACCTATCACCTTTTGAAAGAGGATTACAATCTCATTTTTGATTTTGTGATTGGTGTATGTTGCTTATCAACTATTAACTTGAATTTTGAAGAAGGAAACTTTGTTTCACGAAACATGTCCAGAAAGACTACTGTATATCAGTGCCTGGTTTACATCATATACTCCTGCTCCTATGTTAATTACAAAGTGTTATATGGCATTATACATCAATGCATACTCTTTTATTCTTGTCTAAATATAACTTATTATGTTTTTTAATGTCCTATATGGAACGTGAGTACTAAAGATGTACAACTTTTTTATCCTTTACTGCCCCCTTTGCTTTTTAGCAGATAGTTGTAAAAAAGTTGGTCACATTGAACAACGTTTCAATGAAATGCCACATTTGACTATGGCCACCATTCCTGTGGGGTCAAAAGACACCACGTGGCATTTTTTAGTCCATTGGAAGCTATCCTTCCTTTAAAAGGGCAAGTGGGTTCAATTTTCCTTCTAAACCAAAAGTCCTCAGTTTTCCCCCACCACTGTGAAGAATAAGTGAACAATCTACTTTACAATCATATTCTCTGCATTGTTTTAACAGGGTATTTTTCAAGAAAAATTAAAATGCAGTATGGAAGTATGCTATCTTCTTGCTTTACCTGATGTGTGTCCAATAGTGACAGTAAAGAAGAATTGGAAATGTCTTTATTACATGTGTCACAATTGTACATTGTTTGGGTTGCCTTTCACATGGAAATTTAAATTCACTTTCTGCTATACCACAATGTGAGAACTGACTAGGAATCTAGAGGGTGACAGCTGAGGGATAATATGACAAGGCGTTTTAAAGCATTAGCCAAGGAAAAAAGGGAGGGAAATACTCATCTGATAAAAATTTAGACAGAATGGATGCCAAACAGCCTCTCATATTTTCAGCAGCAAATCACTGGAAGAAATGCTTCAGACTCTGCAGCGGATGCTATCATTTAAAGGTTAAAGTGATTCGAAAGCTTGATTTTTTATTTAACTTAAAGCATTTTCTTCATTACGGTAAAAAACCTTCAGTGTGCTGCTCCCACCCCAGCGCCCAGACCCCCATTTCCCCACCTTGAACATACCTGAGCCCAATCTCGATTTTGTGATGTACACAAAAACAGTGTCTCTCTCCTTTTTGAACAGAGAGGCAGCAGTAATAGCTATTGGCTTGTGCTGCTGTCAATCACAGCTAGTGAGGACTGATCAGGGACACACAAAGCCTGCTTGGGAGCAAGCATGCACAAGTGCCACCCATAACAAGCGGCTTGCTATGGAGGCGCTTGGCAGGGGGGGTCCAGATGCATTTCTACGTACATGTTTTTGAGGCATTTTTCCCCTCTTGATCTCTTTTTTTCCCAAGGTTTCCTGTTTGTTTTTTGCCACGTTCCAGTACAAAAAATGCAGCATGTTCTACTTTTGTTTCTGCACTGGAACTAACTGCACTGGTGGGAAATATGTAATTGGAACCCATATGATCTACTGGTTTTGATGCAGAAAAAAAACGCACTGGATTGCATTTGGTGTGAACCGACCCAAAGGTAAAGATACACATAATCCTAGGTATGGCAAAATTAGATGTATGCATTAGTCAAAAGGTCTCCATATATGGTTGAATTTCAATCATAAAAGTTATACAAATTTCTAAAAAAAAATCACTCATTAGAGCAATTGATGATGACATGATCCATTTAATTAGAAAAAATAAGTGTAGAGCTGCAAAATTTTGCTTTATTGGAATGCATATATTTCATGTTTTTGCATTAATTTTCAGAATGTGATGTACTAGTTTATGAAATTAATAAAAAGTATTAGTATAGGAAGTATAAGAATACATATGCTGCATAAGTACATACATTTATTCTGTAAACACACCCCTAGTATGAAAAGGGGGTTAAAATAGTTTAGGACATTCCATTCCCGAACACAAAGGCAGCTACCGAACACTTCAACCAGCCGAACAAGAAACCCATACAAATAATTCTCCCCCAAATACGAGAAAAAGCTCTGTCTTGAGGTTCAAGCAGGAATGAATCGTTATTGAAAGCAATACAAGTTTTATACACAGTAAAAAGAGGAGGTCCATACCACCTGCTCATTTACTCTGGAAATACACCTGTGACCAGAAACCTAATTAACATGAGGTCATTAACTAATACCTTTTGACAACCTAGATCAGTGGTCATCAACCCTGTAATGTCATCAACCCCAGACTAATGTAAATTAGTCTAGTATGGCTTCTCTTTCAGCCATTGTAGTCTGGGCTAATTAATCCTGCAATTGTGTTGTAGTTCTGTGTGGATTTGTGATAATGTTGATTGTGTCTTCTGAGCTACAAGATGGCAAGTCTGGCCTAAAGGTCATGTCTCTGAGTCATCTAGGTCAGTGGTCATCAACCCCGTCTTGCAGGGCCCACTAACAGGCCAGGTTTGCAAGATAACTGAAATGCATCACAGGTGATGTCATTTGCTGCTCAGTGATTGCAGTATTCCAGTCTGCATCTCCCCAAGGTAATACATAAAACCTGGCCTGTTAGTGGGTCCTGCAGGACAGGGTTGATGACCACTGACCTAGATGACTCAGAGACATGACCTTTAGGCCAGACTTACCATCTTGTAGCTCAGAAGACACAATCAACATTATCACAAATCCACACAGAACTACAACACAATTGCAGGATTAATTAGCCCAGACTACAATGGCTGAAAGAGAAGCCATACTAGACTAATTTAAATTATAACAGACAACAGACAGGCAGGTGGCTGGAGTTGACATCAGCACCTCCTAACAGTTAGACATGTGCATTCGTTTTCGTTCGAATGCATTTTCGTCCGAATTTCAGGTATTTTCGTTATCGTTTTAACAAACGATAACAAAAGCACAGAAAACGAAAAACGGAAGATCCAATAAAAACAAATGCTTTATTTTCGTTTTAGTTGCGGTCGAATGTGCCTAACCTTAACTCTATTAGTCCAATATTATTCTACATAGAGAGAAAAGATTCAACATTGAGAGACATGAAGATTCGACATTGAGAGACATGAAGAGTCGATTTTTTTTTTTTAAGTTTCTGTTGAATCTTCTTTTTTTTTTTAGAACATTCGACAGACACCATAAGACTTCAATGACATATTCCACCTTAACCACTTAAGGACCGCCTACTGCACATTTACTGTCGGCAGAATGGCACGGCTGGGCACATCAACGTATATATACGTTAATTCTAGTACCCAGCCGTGGGTCACGGGTGCGTGCCCGCGGCGCTTTCCCGTGACCCGGTCCGAAGCTCCAGGACCAGGTCCGCGGGACTCGTGGACCCGATCGCCGCTGGAGTGCGGCGATCGGTCCCCGGAGCTGAAGAACGGGGAGAGCCGTGTGTAAACACGGCTTCCCCGTGCTTCACTGTGGCCGCAGCATCGATCGCGTCATCCCTGTTATAGGGGGACGCGATCGATGACGTCACACCTACAGCCACACCCCCCTACAGTTGTAAACAAACACACAGGGAACACTCAATTCCTACAGCGCCCCCTTGTGGTTAACTCCCAAACTGCAACTGTCATTTTCACAGTAAACAATGCAATTTAAATGCATTTTTTGCTGTGAAAATGACAATTGTCCCAAAAATGTGTCAAAATTGTTTGAAGTGTCCGCCATAATGTTGCAGTTATGAAAAAAATCGCTGTTCGCCGCTATTAGTAGTAAAAAAATAAATTAATAAAAATGGAGTAAAACTATCCCTTATTTTGTAAACGCTATACATTTTGCGAAAACCAACCGATAAACGCTTATTGCGATTTTTTTTTACCCAAAATAGGTAGAAGAATACATATCGGCCTAAACTGAGGAAAAAAAAATGTATATATATTTTTGGGGATATTTATTATAGCAAAAAGTAAAAAATATTGCATTTTTTTCAAAATTGTGGCTCTATTTTTGTTTATAGCGCAAAAAATAAAAAACGCAGAGGTGATCAAATACCACCAAAAGAAAGCTCTATTTGTGGGGAAAAAAGGACACCAATTTTGTTTGGGAACCACGTCGCACGACCATGCAATTGTCAGTTAAAACGAGGCAGTGCCGAATCGCAAAAAGGGGCAAGGTCCTTTAGCAGCATTTTGGTCCGGGTCTTAAGTGGTTAATTTGGATTTTCGGACGAATGCATTTTTTTTTTTTACGAAAAACTAAATAAATAAAATCCAATTTCGGGAGTAACTAAATAAATGTATTTTTCGGACGAAAACGAAATTATGAAACAAAATTTTTCAATGTGCACATGTCTACTAACAGTATGAATCACGCAGTTTTTCTAATATGGGATATACAGGGTTCCATTTTAAGTAACCCAAGACACATTCTTAATGTCCATTATTTTCTTGCTCACCCTGTGCCTCTAATAGACACCGAGTAACTTAGACATAAGAGGTGTATGGGGAGCTAAAACAAGGGTATCCCATACTTTCCATTGGATTCTGGGTTCCACGGGCCCTCCCGTCACATCTATATCGTACACTCCAAGTACCAGGTCTCATGGGGTTTTATACTGGACATACAAAAATACACTAGAGCAGGCATATGCAATTAGCAGGCCACCAGCTGTTACAAAACTAGAAGTCCCATAATGCATCTGCCTCTGGGTGTCATGCTAGTTACTGTCAGAGTCTTGCCATGCCTCATGGGAATTGTAGTTCTGCAACAGCTGGAGGTCCACTAATTGCAAATCCCTGCACTAGAGTATACTAGAAATATATTGTAAGTATGCCTATACAATATGCTTCTAAATTTAAACATTTAGTTTGGGCATTATTCTTTCACACAATTCTATACCATATAATAGCTAGTGCTAGTACTCGTGTCCCTGAAAGTTCTTTTTCCAGGGGAATGCTTTTCTTGTGCAAATTATAATAACTTCAATTTTCCCGACTGTAGATGACATACATTAAAATGTATATTATTAGATAATAAATGAAAAAAAATGACACCTGTCCTTAAATGTTCAGCTCTCTGCAGTAGAAAAAGATTGTTGATGTATGCTCATTAACATAAATCCAAACAAATTTTCAACAAATTGTTTTAGAATTAAATTAAAAATGTAAACAAGGGTTAAACTTGTGCCATGTCTTCAAATTTGAAATATATATAATGAAAAACAGTCCCTGGCATCTCTCTATGCCACATGCTGGTGCCTGTAAATTTATTTTGAATTTAGAATCCAAATGTTTTGATGCTTGTTACAAGTACAGCATGTCACATCTCACCGAAAAGACATTGAGTATTTGCAAACTGACACATTTTCAGAAAACACAACACATTCCAAATTCTCTACACATATGTCTTTAGGATGAAATGTTTCCATTTCCTCCATTCCATTTTCACATTATTTAACAAAAATGCCTAAACTGTAAAAACTGAAAAGTAATGTCAAAAAAACGTCTTGTCAATTGAAAGTGAGTAAAAAAGGTGCATGTATTTGAAATATGTATTTGCACTCCTGTGCTTTCACATTTGTGTCTATGACTATCTATATCCATGAGATTTTCATTAATCTATACATCTGATAATGTCTTGACTGGGAAATAACCAAATATTTAGGAGAACCTACTAAAGAGACTTTTGAAAAGGAAATCAAGTTAACCCTTCTTTAACAACACCACCACACAGTAGGTGTACAACTAGTAGTAGTGAATTTACAGTAATTACATGGACCATTTATGGAAATATTCAATGCAAATTATTTATTTCAATACTGGGTACCAAAAACGAAATGGCCACCTAATGGAAAAGAGAAAAAAATTGAGGTAACCCTTCATTGTTTTTTCATGTGGAGCCTACCTTGACAAAAATACCAGACCCTCAATGAAGATAAGGGTCAGGTATGCAATTGTTGGAGGAACTCCTTGCCGCTTTTTCCTATTACATGTGGGGTCCCCCATTCACATCTATACCAGACCTCCAACTAGCATAAGGGTTCAGAATAGTGGAAGAGGAAGGAAATCCCCAGCCATTTGTTTACAAACAGAACAAAAGTGCCAGGAACTATCATTCAGCCCTGGTTCACATTGGTGCGTTTTTTGACATGTGATTTGACGTGTTAAATCGGGGGCAATTGCACATCCTAATCAGTGGAACGTTACATTTGCGGTGCCGCACCAATTTTAAAAAGTAGTTTCTGTACTACTTTTTGCGATTTCCATTGACATCTGTGCAGAAACCCGCACAGATGTCTGTGAAATCACCACTGAAACCACGACTGACATTGTGCGAGTTCAGCTGAATTCCCAAGGCTTCATTCCTGCAGCTCAGTATGAACCAGGGCTTTTTTTGTTTAGTAAATTTAACTTTTGCCATACTAGGCTGTATACATCATATAGATATGCAACTTAATAGGCACATTCAGGACATGCATGTTATTTAAAGGAATTATGCATTTATTTTGTTTAACCTTAAAGGAGTAGTACAGCCAAAGCTATTTTGTCTAAACTCTTCCTGGGAATCACAGGAGTGCAGTTCCTTCTGCACTCCTGTAACTCGCTTTCAGCTGACAGTGGGCCAAAGCTCTCTGATGGCTGACGTCACTCTGCTGGTCCAGGCTTGGGAAAGATCCCAACTTCAAAGTTGGGATCCACCCAGAAGCCTGGACCGGCAACTGGCTTAGCGAGTCGCTGACAGCCTAAGCAAGCCTCGCCTGTCCCTTCAACAGGCCAGTGTTCCAGTGAGCGCTGGAGAGGCAGAGCAGAGAGCCAAAGACTGACAGTCACCATTCTCTGCTCAGAGCAGAGGGGAGAACTGAGCGATCAGCAGTGTTGGATTGCTTAGTTCTCAGGGCAGAGCTAGAGGGGAACAGTTGCAGTATTGGATCGATGCTGCATCCACCTACATGTGTTTTATTTTTTTCAAAAGCCATACTTCTCTTTCAGGCATTATTATATTTTCTGCTCCCTAACAAATGGAAATTTTAAACTTTAAACTTATCATACGCTCAGGGCACCCCCAAAGTGGGCGACAATCCCTTGCCTATTAGCCTTGTTGATTTCTATCATGCAGCTTCCATTGATTTCAATAGGGTTCAGATTCAGTATCTGAACTTCAGTAAAGTTTGCTGAGCAAATACTAAATTGAATCTCACTCATTTTAAAGTACATAGCTATAACAGCATGGTGGTTTAGCGGTTAGGATGTC
The DNA here is from genome assembly GCA_029574335.1 of Rana kukunoris. Taxonomy (NCBI): domain Eukaryota; kingdom Metazoa; phylum Chordata; class Amphibia; order Anura; family Ranidae; genus Rana; species Rana kukunoris. The sequence goes on along the minus strand of CM056056.1, from coordinate 136,555,289 downwards.
TCTTTGCAGCACTGGAGTCCATAGTTAAAATTCTGGCCAGAACATTATTTGCATTGAGCTTGCTGATTTTCCTGTGCTTATGTGGAATTCCTCTGTGGACTCCAGTTTCCTTCCCACACTTAAGACTGCTGGTAGGATAACTGACCCTGGTTGAAATTGTTCTTACTATGTGTGTATGTACTGTATGCACGTAAGATAGGGATCTTAGAATGTAAGCAGGGACTAAAGCGAATGAATATGTTATGCGCAACATAAATTGTTTGTGCTATATAAATGACTGTAATAATAAGCTGAGCACTAGATAGGGTGATGCTTTTTCACTGCACAACAGATGCAAAAATAACACAATTATTTTTCCTGTGGACAAAAAAAAAACGTAACTTGAAGTGACTTAAGTGTAAATGCTGTCTAAAATGAGAGATCATATTGGGAAAATAATCTAGAGGAGATTAAATTCATTTTGGTGACATCCATTCTACTTAGAAGGGGAAACTGCAGCAAAAACATAAAAGCCCCTGTTAGGCAGAGATAAGAGACCAGTGATTTAAAAGAAGGCCACAATTGAAGACTGAAACAATTTAATCTGGCTGTTACAACATCTGCGGCGACCTCCCATTAATGACTTCAAGTAAAAGTGACAACTATTATTAGCTGTTAATTGGATTTGGGAAATTCAGTATAAAGTTAGGATAATTTAAATGCCTGTTGACATTGGAAATGTTCTGTAAATTCCTTGAATCAGCGGTATTTGTCAATGTACTCCGACTTGGAGAAATAACCAGACAGCAATAAGAGCTACCCTAACACAAAACAGGCACACATAGACAAAGTGCTGAGAGGGTAAGACAGCTCATTTTCTATCAGCTGATAGCATTACATTATATGACTAATATTATTACATTATGTGACTGGATCATTCTATTTCCCTGTAGAATGTTTCACTTTTTGTAAAGTTTACAAGTGTTAATAAACTCTTTGTAACTACGATGGGTTATTTGTTTTCAGTAAACAGCATGATAGAGAAAAAAAAGACAAGTTATTTTTGATTGGATTTGTTAATTTTCAACAGTTTACTACTCTCACAACTCCATACTTTACTAAGTAACACCTATACTGTTAATAATTACCACTTGTGCCATCCTCCTGTCTTCCCTAAATTGTCCACTGAACCTCCTAAAACCCATATGATCATTTGTAATCTTGGTCCTATGTGCCACTAGAGTCAGATTATTCTTCCACATTACAGTTCTGGACAGAAATCCTGAGCCCTGCAAGGTACATCCTACAATGAGGGTTCCCACACTTTGGGAAACACTGAACTACAATTTACACATAACAACCCAAAACGTTTAGGTTTTAACACAAAATGAGGGTCAGGAACCATGCAGACTAGCAAGAATGAAGGTAAGCCTGATGCCAACAGTAGGATGGATTAGGCAATATCTGAAAGTGCCTGACCTTCAATAAAACCCCTGATGGTGTGGTTTTAATTTTTCAGCAGGCACCCCCTGAGTATGGTTTTGCTAGTTGTAACCACAACTGAGCATCAAAACCAAACTTAAGTGTAAGCCAGTAGTTTGGTAGCACCAGCTGGAGTTAGGGAAATTGGAGTTCTAGCAAGGTCAGGACACATAACTCAGCTGTTAAGGTCAGTTTGAAACACAGTAAGAATAACACCCCCCTGAATTAACATGATCTAGGGCAGAAAGCTTGAGAGTTATGAAAATACAATGTCCCGGTAGGTGAGATTCTTCCATCCATCTTGCTTGTGTGTTGTTGTTTTTTAGCTTTTTTCATTCAGCCTGCTTGCTCAATGAAAATAATAATAATAGTGGAGAACAGCCAGCTTTAGGTACACCCTTGCAGATGTACAAAACACATGAGGGCATAAAGGGAATGCTAATGCAAGAATGTGGCCATGTGAGAAAAGTCTGCAATGCAGGACAACCCAGCAGAAGTGTGGAAGCAGCTAGACTTAGGAACTGTACCAGGGATAACCTAAGCATAAGTTGCCAAGAGAGAAATATCTACAAGATCAAACAGCAAAGACTAATTAAAAACGATTGGTTTGCAAAGGTTTCCTTACACACTGTGAATTTCCATAAACCATAGGTCACTAGAGAGCAATTTAAGCCACACAATTTCCAAACTAATGCAAAATTCTTGTTAGTGAGGTAAAAACAAGTATATGTGCTGAATAGCAGAATGTCAACATAAACACTGGGCATTAGGGTGTAATTTATTTTAGGCACCAAGATGAGCGATTTTAAGTACTCTGTAAAGTACTGCAGAAGTGTTGTCAATGCACAGACTGTATACTGTAGAGTAACACAATGGGGCTGATTTACTAAAAGTCTGTGTACTGCAAGTGCAGTTGCTCTAGATCTGAGGGGAACATGAAAGGAAAATAAAAGAACTGCATTTTTGCTTGCAGATGATTGGATGATAGATGGATTGAAAGATAGAAATCCCCTCAGAATTAGTGCAACTGCACTTTAGTAAATCAACCTCAATATATATTTTTCCCCCTATTAAAGTAGGGTTAGTGGGTAAATTTGAAGAAAATATTTAGGAAAAGTTTAGGTGCAACTCAAGAAGAAGGCTGCAAAAGAACCAATGCTCACTGGGCGACTCTAGTTCATGCCTCTAAGAGCATGTTCAGATATGCACCCGTCATATATTTTTTAAAACATTGCATGCTCTCTAACTGAATAAAGCATACCTAGCAGTGGCAGTACGTCCATAGGGACGCTGGAACGCCGCCCCCTCTGGATCGCTCACAGCCAGTAAAATATACAGATTCATACACTGTATGAATCTGTATATTTTCGCCGCTGCTACCCACTATTCAGCTGACCGGACATTGAGCACCGGTTAGCTGAATAGCGCCAGCTGACTGGCTGTGTGGAAGTGCCTATCAAAGCCGCTGGCTCTGATAGGCTTTCCGAGTACAGCCCTGAGGCTGTAGTCGGCTTCCTGAAGCTTATCCTCGGGACGTACCGGCTGCGCGTTCCGAGAATTAGACTGACAGGCGTCTCAGCTAATCAGGTAATCAGGTAATCAGGTAATCTTATTCTGGTTGAAGCGTCATCGAGGGTGGGACGAGGCACATCGAGGGACAGTAGAAGCCAGAAAGGTAAGTGCCAGGGTGGTACTAGGCACGGTAGGCGCCAGGCGGGTACTGGGCACGGTAGGCGCCAGGGGGGTACTGGGCACGGTAGCTACTAGTGGGGGCACAGTGGCTACAAGTGGGGGCACAGTGGCTACAAGTGGGGGCACAGTGGCTACAAGTGGGGGCACAGTGGCGACAATTGGGGGCACAGTGGCGACAATTGGGGGCACAGTGGCGACAATTGGGGGCACAGTGGCTGTGTTTGATGGCATAGTGGTGACAATTGATGGCATGGCACAGTGGCGACAATTGGGGGCACAGTGGTGACAATTGATGGCACATTGGCTGCGTTTGATGGCATGGCACAGTGACTGCATTTGATGGCATGGCACAGTGGCTGCGTTTTGATGGCATGGCACAGTGGCTGTGTTTTGATGGCATGGCACAGTGGCTGTGTTTTGATGGCATGGCACAGTGGCTGTGTTTTGATGGCATGGCACAGTGGCTGTGTTTTGATGGCATGGCACAGTGGCTGTGTTTTGATGGCATGGCACAGTGGCTGTGTTTTGATGGCATGGCACAGTGGCTGTGTTTTGATGGCATGGCACAGTGGCTGTGTTTTGATGGCATGGCACAGTGGCTGTGTTTTGATGGCATGGCACAGTGGCTGCGTTTTGATGGCATGGCACAGTGGCTGTGTTTTGATGGCATGGCACAGTGGCTGCGTTTTGATGGCATGGTGGCTGCGTTTTGATGGCATGGCACAGTGGCTGCGTTTTGGAAGGGTTGATAGTTTGTAAAACCACTCTGTCCTAATTGCATCCAGTCACCAGGTTGCTAGTCTGGGACAGCTGTAATGTTTTCAGATTACAAAGCTGAAGGTGTAAATTGTCAGGGTAAAAATTTAAATGACATTATATGTAGGAAGCAGATGGTGTTGAAGGCTCTCACTCATTTGTTGGGCAGTTGTTTTTGTCTTCCCCATGAACAATAAAGGTTTGCATTTTTCACTACACTGACCTGTATATACCAAGTTGCTTAGCTTTGTTTAGGTGTCAGATCTTTTTGGATGTACAAGCTTCTATGCGTGTTACTGGGCTTTAAAATATACAGGGATGCAATGTTTGTTAAAAATCGTTTTGATATTTCCTGACACCTCAGTCACGTACAGGATGTCTATATTACTGTGTGTGTTCTACCTCTCTGCTTTGTTCAATTGTCCTGTGTTTTTGCTTGACCTTCGGGACATTTTAACAAAAGCCCAGTCTGGGTAACTACAAACTAAACATGCCAAAGTCTCTGTGTTCTTTGTCTTTAGACTTGGCGTTTGTTGTTATCATCCACAGCTTTATGTATGTTACAAAGTTCTAAAAAACCCAGCTGGGAAAATAATTATACCGAGTACACACGACCGTTTTTCATGACGAGAAAAATGCCATTTTTAAATTGGTCATTAAAAACGATTGTCTGTATTTTTCTCTATTTTTTCTCGTTGTTTTTCACGTTGTTTGACGCGAAAAAATTGTGCATACTCAGAAGGAAGTTATGAGTTCTGGTAAAACTAGCATTTGTAATGGAGATAGCACATTTGTCACGCTGTAAGGCCCCATACACACGAGCAGACAGATTTGTTCAAATCCGTCGGACAGACCGATTTGAACAAATCTGTATGCTGGTATGTATTGGCTTGATCGTGTACACACGATCAAACCAAAATCCCCACCGGCAGACGGCGCGCTGACGTGTCGGTGACGTGTCGGTGACGTGGCGGTGACGCCGCCACGTCACCGCACCAGGAAGTGAATTACTTCCGCGCATGCGTCTAATCCATTTGACGCATGTGCGAGAAGATATGTCTGCTGGTTAGCGTACTAACCAGCAGACATATCGGGCAGACGGATTCCCAGCCGACAGATTTTAAAGCATGCTTTAAAATCTGTCGGCTGGCCAAATCCGTCGGCTCGCTCGTACACACGATCGAATCTGTCAGCTGGGAAGGTCGGGCCGACCGTTTCCACAAGATAGATTTGATCGTGTGTACGCGGCCTAACAGACTGAAAAGCACGAAGACTGAAAAGCGCAAATCGTCCCTCACCAAACTTTTACTAACACGTGGTAACACGAAATCAGCAAAAGCAGCCCAAAGGGTGGCGCCATCCGAAAGGAACTTCCCCTTTATAGTGCCGTCGTACGTGTTGTACGTCACAACGTAGAGAAATTTTTTTTTTTTCTTTCCATGACATGAAAAATGGTTGTGTGTACACGGCTTTAAAATTACACGAATAAATCCAGGGCTTTTTTTTTTTTACTCGAACCTAGTGGAAATCTGTTCTGCTACCTCTGGCAGCCTTGTTTTCTTTACCAGTCACTGTAAACTTAGAAGCTGGTAGAGAAAGGTTTCCGCACTACTCACTTTATTTACCGGCTTCTGTGCTTAGAATGGCAGCACACCTCTTTAAACACCTCAGGTGTTCTGCTGACTTCTCCCTGACAGGTGAGTTGTGGGGTGAAGGGCTATGTACTATGTGTGGAGGAGCTCTTTACCGTTTGTTTCTGTGGAGAGGAGGGGGGTTTTACTGTGGAAGGGGCCTTTCTACTGTGGGTGAGGGGGGCTCTGTACTTTTAGGAGAGGCTCTATCAGGAGCGGACTGACAACTCATGGGGCCCCCAGGCAATAGGAGATTATGGGGCCCCCAGGCACTAGATTATGGGGCCACACAGTATGCACACACACATACATACATACATACACAGTATACACAGACAGACGATATACACTCACAGTATACACACATAGTATACATACACACAGAATACACATACACACACTGAAAAGGTAATGGAGATTTTTGAGATTAAAAAAAAAAAAACACTTTTACTGAGGCTGGCAACCCTGATGGGGCCCCTTAGTGGCACGGGGCCCCCGGGCAGTGCCCGAGTCCGCAAATGGTCAGTCCGCCCCTGGGCTCTATATTCGAAGATCTCCAAATTGTGGCAGAAGCTCTGTTGGTGGAGCGGGGGTGTTGCCTGCTTGACCTCTGGGGCATTTAAACCAAAGCCCTCACCTATTCTCTGAGAAAAAAAAAGCCCTGATTAAACCAATTCAGTAATTCAGTGTATAGACAAAAAGTCTGCAGCAACCCATGGTAAGCAATCAAAAATCAGCTTTCAGAATCATCCAACTATTGTATGTTGATTTGTTTCCATGCATTATTGTACACCACTGCTTATATTCTCAAACAGACCTAAACAAGTTTTATATCATGTCTGCATAACTTATTTTCCATAAATTCTGACAAAACAATAGCAAGTCAGAATAATTACCTATTTTTCTGTCTTCATACTTGTCATACAGCAGGGGTCTCAAACTCAAATTATCTGGGGGCCACTGGAGGTATAAGCTGGGTGAGGCTGGGCCGCATCAAGTATTGGACCAAAATGTCACAGATTGCGCCCCTGCCTGCCGCCCCTAATGTTCACTCTCCAGGACAGTCCCTATGACCCTGGCTGCAGTCACATACACACACTCACTCTTCTCCATTCTTTCGGCACTGCCAGCCAATCACATAGATTAGCGCTCAGTCTATTAGGGCAGTGAGCCAATATTCGCTCAGCCCTGATAGGCTGAGCTCTTGTTCCACCCACAGAAATTTCCTATCAGGGCTGAGCGAATATGGTTTCACATACATATAATGCCCCCATCATGTGCCCCTCACATATAATGCCCCATCATGCGCCCCTCACCATCCACCAATAACACCCCCCACCAGCAGTAGCACCGCCATCATCCACCAGCAACACTCCCATTCCCCCTACCCCCCTGTGGTAATAGCATGAGCTGACAGATGTTGGGGGGTGCTACTGCTGAAGGGGGGTTTGGATGATTGAGATCCACCAGCAACACCCCCCCCATCCACCTTACCCCCCTGTGGTAATAGAATGAGCTGACGGATGATGGGGGTACTACTGCTGGGGTAGGGGGGGGGTGTTGTTGGATGATTGGGATGCTATTGCCAGGGCAGTAGCACCCCCACCATCCACCAGAAACACCCCCAATCGCCCTACCCCCCTGTGGTAATAGCATGAGCTGATGGAGGATGGGGGTGCTACTGCTGGGGGGGGGGTGTTGGATGATTGGGATGCTACTGCAAGGGCAGTAGCACCCTCATGTTATTACCACAGGGGGGGGCGCTGTTGCTGGTGAATGATTAGGGTGCTACTGTTCATCAACACCCCCAAACCCCCCAGCAGTAGCACCCCCATCATCCACAAGCAACACCCCCCATTCCCCCTACCACCCTGTGATAATAGCATCAGCTGAAAGATTATGGGGGTACTACTGCTGGGGGGTTGGGGGGTGTTGATGAACAGTAGCACCCTAATCATTCACCAGCAACACCCCCCCCGTGGTAATAACATGAGGGTGCTAGCCTCCCAATCATCCAACAACAACCGCCCCCCCAGCAGTAGCACCCCCTATTCCCCCTACCACCCTGTGATAGCATCTGCTAACTGGCATTACAGTAGCAGCAGCTTACCTTGAAGGACGCTGCTGACGAGGGCGCTCAGCTCTTCTGAGCAACTTCACTTCAGTGCGGACGTGCGCGTGACGGCAGCGCCGCCCTACGCTGCTGACATCACATGACGCACACCCCTGCTTTGCCGGACACAAAGATGAGTACGGGGGGGGGGCTGCAGGGAAAGGGTACCGCGCTGCGCTGCATGCGCTGCAAAGTATGACACTGTCCGGGGGAAGGGCTTGTCAGTGGGCCACAAAATCTCGGTCTGCGGGCCGCAACTGGCCCGCGGGCCGGGAGTTTGAGACCCCTGTCATACAGCTATAATCTAATCAATATAGCTATTAGCTGTGTGAATGTTATGGAATCTGAGAACAGAATTCATAATCTTTCTTTTTGGTCTTGTCAATATCACTCATCCATATCCTCTGAAATTAGAAAACAAGACCAGGGAATAAATGGATAACAGCATGGTAAGGATATTACATTTCAGGCAGGGCATTACGGAGTTAGCAAAATATCAATAACATCTGTAACACCTTCTCTGGCCTGCACACCGGCATCTGCAGCTTTGTGGCTTCAAAGAAATTGAAACCTTGAAGTCCAGATAATGGTCATTAATAATACAAGCAGCGTGAACAAAGATTAAACCTTGTACAGCTTGCAGACCAACTTACTTTACATATATAGATGACAACTGTCCCTAGTTTGCTGGGACAGGCCAGCATTTTGGTCCTCTGTCTCATGAATACTGTGTCCCGGGCCATGTCCTGGAATTACAGCATCATTGTTCTAATGTGGAGATTTAGGACATTTACTGTTTTTATGGTTTTGCTTTGTTTTGTTTTTTTGTTAGAACTTAATTAAAATTTCACAATTTCATTTAGTTCTACTTAACCACTTGACCCACAGAAGATTTACCCCCTTTATGGCTAGGCCATTTTTTTGTGATACGGCACTGTGTTACTTTAACTGACAATTGCGTGGTCATGCAACACTCACTATGTACAAATAAAATTGATGCAATTTTTTTTCCCACAAATAGCGCTTTCTTTTGGTGGCATTTGATCACCACTATGTTTTTTATTTGTTGTGCTATTTATTTATTGTATACTAGTAATGGCGGCGATCAGTGACTTACAGCGGGACTGCGATATCACGGTGGACAATTGGACACTAACTGACACTCTTGACACTTTGCGGGAACTAGTGACACAAATACAGTGATCAGTGCTAAAAATATGCACCTGTACTAATGACACTGGCTGGAAAGAGGTTAAATATCTAGGGTGATCAAAGGGTTAACTGTGTGCCTAGCCAGTGTCTTTGTGTACTGTGTTAGGTGCTTTAAGGCTCTATTCACACCAACACATTTTTACATGCTTTTTTTATGAAACACAGGACATTATTTTTAACATGGGTTCCTATGGAAGATGTTCACATCAATGCATTTTTGTGCCTCTGTGTTTCTGGAAAAGGTCAGGTTTTTTTTTTTTAAATGCAAAATGCTGCTTTTTTACATTTATTGTTCAATGAAGAAGCTGAAGAAAAGCATGTAGTGTGTTTTTACCACATTTTTATTCTCAAAATCAACATGCATAGATGTGAAACAAGACTTACTAGGGGAAGAGATAGATTCTATTTCCAGCTTTGTTTACACAGAACTGAGTTCAGTAAGTTTTATCGACGGTCGGCGGGTGCTGGAGGACATCCAGCGCCCGGCACCCGCAGATCAGCTTCTGCTGTGATTAATCACAGCTGAAGCGACCCGCTGGCGGAAGTGCAGAATCATATATATATATATATATATATATACACATATATATATGTGATCCTGCACAGGAAAGCCTCCCTGTAGCAGTAAATATGTTAGGCCTCGTACACACGATCGGACATATCCGATGAAAACGGTCCGCGGACCATTTCCATCGGATATGTCCGATCTGGAGTTTGATCCGATGGCGTGTACACACCATCGGATCAAATTCCCCGCCGGCGGACGGCGCGGTGACGTGTCGGTGACGCGGTGGTGACGTTGACGCCGCCACGTCACCGCCACGTCACCGCATCAGGAAGTAAAACACTTCCGCGCATTCGCGGAATCCATTCGGCGGCGGCGCGGCGGTGGTGCGGGACGACATGTCTGCTGGTAAGTGTACTAACCAGCAGACATGTCGGGCGGACAGATTCCCACCGGATAGATTTCAAAGCATGCTTTGAAATCTGTCGGGTGGACAAATCTGTCCGCTAGCCCATACACACGATCGGAGATGTCTGCTGAAACGGTCCATCGGACCGTTTTCAGCGGACATATCCCCTCGTGTGTACGAGGCCTTAGGGTTCTTTTGTTTAAACCTGAGTTCTATTTTTGCCTGGAACTCCGCTTTAAAGTTCAGAACTACCTAAATGTAAAATTAGTAGATGTATGTACCCTAGTGATTGGTCGACTAAAAAAATGAATAAACAAAAAAATATATAAAAAAAATTGCAGATTTTCACCACATTAATGTGGACACCATCAAGCACTGATACACATTGCATTAGGGCAAACACTTTAATCACTCATGTTTAAAGTTGCAATGCATGAAAAAGAGATGTGCCTTTTTGGGCAACACAGAGCACCACAAGGCAATTCACTTCTGTGCATTGCAGTGCACTGTGGAACAGATGTGCTTGTTTTTACTGAATATGTGCAACAGGTGCTGTCCAGAATAAATGGCAATGCATATTCATTTCCATTGCGCTACTGTCAATGTGATGCTACCACATTAGCAGAACAAGGTTTGTAAGAAGCAGAGCTGGATTTACCACTATGCCACATGCAATCATGAACATGTCTCTAATTAGGGTACTATTGGTGGTGACAACAGTGCCATCCACTAACCATCCCTTCCAATACCAGCCCCTCCACCTGCCAAAAACGATACTATATTATGCTTTACAGGAGTAGAACTAAATACTTGATGCTCCAGGATGCAGTGACTTAAACATACTTGAATGCTGTGCTGCTGGAGCATGGGGCAGATGACAGCTCAAACACCCAGTCAGGGCTCATGGCTTATTTAATTTTTTTGCATTTTGTTATATTACAACAAAAAACGTAAACGTATTTTATTGGGAATGTATGTGATAGACCAACACAAAGTGGCACATAATGGTGAAGGAAAATATAAATGTTTTTTAAAATTCTTTACAAATAAATATCTAAAAAGTGTGACGTGCATTTGTATTCAGCCCTCTTTACTCTGATACCCCTAACTAAAATCTAGTGGAACCAATATCCTTCAGAAGTCACCTATTTAGTAAATAGAGTCCACCTGTGTGTAATTTATTCTCTGTAGAAATACAGCTGTTCTGTGAAGCCCTCAGTGGTTTGTTAGAGAACCTTATTGAACAAACAGCATTATGAAGGCCAAGGAACACACCAGAGAGGTCAGGGATAAAGTTGTGGAGAAGTTTAAAGCAGGGTTAGGTTATAAAAAAACATCCCAAGCTTTGAACATCTCATGAAGCACTGTTCAATTCATCATCTGAAAATTGAAAGAGTATGGCACATCTGCAAACCTACCAAGACATGACCATCCAGCTAAACTGACAGGCCAGGCAAAGAGATCATTAATCACAGAAGCAGCCAAGAGGCCCATGGTAACTCTGGAGGAGCTGGAGAGATCCATAGCTCAGGTAGAAGAATCTGCTCACAGGACAACTATTAGTTGTTTATTCCACAAATCTGGCTTTTATGGAAGAGTGGCAAGATGAAAGCCATTGTTGAAAGAAAGCCATAAGAAGTCCAGTTTGGAGTTTTCCAAAATCCATGTGGGGGACACAGCAAAGACATGGAAGAAGGTGCTCTGGTCAGATAAGACCAAAATGTAACTTTTTCAACCTAAAAGCAAACACTGCACATCACCCTGAACACACCATCCCCACTGCAAAACATGGCGGCGGCGGCAGCATCATCATATTGTGGAGATGCTTTTCTTCAGCAGGGACAGGGAAGCTGTAGGGGTTGGTGGGAAGATGGATGGAGCCAAATATAGGGAAATCTTAGAAAAAAAACTTGTGAAGCCTCGTACACCCGACTTCCATCAGAGTTTTTGGTGGATTTTTGTGCGAAGGGGCATTGGCCGTTAACTTGGTATGCATACACACGGCAGAACATTTTCAGCCAACAAACACCAAACCACGTGGTTTTTCAGCTCTTCAGTCAGTCGGACAATTGTTGTCGGAATATCCGATTGTGTTTACGGGCCTTTAGAGTCTGCAAAAGACTTGAGACTGGGGCAGAGGTTCACCTTCCAGCAGGACAACGACCTTAAACATACAGCCAGAGCTACATAGGAATGGTTTATTCATGTGTTATGGTCCAGACCTAAATCTAATTGAGAATCTCTCATCTCTCCAGAGAGAATAAGTTCAGTGCTTGCAGTCTTTCCCCTTAGCTGAGATCCTCCAGTCCCTTATCCACTTAAACTCCGGACCATTTTGGTGGTTAAAGGCCGGGCCACTTTTTGTGATTTGACACTGCATCGCTTTAACTGAAAATTGCGTTTCTTCTCAAAAGCAACATGCATAGATGTGAAACGAGACTTACTAGGGGTAGAGATAGATTCTATTTCCAGCTTTGTTTACACAAAAACTGAGTTCTGTACGTTTTATCGACGGTCGGTGGGTGCTGGAGGACATCCAGCTCCTGGCACCCGCAGATCAGCTTCTGCTGTGATTAATCAAAACAAAATGTACGTCCTTTTTTTCCCACAAATAGAGCTTTCTTTTGGTGGTATATGATCACCTCTGCAAATTTTTATTTGTTGCGCTATAAACCAAAAAAATTCGATTTAAAAAAAAAAAATATATATATTTTTTACTTTTTGTTATAATAAATATATATGTTCCACAGTTTAGACTGATACATATTCTTCTACATATTTTTGGTAAAAAAAATCAGCGATTTTTATCATGACTGCGACATTATGGCGAACACATCAGACACTTTTGACACCATTTTGGGACCATTGTCATTTTTACAACAATCAGTGCTATAAAAATGCACTGATTACTGTAATAATTACACTGGCAGTAAAGGTATTGACCACTAGGTGGCGCTGCATGGGTTAAGTGTTCCCTAGGAAGTGATTCTTACTGTTAGGGGGCATGACTACACGTGACACATCACTGATGACCGGTCCCGATCATGGGAACGGTCATCAGTGACAGTGTCACTAGGCAGAATAGGGGAATGCCTTGTATACAAAGACATTCCCCCGTTCTGCTCTTGCCAACCGTGATCGCGGGACTCCTGGGAACATCAAAAACCCAGGACCCGCGGTCGCACTGCCTGCCAGTGCCATTCTGTCGACGTACATAGGCGTGCGGCGGTTGGCAAGTGGTTAAAGGGGTTGTAAAGGTACAATTTTTTTTCCTAAATAGCTTCCTTTACCTTAGTGCAGTCCTCCTTCACTTACCTGATCCTTCCATTTTGCTTTTAAATGTTATTATTTCTTCTGAGAAATCCTCACTTCCTGTTCTTCTGTCTGTAACTCCACACAGTAATGCAAGGCTTTCTCCCTGGTGTGGAGTGTCGTGCTCGCCCTTCCCTTGGACTAATGGAGAGTCAGTACGCTCTCTATGTTGCAGATAGAGAAAGGAGCTGTGTGTTAGTGGGTGTCCTAACTCTCCTGTAGCCCAAGGAAGGGGGCAAGCAAGACACTCCACACCAGGGAGAAAGCCTCACATTACTGTGTGGAGTTACAGACAGAACAGGAAGTGAGGATTTCTCAGAAGAAATAAGGACAATTAAAAGCAAAATCGAAGGATGGGGCAAGTGAAGGGGGACTGCACTAAGGCAAAGGAAGCTATTTAGAGAAAAAAATTGTACCTTTACAACCCCTTTAATGAAGGGCAACAAAGCTAATTAAAAAACTATAGTATTTCAGCTATGGTGAAAGACTGCGAGCATTGAACTTATTCTCTCTGGAGATGAGACGCTTGACGGATATGATTTCATTGTACAAATACCGTACTGGTGACCCCACAATAGGGGTAAAACTCTTCCTCGAAAGGGTATTTAAAAAAGACATGCAGACATTCACTAAAGAAGAAGAAAAGCAGTTTAACCCTAGCTCTAACCCTAACTGCGTAGAGGGTTCTTTACTGTAAGAGTGGTAAGGATGTGGAATTCTCTTCCACAGGCAGTGGTTTTAGCAGGTAGCATAGATAATTAAAAAAAAACTATTAGATAGGCACCTGAACAACCATAACATACAGGGATATACAATGTAATACTGCCATAAAAACACACACACACACAGGTTGGACTTGATGAACTTGTGTCTTTTTTCAACCTCACCAACTATATAACTATGAGAATCTGTGGCAAGACTTGAACATTGCTGTTAACAAACGCTCGCCATTCAAACTGACAGAGCTTAAACTATTTTGCAAAGAAGAATGGGGAAAAGTGTCCTTTTCTAGATGTTAAAAGCTGTTAGAGACATACCCAAGAAGACTTTGCTGCTCCAATTGCAGGAAAAAGGTGGTTCTACAAAGTATTGACTAAAGGAGGCTGAATACAAATGCACACCACACTTTTCACATGTTTATTTGTAAAAAAAAATTGAAAATAATTTATAATTTTCCTTCCATTTCACAATTATGTGCCACTTTGTGTTGGTCTATCACATAAAATCCCAATAAAATACATTTACGTTTTTGGTTGTAACATGACAAAATGTGCAACATTTCAAGGGTATGGATACTTTACACACAGAAACTTAGTTCTCCTAATTACGAAAAGTAAATTGGTTCAGATAGTAACCATCTTTGTAAAATAACATCAACAATGTATACGTTACAAAGATATATACTTTATAGTAAAAGCTTCCTATGATAAATCCACTGTGAGAGATTTATAATTGGAAGCTTTTACTGAGGTTTTAATAAAGCAGACTGCTTTTTACTACTAAATTGTCAATGTGTATTTGCTAAGTAAATCAAATAGAGACCTATCATACCCTTCAGAAATGAAAGGAGATTGGTCTGATCAACGACTTACTACTTAAAAAATGTTTTATTCAAACTTCAGTAAATGGCTCTTACAATCACAAACAGGACCCTGTGTACTACTATGTACTCACTCCATATAATACAAATTAGGGTTGTCCCGATACCAATAAGCGTAATACTTGTACTCGGGCAAATACTCCCGATGCTTCACCCGATACTTGTACTGTCGGCGGTGATCAGTGCATGGGGAAGTTCCAAGCACCGATCACCGATGATTTTAAAGCAGCTGAAAGCCGCCGTGTATCCTGTGTATGCCGCCGTGTATCCCGTGTATGCGCTGAGTATCCCGTACATGCCGCCGTGTATCCCGTGTATGCCGCCTTGTATCCCGTGTATGCCGCCCTGTATACCGTGTATGCCGCCCTGTATACCGTGTATGCCGCCCTGTATACCGTGTATGCCGCCCTGTATCCCGTGTATGCCGCCGTGTATCCGTGTATGCCGCCGTGTATCCCGTGTATGCCGCCGTGTATCCCATGTATGCCGCTGTGTATCCCGTGCATTCCGCCGTGCTTCTCTCCCCTTCCGTGCCTCTCCTCCACCCCCTGGAATTGTCAGGATGGAGAGCGGGGTAGGTAAATCCGGCTCCTGACTGCTCCGAATGGACAGAGTCAGTGATCACTGACTGTCCATTCACATAACTGAAACATTGTAATCTGTGATTACAAACGTTTCAGTTTATGAATAAAGAGAAGACGCTGTCTTCACTCCATTCATTTTCTGCTGATGCTGCTGAGAAAGGGACAGGGGGACATGTGTCCTTAATCCCTTTCTCTGTCTCAAAGGGAAGATGTCAGAGGTCTGTTAAGACCCCTGATATCTCACCAAAGCCACCCCAACAGGGCTGAAAAAATAAATGAAAAAAATAAAGAATAAAAAAACAAAAAAATAAAAATAAATTACTGTAGAAAATAAAAAAAATAAAGAAAAAACACACTGACACGGTCCTCCCCCCCCCTAAAAAAAAAAAAAAGCATTATAAATAAAAAATAAATATTTGTTTTTTTAATTTAAAACAAATTGTTAAAGATAAAAAAAAAAAAAAAACATACTGACACATGTGCCGCTGTCACATGAGATTAAAAAAAGTATCGGTATTGGCGAGTACTTGAAAAAAGTATCGGTATTCAGTATCGGCAAGTACTTGAAAAAAAGTATCGGTACTTGTACTCGGTCTTAAAAAAGTAGTATCGGGACAACAGTAATACAAATCCTGCAACAGCAAAAACTTCAAAAACATTTCACACTGGACTTTATTTAAATACCGTACTTAACAACCTCTCTATCATTTCACTCGTTTTTTGTCCGCGCTTTTTTAGGAAAATGTTAATGTACGTGGCTCAGCCTCGTGACTTACACATGATGGGGAAATTGAATATTACACAGTTCCTTCTTAACCACTTGCTTACTGGGCACATACACCCCCCTCCTGCCCATGTGAAATTTCAGCTTCCGGCACTGTGTCACTTTAACTGACAATTGCGCGGTCGTGCGACGTGGCTCCCAAACGTCCTTTTTTCCCACAAGTAGAGCTTTCTTTTGGTGGTATTTGATCGCCTGTGCGGTTTTTATTTTTTGCGCTATAAACAAAAAAGAGCGACAATTTTGAAGAAAAATACAATATTTTTTACTTGTTGCTATAATAAATATCCCAATTAAAAAAAAAAAAAAAAAAAAAAAATTCTCAGTTTAGGGCGATACGTATTCTTCTACATATTTTTGGGAGGGAAGGACGTGACGGCACCCGCAGCCACTGCAACACATGTTTTTTATCGCTGTTTACCCTGGCACTGGATCAGTGCCTTGAAAATGTGAGTTTTATACATTTGTTTTATTAAACCTTGTGCGCATACAGAGTACACTATGTTATCTCCTTTTTTTTATGAATGAATCATCATCTGGTCGGAGTGTATCTGTTTTGGCTTCATGCTTGTCAGCTGGCAACTTCATCCCCTGGATTTATCCCTTATGGGAAAGCGCTATTGACCCTGATCTCATTATAGGGTCTGATCTGGGAGGTGAGAGGCCATTTTTACTACTGGTGGAGGTGTTTTTCTTCTATCCACGATTCATCACCTGCATGTGTGTGAATTTTACCACTATTGGATTATCACAAGGAGGATCTTTGGATGGACTTTTATATAGCGCTGCACTATTCTTTGTTTATATCTTTCCAGGAACTTATCTAATTGATTCCTAGTGTTCAGCTGCTTACTATTATATTATTTTGTGTTTTTATTGCGCTGATTGATTTTCTTTTATATTTTTGGTAAAAAATAAAAAAAATCGCAATAAGCGACTGGTTTGCGCAAAAGTTATAGCGCTTACAAAATAGGGGAGAGAATTATTATTTTTTATTATTTTTTTTTTTTACTAGAAATGGCGGCGATCTGCGATTTTTATTGGTACTGCGACGTTATGGCGAACACATCGGACACTTTTGACACATTTTTGGCGCCATTCACATTTATACTGCGATCAGTGCTATAAATATGCACTAATTACAGTATAAATGTGACTGGCATTGAAGTGGTTAACACTAGGGGGTGAGGAAGGGGTTAAATGTGTATCCTAGGTGTGTTCTAACTGTGGGGGGAGGGGGGGGGTGACTGGGGGGGTGACCGATCTGTGTCCCTATGTAGGAAGGAACACAGATCGGGCTCCTCCTCTCCAGAGACAGGACGCTGTCTCTGTGTAAAACGGCAATGAGAGATGATCTATGAGATCATCTCTCATTCGCCCACAGATCGCATTGCAAACGGCCACTCTGATTGGCCGTTTGCCGCGATCTGTGATTGGCCGTGTCCAAGGGACACGGACAACACAGGGCTTCCCCGCAGCACGCTCTACAGCGCGCACTGGGAACGCCCAAAGGAGATGCCGTCAAAAGACGGCATGTTGGATATTCAGACCCGCGCTGTTGCCGTCATTCGACGGTAGCGCGGGCCTGAAGTGGTTAATAATGTGGCTCACTTACACATTTTAAGCCTCCAAATCATGGTTAAGGAGGCCATATAAGGACATTAGCATGCCTTTACCTTATACCAAAGAAATGTTAACTGACCAAGTTTTTGAGGGCTCATATTGCAAAGGGAGTTGGCTTGGGGGTTGTCTATTCCTTATATACAAGCCAAAATACCACAGCCCAAACCGGAATAAGCTAGTCTCACAACAGAGCTTGCATTAGGCATGCGTCTGTCTGATTACCTAACCATTCTGTATGAAAAGCAGGGTAACTCCATGGCAGAAACAGCATCTTTAGTTAATTATTCTTGTCATATTTTCTAATATTATTTGTATCTGTCATTATCTTTAATACATGTTATACTTGTAAGTATTTGTGTGATCTCTCTTAGCAAATATCGAACACACCCCCAAATGTGACAAAACATCAGCATTGATACGTTTCTGCAGACGGTGGCTCTCAAGGGCCCCCTGATGTCACTGCAATGTTTGTAATAACATCATTTGACTCAACCAATAGTTTTTTCCATGTACATAAAGGAACGTGGGCATTTCAAGACATTAGTGCAGTAACTGTCCCCTTGGACATTAAAAGGAGAAGCAGCAGACTAATGAGCTCATCTCTCTGTCTCCTCCTATTAGCATGCTCTTGGTACTGCAGCACCCTGGCTTCTTGTTCTGCTTCTATCTCCTCCAGTCTAAGCTTTGCTGTACTGGGACTGCAAGAGACTGATATCAAGTCAAATTCAAGTACTTCAGCTACTTATATTTACATACATACTGTACATTTACTGATGTAATAATGAATATAGAGTTGCAGTCATATGTGATTTTTATATCTGCCTGGAGTTTATCTTTAAATATATATATATATGTATATTTGTCTCTTGATAAAACCATTTGCATTGAAACTTTGGGGATTATTTACTGCATAGTGCAAAATCATGCATGCTTCTGCATAGAAACCAATCAGCTTTCAGATTTTATTGCCAGAGCTTAATTGAACAAGCTGAGGTTAGAAGCAAATTGGTTTCTATGCAGAAGTGAGCCTGATTTTGCACTCTCAAACTTTAGCAAATAAACCCCTTTCTGTCAATGTGAATTTTTATATTTGATTACACGATTATCATTTGTTTTTTTCAATTCCAGAGGAGAATGACCTTGGCTTTCATTCTTCAGCTCTGAATTTTCCCTTTACGATGATACTCGTGTTCAGAATTGCTACACTATGTGGCATGTAATGGAGCAGCTGGGACATTTTACCCCATGACATCTCTTATGTACCTGCTGGAAAACATAACCCAGCCTCTCTACAAATAAAAAAGGAAATGTGCCAAGTTAAAGTTCACAGTTATATGGCTGGAAGAAAGGAAGTGAGCAATTATGGGTCTGTATCTTAGCCTTTGGGGTTACTGGAAACTATTAATCTCTACTCTAATTATTCATAACAAAAGTATAGGTTATAATAACATTTGTCAAAGGGAACAAAAGATGAAGGGAGCTGAGTTATAGCAGATGAGGGCATGTTGACAATACTGGATGCTGTGTGTGATGTAATGATAATATATGACTTATGTATTTACTGAATTATTTTCCCAGGGTTGCTTTTTTATTTTTGTAGTGTGTCTCAATTCCTTTATACCTACTGACATAGTTCTAATATTCCTGGAAATGACTATATGAACAAAAGTACTAATGTACACTCAGTGCTTTATTACAGTGCTTTGAAAAAGTATTCAGATTTTTTGTATATTTGTCACACAAGTAATTAAATGATTCAGGTTATCAAACATAATAAAGATATAATAAAGACAAAAACGTCTTTTAAAATGGATGGGTCATTATCAGCATTCCAACACTACAAGGAATGGAATAAAAAGTGTAGGAAAGCAATCAGGGTGGCAAAAAAAAACTATGAGAGACACATAGTGGAGGAGAGTAAAAAAAATACCAAGACATTTTTTAAATATATTAACAGTAAAAAGGTGAGGTCAAAACACATAGGACAAGGTAGGGATGTTGAATCATGAAGCATGAATCCACCAGTCTATCCGTTCCAGCATTAATAGCTCAGTTAGGGGTTTGTATGAACTATGTTATTTGGGTAAATAGTTCCACGAATACTAGCTGAGCATTATTTGAATGTCTATCTAAATATATTTGCGAACCATGAGCCGGATTCACGTACACGGGGTATCTTTGTGCGGGCGTAGCGTATCTTCTTTTCGCTACGCCACCGCAAGTTTGAGAGGCAAGTGCTGTATTCACAAAGCACTTGTGTCCTAAAATACGTCGGCGTAGCGTAAATGTTCCGGTGTAAGTGCGCGTAATTCAAAGTAGGCTGGTAATGGGCGTGTTGTATTAAAATGAGCCGTGACCCCACGTAAATGACGCGCCTAACGAACGGCACATGCACCATTCGTGGACATATCCCAGTGCGCATGCTCACAATCACGTCGCAAATACACAATGCTTTCGACGTGAACGTAACTTACGCACAGCCCTATTCGCGTACAACTTACGCAAGCGACGTAAACAATGGAAAATTCGACGCTGTTCCGACGTCCATACCCTAACACGACTTAGACCTGCTATTTGGTGGTTTATCTTTACGCCGGACGTAACCCTTACGCAAACCGCGTAACTGGCGCATCTTTGTTCGTGAATCTTCCTCATTTGCATATTTAACATGGGAACGCCGAATGCGTAAAGCGTAACTATGTGCCCACGATACGCCAGCGTAGGCAAGTTACGTCAAACTACTGAAGCCATGTTTTTCGGCGTATCTTGCTTTAGGAATCGGCGTAAAGATGCGACGGCGCATATTTGTACTTACATCGGCATATCTCGAGATAAGCCGCCGTAAAGCTACGTGAATCCGGGCCCATGTGTACACCCATATATATTTTATTTGAAAAAAGTCAGAGTATGGGCGGTCAATATACCAAAAACCTTTCACTAAATATGTATCAAATGTGCAGAACCAGAAAATAATAATCTAAAATGATATGAATGAATGACAGACATATAGAATGTACTTTAATTTGGGGGGGGGACCTATAGTCAGCTAAAGGACCCGGACAGGTTTTGCGATTCGGCACTGCGTTGCTTTAACAGACAATTGCGCGGTCGTGCGACGTGGCTCCCAAACAAAATTGGCGTCCTTTTTTCCCACAAATAGAGCTTTATTTTGGTGGTATTTGATCACCTCTGCGTTTTTTATTTTTTGCGCTATAAACAAAAATAGCGACAATTTTGAAAAAATTCAATATTTTTTACTTTTTGCTATAAAAAATATCCCTCAAAAATATATAAAAAAAATATGTTTTTCCTCAGTTTAGGCCGATACGTATTCTACCTATTTTTGGTAAAAAAAATCGCAATAAGCGTTTATCGGTTGGCTTGCGCAAAAAATTATAGCGTTTACAAAATAGGGATAGTTTTATTGCATTTTTATTAATTATTTGTTTTACTACTAATGGCGGCGATCAGCGATTCTTTTTATGACTGCGACATTATGGCGGACACTTCGGACAATTTTGACACATTTTTGGGACAATTGTCATTTTCACAGCAAAAAATGCATTTAAATTGCATTGTTTATTGTGAAAATTACATTTGCAGTTTGTGAGTTAACCACAAGGGGGCGCTGAAGGGGTTATGTGGTCCCTAATGTGTGTTTACAACTGTAGGGGGTGTGGCTGTAGGTGTGACGCCATCGATTGTGTATCCCTATAAAATGGATCACGCGATCGATGACCTGTACGCGGATGTGCCCAGCCGTGCCATTCTGCCGATGTATATGTGGTTAAAATGGGAGTCACTCTACAACAAACAAGCAACAAATCATAATTCCATACTTTAATGTAACATATAAAAAAGCTATAGTTATTGTGGTGAAAGAAAAACAACAAAAAACACTGGTAGCAAGCATGTACACGGATCCCAAGTTTTCCCACATATAGGGCCAGATTCAGGTAGTCCAGAGCATCTTTGCTCTGGAGTAACGCTTCTCATTTGCGTTGCGCTGCAGAAATTTTAGGAGCAAGTGCTGTCATTCACGAAGCACTTGCTCCTAAAGTTGCGGCAGCGCATCGCAAATGAGCCGGCGGAATTCAAATTGGGCGGGTACGGGGCGTGTAGTATGCTAACTAAGCGCGATCCCGCCGCCAACGTACTGCGCATGCGTCGAGTGTCAAAACATCCCCGTGCGCATGCTCCAAAATCTGTGAATGAACGTCAATGACGTCACATTCCCATTCATGACCGTTTTACGCAAGCGACGTTTTTTTTTTTTTTTTTCGACGCGATGACGACGCCTATACCTAACATAGGATATTCCAACCCCATGTAGGTATAACTATGCGCCGCGTATCCCGTCCGGAAACGTCGTAACGTCACTGCGTCGCGCCGGAATGCGATCGTGAATTGACGATTTCCGCTCATTAACATATTTTTTGAGCGGAAATCGGCGGGGACGCCCCCGGCGCCATTTTTAAGTTGAAGTAACGATGCGATGGCGAAACTCAGTTACGCTGCTCGCATCGGAGCTTCAACCCGGCGTTTCTTGTTTTCTGGTTACAGAAAACAGAAACGCCGGCTCAAAGTCACAGTTAGGCTGGCGGATCACTGGATCCGCCAGCCTAACTGTTCCTGAATCTGGCCCATAATCTGCAGCTGTATGTAGTGACCAATCAGCTTCTAGGTTTTATTGTCAAAGCATAAAGCGGAGTTCCACCCAAAAATGGAACTTCCGCTTTTCGGAATCCAGCCCCCCGCCCCTATGATGTCACATTTGGCACCTTTTTAGGGGGAGGAGGGAGCAAATACCTGTGTAAACCAGGTATTTGCTCCCACTTCCAGGCAAAGATTACCGCAATGACCCCTTAAAGTGGTGTTCCAGCCATAAAATGTAAAACATTTGTCAATCGCTTCCTCCCTCAAGTGTCCCCCATTCTGAAGTTCAAAAGTTGGAAGGTATGTTTACTTGGTGGTATTTGATCACCTCTGCGTTTTTAATATATATTTTTTTACTTTTTGCTATAATAAATAGCCCTAAAAATTTAAAGAAAAAAAATCTTTACTTGTTCTTTTATTTTTGGTAAAAATAAAATGCAATAAGCGTACCGGTATATATTGATTGGTTTGTGAAAAAGTTATAGCGTCTACAAAAAAGGGGGAGAGATTTGCATTTTTGTTATTTTACTAGTAATGGCAGTGATTTTTTGCGGGACTGTTATTTTCCCATGGACAGATCAGACCCCTAACATCTAGTGCTAAAAATATGAACTACTATTGTACTAATGACACTGTCAGGGAAGGGGCTAACACTAAGGCAATCAAGGGGTTAAATGTGTTCCCTGGGTGTTTGTACAGAGTGCAGGAAAGTGCTAGGCACAGTGTATGGTTCCAGATTATGTTATGCTCAGGGTTCAACATCTTACTATTGCCCCTCTCCTCAGCTATAACCTCTGCACCCCCCCCCCCCACACACACACACAAAAACAACCCTCTCTCCTCTGCCCTCATCTCCCCTCCCTAAAGCTCCACCATAAAGCACATGGTTACCTTTGTAAAAGCAGCACCATTCTGGAGTTTGGCTGTCAAAAACAATGAACCAGACCAAGACAGAAGTACAGTTAAATCACACTTTAATAATAAAAATAAAAAGGTAAACTGAGTAAGCGTAGTCAAAACATAGCCAGAGTTCAGTAACCTGATTGGGTAGTCGGCCAAGCCAATGTCCAAGAGCCAGCGATAAAAGGTAGACATGCAGCAAGCAGGATCTGTAGCCAGAGGGAACGTAGGAGAAAGTCTCTTGTGATGTTAACACAGGCGAAGGCAAAGAGCAAATGAACTGGAAGGCTTTAAGTAGGCGGAGCTGACTAGCAGGATCATCAACAGGTGGATCACGTGGACAGATGGGAGCTGGCAATTAGCTGACAGCTGAGCTGCCATCACAGAGAAGGAAGGGCTGAGCCCAGCCCTGACACTGGCTCTTTTATCAACTGCAGACACAGCTTCCTCTTCATTTTCAGTGCACTGGGTGCACACAAATTTTTGGCTCCTGGATAGCCCAAGCAGGAAGGAGATAAGGATTAGGGTGCAGCTCACCCCCCTCCTCCCCTTGAACACACTGCAGTCAGCCAGTCCAGCACTTGTCCCGACTAAGTGCCAAGCAAGGATGCTGTTGAAGGAGCCGAGCTGTTACTTTCAACAACAGAAGTTGGGCTTCTGTGTTTTAAAGTAAAAGTAGCGTGCTGTGAGAGTACGGCTAACTCAGGCTGAAAAAAAATCCCTGGGGGGGGGGAACAGGCAACTGATCACCAAACTTTGCATCTTTGTCTTGGCCAGCAATGTATAAATGCCGACTCTTTAGTTATGCACTGGTTATATGATAGAGGGGTGGGTCTGTGCAGCAACCCTGCCAATGCCCAACATCACACTTTCATTTTGAAAGCTGAAGTCTCTCTTCCTGACTGCACAGTGCACATCCAGTTGGCGTGTCCACCAATGCTTGGCTGTGCTGGTTGTGCACACAGTGGGACAGAGCTGTGAATGCAGGAAAGTCCTGCCCAATCCGGGACCGTTGAGAGGTTATGCTTTAAACAATTCAGGCTAATATTGACAGGACTGTGTCACTAGAGGGAACAGCCAACTAATAGGTAGGACAGACACTAGAGCAGTGTAGTGACACAGATAGATGGTCAGAGTAAATAACAGGCAGTTGCAAAAATCAAAAGGCTGTTGGTCAGACAAGGTGCAGATAAACAGGCTTCAATAAAGTCCAGGTTCTAAACAGGTAAATGGGGCAATGACTAACAGCAGCAGAGACAGCAGCCTGATGATTAGGATAAGCACGGACAAAAAAAATCACAGGAGTTAGGCAAGGTTCACACTGGTACAATGTACGCTTCGATTTTGGGAGCACATGTTGCATGACGTGTGTAAATCAATGATTCCCTATTAGAGCCATCCTAACTCGACTGACACAATTTGGTCTGACTTTGAAAAAGTTTCCTGCACTACTTTGGTCTAACTTTGGTCTTACTTCAGCCTATTGAATATCATTCAATAGGATCCCATTTTGAATCAAAGTGGGATCCTTGTCTTAACCATCTACCAGGTCCCAACCACGACTTGTGACATCTGACAAAAGGATTACAGCAGCAGTAAAAGGAATTTATGTCACACTGGGATTGTTTTGATTGGCCAAAGGACAAGTCAGACTATCTCAAAGTCGGAGCAAAAATCTAATCTTGTTCATTCAAATCGGATGGAAGTAAGACTGAAGTAGGACAGATGTCACAGGACAAAGTAGGACGACAGTTGTGTTGTACCAGTGTGAACCTGGCCTAATCTACTCAAACAGAAGTTAAAAATTAGACTGACCTATGTCCAGGACATGAGTGGACAAGGCACAAGCTGAATGTCCAGGCAGTGAAACATCTTAATATTTCCTTATTCATCACCTGTTTTAGCCCCTTAAACTCCAAAGCAGTGTGCTGCACCTAAGTGCATCGCACATGGTTATGGGGTGCTATATCCAGTTACGTTCAGTAGGCAGTACTGTATGTGACAATGGGGATAGTTTTTGTGGCGTGGTCACAATATATGAAATCCCCCTTCCCTTTGCAGCTTAAGGAAGAGTGGTTGGGGAGCAGGAAAAACACAACTTAGCTCAGCCCTCAAACTTTCCACTTGCCTACTCCTTTTTTGCGAGTGAAAAATTGTTTCTGGTGAATGTGGGCTGCCTCTAAGCAGGGGGGGCAAGCACCACTGGCAAGTGGGGTTGTATGGGAGCTGTTCTTCCAGCAATCACCCCAGGGAAAGAGGGTGGAGGAAGAGGCAAATTAACCGGATCACAGATTGGGGATTGCCGACTATAACAGCTTACATTTGAATCGCCATCTGCTCATGGTCACACACAGCTTCGCTTCTTGACCTGGAGCCTGTGACAGACAGAACACATCCCATCATTGGACTGGCGTTAAGTTTGCAACAGTCGCCGGGTCAGGAGGTGGGGCAGTGTGTTACCATGAGTGGACGGCAATTCAAATGTAAGCTGTTATGGGGCAATCCCATCTCTGTGATGATCCATATGCCCGCTCTCTTCCTCTGCACAGGTCACGCTGCAACGATGAGCACAGATCATGCTGCAATGATGGGCACAGATGAGGCTGCATTAGTGGGCACTGGTCACGCTGCAATGATGGGCTCAGGCAAGACTGCAATTATGGGCTTAGGCGAGGCTGCAATAAAGGACTCAGGCGAGGCTGCAATGATGGGCTCAGGCGAGGCTGCAATGATGGGCACAGGTCATTCGGCAATGATGGGCACAGGTGAGGATGCATTGGTGGGCACAGATCACGCTGTAATGATGGGCTCAGGCGAGACTGCAATTATGGGCTTAGGCGAGGCTGCAATAAAGGACTCAGGCGAGGCTGCAATGATGGGCTCAGGTAAGGCTGCAATGATGGGCTCAGGTGAGGCTGCAATGATGGGCTCAGGCGAGGCTGCAATGATGGGCACAGGTCATTCGGCAATAATGGGCACAGGTGAGGATGCATTGGTGGGCACAGATCACGCTGCAATGATGGGCACAGGTGAGGCTGCATTAGTGGGCACTGGTCACGCTGCAATGATAGGCACAGGTCATGCTGCACTGATGGGCACAGGTGAGGATGCATTGGTATGCAATGGTCACACTGCAAAGATGGGCACAGATGCGGCTACATTGGTGGGCACTGGTCAAGCTGTATATATGGGCACAGGTGAGGCTGCACTAATAAAGTTGATGTTCATATTTATTTTTGTAACTTAATTCTGCATTAAACCTTTAAGTGTCTCATTTCATGAGATCATTTAGGAGGGCCTGTTAGGGGTGGAATTAGGGGCGGGGCAGGGTAGGGGATGGGTGGAGGAACTGGTGGCGAATAAGCATTAAGGCCTAGCTAGTAGCTCAGGACTTGAAATTTTGAGCCCTGACTTAGCTGCACGTTTTTACCGCCCCAACCATAAGTACAAACAACGTCTTAAATAGTCCACAATTTTATGTCTGCAGAGCATTTTGGCAACTAGCCCTGCATATTATAGTGATAGAGTAATAGAATGAAGGGAGGATTGGTCTAATGTGAAGCTCCAACACTACCCAGAAGGGTTGGATCTTTGCCTGTAAAAATGGCTCAGTATTTGGCTGGAACAAGAACATTTTAGAGGTTGCTTCATGTATGTTCAGCATACCTACAGTAGTAAGCCCTTCTCCCTATTGTCAGATTCTTCTTAAATTTGACCTCCATTTTTTAAGCTCTTTCATGATGGCCTTCAACCCTTTTATTTTCTTAATCATCAATAAGGTATTGTGGAGCCATAATGTAAAAAAATGCAAGAGAATATTTTTTACTTTTTGCTTCAATAAATATCCCCCCCCCCCAAAAAAATAAATAAAATATATATATATATATTATATATATATATAATGTATATATATATATATATATAATGTTTTTATCAGTTTAGGTCAATATGTAGTCTTCTACATATTTTTGGTAAAAATAATAAGCTGATATCGATTGGTTTGCGCAAACGTTATAGATTAGCGTCTACAAAATAAGGAGAAGTTTTATGGCATTTTTATTATTATATTTCTTTTTACTAGTTTTTTTTTTTTTCCAAGAGTTTATTAAAGATCTCGTAGCAAATCATACAGTAGTACAAGAAAACAAATAGTTGAACAAAGATTGCGGACGCAGCCGCATCATAACAAGGCGCAAGTGAACAGTAGTATAAACAGTACAAATTATTGAGAGATACAGGGATCGGATTTGAACATGGAATCAAAACATACAAATAAGAGTAGTTCGCGATGTAGGGAAGGTCACGGTTGTCACTCGGGGTGGAACGGGGAGCGAGTGGAGGAACCTGGGGGTGGGGCGAAGAAAATGGGAGTGGTCTTGGCATGAGTGTTTAACTGGCTTCCCCACCGACGGTTGGGTGGAGTGATAACTTGGGAAGTTGCCAGGACGGGTTAGAGGCCACATGGGGTAGGCCGTCAGACCGTATACGGTTGGCATGTCTTTGTTAGTCCCATTAGATATCAGCTGTTCACAGCAGGCGTTTGCTAGGGGGTGTATTGGAGGTCTGAGGCATAGGGATAGGGGAGTGGAGGAAGGGGGGCTTTCCACTCAGAAACCTGACAGGTATGAGGTGGTAACTCAGGAGGGGTCAGTTGGTGGTGAGAGCAGAACCACTAGGATATCGAGCGGCAGGGTAACTTGGAAGTGTGATCAGCATTATCAGTATTTTCAGTGTTTTCAGTGTCGCACCGCCCCTCTAGGTAGGTAGTTAAGACATTATCCGCTTGTATTCGTCCGTGGTGGTGAAGTGTATCCAGCATGCCCATTGTTCCGTGAATTTTGTGGGCGTATCTCTGGCTTGGTGGATTAGGCTTTCCATCTCCGCAATATGGCCAATTCGTCGGAACCAATCCGCTACCGTGGGCGGGGCCGTCGCCTTCCACTTTGCGGGGATGCAGAGCCTCGCCGCATTCACTAAATGCATAGCTAGGGATCGAAGGTAAGACCTCGGGGCCAGGTGGGAATGGTGCAGTAAGAATTGCTCCGGCGTAAAGGCTAGGGAGAGTGTTGATATGTCCACCGTGATACGGTGTACCTCGCGCCAGAATTCGGTTAGTTTGGGGCATGACCACCAGATGTGTAAGAGGGACCCTCTTTCGGAGCCACACCTCCAACAGAGCGGGGAAATGGCGGGGGAGATAGCGTGGAGTTTCGTCGGGGTCCGATACCATCGTGAAAACAGTTTGTATGCATTTTCTTGTGTGTGCACGTTCACCGTGCCTTTGTGTATGTGTGAAAACACCGTTTCCCATTCTTTGTTCGTGAGATCAATGGATAGTTCTGTTTCCCATTTCTTGCTAGCCCAGTTGTTTTTCGGGGTGTCATCAGGGAACAACAGTGTGTACACAAAAGATAACAGGTGCGATGCTGGGGTAGCGCTCGTACATATTTCCTCAAAGGGCGTGAGGGCACGGGACCAGGGTGGACGTGGACGTGGAGATTCTAGGAAATGTCGCAGCTGGGCGTACGTCCAGAACGGCAAGGGACCCGATCGCATCTTAGATTGTAGGGCTTCGTAAGGAATGATGCGATCGCCGGCATAGAGGTGAGCCGCTCGGACCTGTGAGTGAGGCCAGATGTCTGTTAAAAAGGCGGGTGTATGACCCGGATGGAAGTCGGGGTTTAGTCGTAGGGGGGTCATTGGTCCAAGGCAAGAGGAAAGTCGGTACTTGGTGCATGCAGTTTTGAAGCTAGCTAGCGATAAGTGGGTGTGTCCGGCAGGAGGGAGCTAGCGATAAGGGGTGTGGGCAGAGGGAGGGAGGGAGGATAAGTGCCAGCGGGAGGAGGGAGGGAGGGAGGATGGGAGGAGTTTGTGCCAAGGGGAGAGAAGGCGTGCTCCAGGTCCACCCATGCTTTTAACTTGGCATGGATGTTCCAGTCGGCCACTCTGGACAGGTGGCATGCAAGGTGGTACCTGTCAACGTCAGGGAGGCCTATACCACCCTTCAGTTTCGGAGTTGTTAGTTTGGCATAGGACAGGCGGGGGCCTTTCTCGTTCCACACAAATCGTGAGCATGCTGCTCTGTATGTAGAGAAGAAAGCTTTGGGCAGCCTAATAGGGACTGTTTGGAAGAGATATAGCAGGCGGGGTAAAACGTTCATTTTAATTGCTGCGGCTCGACCAAACCACGTGAAGAGGCCTGTAGACCAACGTTTAAGGTCAGATTGGATCCTTTGCAACAGTGGTAAATAGTTGGTAGAGTATAAGTCCGATAGGGATTTCGGGATTTGGGTGCCTAGGTAAGTAATCGAGGTGTCTTTCCATTTGAAAGGGAAGTTCAGTCGACATTGGGCAAGCAGAGTATTGGGGAGGGAGATATTGAGGGCTTCAGATTTCGCGAAGTTTATTTTGAAGTTGGACAGGGATTGGAAAGTGTTGAGATCTGCTAGTAGGTTCGGAAGGGTTGTGATGGGGTCTTTCAAAAAGAGGAGTACATCATCAGCAAAGGCTGCGACTTTGTACGTGCGGCGTTCGACTTCAATCCCTTTAATGTTAGGGTTAGTCCTGAGGCGTCGTAAGAAAGGTTCAAGGGAGAGGACGAAAATGAGTGGGGACAGTGGGCAGCCCTGTCTGGTCCCGTTGGTGATGGAGAAGGCATCCGACAGGTGGCCGTTGACCCGGACCTTGGCGGTGGGGTTTGCATAGAGTGCAAGGATAAATTGGAGCATACGTTGCGGGAGACCCAGAAAAATCAGTACTTCCCGCATGTAGTCCCAGGCCACTCTGTCGAATGCCTTCTCCGCGTCAAGAGACAGCAGGAACCCCCTCTGTTTTTGCGTCGTGATCCAATGGTGGACGGAGATGGCCTTGAGGGTGTTATCCCTAGCTTCCCTGCCGGGGATGAAGCCTACCTGGTCTAAATCGACCAGTCCCGGCAGGAGAGGCAGGAGACGGTTTGCTAGGATCTTGGCGTACCATTTCAAGTCAACGTTCAGTAGGGATATAGGCCTATAGTTCGTTACCAATAAGGGGTCCTTTCCGGGCTTAAGGATCACTGTAATGTGGGCAGTCAGTAGGTCACGAGGAGGGGGGGCGGCCGAGGGGTCTAATGTGTTAAAGGCTGTTACAAAGTGGGATATGAGCATGGGGGCAAAAGATTTGTAGTAGACCACCGTTAGCCCATCGGGGCCCGGGCTTTTTCCGGGTTTCATTTGTTTTAGGGCAGCTTCGGCTTCTGCCACCGTCAAGGGGGAGTCTAGGTCAGCTGCCAGATCAGGTGAGATGGGCTTGGGACTGTGTTCATTCAGGAAAGCTTTAATGTTCGCCTGTCGCACGCGGAAGTCATCTGGGGAGTCTGATGGGTGTAGGTTATACAGCTTAGTGTAGTAGGTGACGAACTGTTGCGCTATGTCAGGGGGAGAGGATAGCTTCCGACCTGAAGGGTCCGTTATCGAGTGAATGGTGGTTGACGCTTTTTTTGCCTGAAGAGCCTTGGCCAGCAGGCGTCCCGACTTGTTACCAAATTCGTAAAAGACCCGTTGGGAAAGAGCATACTTGCGTTTGATTTGTTTGTCTAACAAGTCTAAGAGCTCCTTCTGGCAGATTGAAGCGTAATTAGGGAGGAAGTCGCCAAGGATGTCGTTGGATATGTGTGCTTTTCAAGTCTATGTATCCGATGGCGGTGATTATCCGATGGAAATGGTTATCGTAGACGCAAGAACGCTCGTTTATGTGTCGTCTATGTATTCCGCCGCTCCGTTTGGCCGCCGCTGTCATCAGTACTCCGCGGATCACACATTTGTGTGCTTCCCACGTTGTGATAGCTGAGGTGTCACCTGGAGCGTTCTCCAGAAAATAATGAGATATACTTTGTTGTACATCTGCTAGGACTACTGGGTCAGTGAGGAGCGAGGGGTCTAGCTTCCAAGAGTACGTCGAGTCGCGCCGTGCGGGCAGGGTGATTGTAAGTGATATCGGGTGGTGGTCTGAGAGAAACATTGGGTCAATAGAGGCTTTACTCAGAACAGGCAGGTCTGCCTGTGATAGAAAAAAGTAGTCGATCCTCGAATACTTCTTGTGCGGGGGTGAGAAGAAGGTGAAGTCTTTATCAGTAGGGTAGAGAGTACGCCAAGTATCATGTAGAAGCAGTGATTGGAGGTGGGTTTTAATGATTTTGAGGGTAACGTATTTGAGGGAGGAGGTCCCGGTGGACGTGTCGAGCAGTGGGTCCAGGGGTACATTGAAATCTCCCCCTAAAACAAGCATTCCTTCCTGGAAGGATGCCAAAATCGTGGTGAGGTTGTTGAAGAATGAGGCTTGCCGGATATTTGGGGCGTATATGTTGGCTAGTGTGACTGTCCTGCCGTACATGGATCCCTTAACAATGACATATCTGCCGTCGGCGTCCAATAGCGTGTCCTTAAGCTGGAAGGGACAAGTTTTTGCTATAAGGATGGAGGTTCCCTTAGACTTAGAGATAGGTGTTGTAGCATGAAACACCGTGGGGTATCTGAAATTGTGTAATTTCGGCGTTGTGTCCCTGCGAAAGTGCGTTTCCTGTATGAAAACGATATCCGCCCTGGCACGGTACATAACCTGAAGGAGTTGCGATCTACGTTCAGGAGTGTTAAGCCCACGGGCATTGAGGGACACTAATTTGAGCTTGGGTGTGTCTGCTTTGGAAGGAACGGGAGCCATTTTGTCACCGGCCGCTCCAAAGCGGAGGCAGAGGCAGAGAGGTTGCGGAAGGTGCGGCGCGACACTGGAGTGTAGTGAGTGTGGGGTATTGGGGTATGGGTGTCAACAGCAGGGGGAAGCGGGTAGGGAAAAGACCCGTCTTCGACTATAACAGGTGTAAGTGTGGGGGGGGGGGGGGACAAGGGGGGAGTGACAACAGTTGGACTATGGTTTGAGAGGATATTAATCCGTAGATCGGTGAGGATTACCTCACTGGTCTATTGCCGTGTAGTCCAGCTACCGGAGTAATACCGGAGAACGTCAGTGGTGTGTTTACTTCCCGTGGGAAATGTGACAGAAGAGGAGGACAGGGCCACTGTTGGGAGGGCGTGATTGTCTCGGAGGAGAGTTTGGGGAGAGAGGTCGGCAGACCAGTAGCCTCTATGGTAGGAGAGGGTAGGAGATCATCTTTTGTCTGTTAAGGGCAGAGATTAGAGTCGTTCGGTAGCCGAGGTTCAGCACGGTGGGTGTCGAGGGAGAGCGGATGTCAGAGCCGGAGACCCCCTCGGGCCGCGGCACCTAATGTACCACCACCAGAAAGGGCCCCCATGGCCGTGGCATCAGGAACCCAGCAGCCAGGAGTTTACTTGCAGTGGGCAGTCACCGTATGACTCATAACAGGAAACGGCGGTCGCCGTTCACAACTGAGAAAGGCATCAAAACTTGAAACTTTACAACTGTAGTACGTTAAAACTTTAAACCATTAAATCGGAGGTTTACTTGCATTCTGTCAGCACTGCAGCCGTATAATTTTGCAGTGTCTCAGGGTTCTTAACAGGTATCCCCAGGAGGCTAGAAGTGAAAATGAGTGGGTCCATACCGATTTGGCAGAAAGGAGGGATAGGGGGAGGAAGGGGGAGGGGAAGGTGAGGGCGAGGTAGAGTTAAAGGGAGCGTGGAAGTGGGTATGTGGGAACGTGGGCAGGAGGTTTGAGGCTTGGTAGGAGCATGTGGGATTGCGTACACAAAGTCTTAGGAACCATGCGAGGTCGCTGGCGCAGCGTGGGCTACATTCCATCGGGATGGGCAGGGGGAGTGACACACAGCGGTCTTGCAGGCAGCCAGCCCCTCCCATCGGGGGTAGAACGGCACGTGTGGGCGGAGGCAGCTGCTTAAGAGTGTACCTGGAGCGGTAGGATCTACAATACATGGGGGGCGGAGGCACAGGCTTAGGTGGGGGGTGGAGCGGAATATGCCTGAGACTTAGGGTGCTTTGGTGCATAAAGCTGAGCTGCGAGCAGCCGGAGGAGAGCAGTGTATTGCTAGTAGGAGTGGGGTTGAGGAAGTGCGTATAAACACAAAGATATAAATGTGCTAAACATTAAATCAATACACATACGAAGAGGTCCATGTATACTTAGCTGTCCATGGTATGACACTGCCTCCCGTAGCGGACCGTGGCTGTGATGCATGTCTCTATTGCGATCGATGGGGGGCCATTTAAAGGCAGTCCAATACAGTAGTGGAGGAGCGACAGTCATCTGGGAGAATGCAGACTCATGTGTCAGATGTTGGTCCAGGCGGGTCATCGGGATTAATGGTCCAGTGAGGAGCCTCATCAGGAGAGTGTAGAGGGAGAAGGGGCAAGGGAGAAGTCCCGGGCTAAGGGGTGGAGGGGGGTCTACCGCTGCAAGGTACAGGGAGAGTCTGCCAACTGGGTCAGCCAAACGGTGGAATCCGTGGAAACGAAGCATTGAGTTAATGGGGTGGAGATGTAGACTACAGCGTACAGTGGTATAAGGGAGTCTTTCAGAGGCGCCTAAGAGTGAGGGAGTGAATGGTCTGTGCAGCAGGAGATTAGGTTTCAGGATTAAGTCTGCGCCCGTTAGGGAGTGGAGAAGGTGATTGAGTAGGTGGTATAGGAGTGAGGGAGGTGTTGGAAAGGGAGCATATTCTGACCTTCCGGTATGGACCCATCTGGGGAGATCCGTCTATCCTCAACGGCCTCGGCGTGCCCTGCGTGGAAGCGGTGCTGAGTGCGGGCTTAGGGGATGTCTCCCATGTTGAGAGGCGGCTGGCAGGAGCTCCCTGTCGGAGGAAGGCGAGCGGCGTCGTCTGTAACGGGAGGATTGCGCATCCATCGATTCCTCTCTGGGGGGTCTGTGATTCAGGTCCGGTATGTCAAATTCGGCATACCAGTTGGGAAGGCTTACGACCGGGATGTCCATAGCCCGGCAGAATTCGTCTAGTTCTTCCGGGACCCGGAGGAGTGCTGAGCGTCCAAGACGCGAGGCGGAGAGGGCGAACGGGAACTTCCAGCGGTACTGGATTCCCTGTGTCCGGAGAACGTCTAGTAGCGGGCGGAGGTCCTTACGGTGGCGGAGGGTGATGGCGGATAGGTCCTGGTATATCTGGATCGGGCGACCTTCACGTTCCAGCCCGGGCTTTCCACGCGCCTTCCGCAGGATATCTTCCTTCGTCTGGAAGCTCTCCAGGCAGCAGATGACATCTCTCGGCGGGTCCGCATCCTTGCCACGCGGCCGCAGGGCTCTGTGGATTCGTTCCATTGGGATCGGCGTTTGTGAAGGCCTATCCAGGACCTGGTTAAAGAGGTCCGTTATCGCAGGTAGGATGTCATCCGGTTCCACCGATTCAGGTAGGCCCCTTATCCTCAGGTTCCGTCTGCGGCCCCTATTATCCAGGTCTTCCACGTGTCTTTGGAGGTCCCGGAGCTGTAGGGTGTGGGTGTCCAGTTTATGGCTTGTTTTCCGTAGGGCCGTTTGATGGTGAGCCGCGGTGATCTCTATCTCTTGTACCCTAGTGGAGATGGCGCGCATTTCGTGGCTGAGGTCTGTAATGGCTGCAAACAGTGTATTTTTTATATCAGCAGCCACGGCATGGAGATCCGAAAGGCTTGGGTGTACAGAGGATCCTGGGGCACCGGCACCTAGATTGGGTGGAGATAAGGCTGCTGGCGTTAGGACGATGTCCGACTGAGCAAGGGTGGGTGCCGATGCGTGAGGCGGCGGCGCCATGTTGGATCTTTGGGCCCGGAACATGTCCGGTATTTGCTGAGCCATCCCACCGGTCGTGTCCCTCGGGGATCGCGATCGTGATGCTGAGGAATGTCGGGAAGAGGTCCCCATCACTTGGGGGGGGCGAAGCTGTCACTTGTCTCCTAGAAAGGCTAATGAAAGGCTGCGGTCTGTCGGAGCTCAGGGATTAGGCGTCCATCTTCTCTCAAGGCAAGCCACGCCCTCCTCTTTTTACTAGTTATGGCGGTGATCTGCGATTTATATTATGACTGCAACATTATGGCAGACACATCGGACACTTTTGACACCACTGTCATTTATACAGCGATCAGTGTTAAAAAAAAATGCACTGATTACTGTGTAAATGACCCTAGCATGGAAAGGGGTTAACCACTAGGGGGCAAGGAAGGGGTTAAGTGTTCCCTAAGGAGTGATTCTAACTGTGTGGGGGCTGGGCTACCTGTGACATGACACTGATCACTGCTCCCGATGACAGGGAGCAGAAGATTAGTGTTATCTGTCACAAGGCAGAACAGGGAAATGTCTTGTTTACACAGGTATCCCCCTTTTCGGCGGGCTGCCAGTGCGCCCGCCGCATGGCTACTTAAAGGGGACTTACAGGTACAGTACGTCCATTTGCCTACCGCTGCCATTCTGTCGATGTATATCGGCATGCATCGGTCGGCAAGTGGTTAATTGTGGTATTTATCAGCTTGATTAGTGAGGAAGAAATTGATAGTTAATATACACCAGTGTGTGGTTAGGTAATTTTTCTTTTATACTACAAAAAAAAAATACTACATTGAAAACAGTTAGGTCAGTAGTGTTACCTTGCAATTTCATCAAGATTTTTTACAGTTCTGCAAAAAGGCCTCAAGCTTCAACAAGGTCATGTTAAACAGATGTTTTGCTGTTTATTTATCTGACATTACAGAGCGTATCTCTAACAGGGCATTTCTGGATAGCTGACTCCCCTTTTGGATGCTTAGAATCCCATTTCTAAGAGCTTTCTTCATCTTTTTTCATCTACAGCTATAGCTGCAATTTAGCAACATTGGAACTTTTACTGAATTGTCCAGTGATTTGTAAGGCCGCGTACACACGACCAAATAAATCTGTTCAAATCGGTCTGACAGACCGATTTGATCAGATTTGTCTGCTGGGCTGTTTTGGTTTGATCGCTGTACACACGATCAAACCAAAATCCCTGCCGGCAGACAGCGCGGTGACGTGGCGGTGACGTTGACGCCGCCACATCACCACACCAGGAAGTAAAACACTTCTGCGCATGCGTCCAATCTATTCGACGCATGTGCTGCAGATATGTCTGCTGGTTAGCGTACTAACCAGCAGACATATCGGTCCGACGGGTTCCCAGCAGACAGATTTTAAAGGAGGCTTTAAAATCTGTCTGCTTGACAAATCCGTCTGCTCGCCCGTACACACGATCGAATCTGTCAGACCGTTTCCAGCAGATAGATTTGATCGTGTGTACGCGGCCTCAGACCGTTTCCAGCAGATAGATTTGATCGTGTGTACGTGGCCTAAGAGGCCAAAAGAATGACGGTATATTTGTGGACCGCTTTGAAAGTCCCTTTGAGTCTTAACAAATTCAAAGAAATTTCTGTAAAGTGATCTGAACAGAAGGGATGTAAAAGTTCTGCTGAAAAACAAGATTTCCAGGAACTGGGCTGCCGGCTGGAGAGCATTGAATCTAAAGTAGATGACACAGTTCATAGGGTGTCCCAGAACTCTAACGTGATCACTAACTTACATGATCGCCTTGAAGAAGCCTACTCTAAAATCGACGATCTTGAAAATCGCGCCAGGCGCTATAATTTTCATATCAGGGGCATTCCTGAGAATATAAAATATATAACATCTGTCGCTCACTCACTAATACAAGCCGCAGTGCCTGATATTGATGAACTTCATATGGAACTAGATCGTATACATAGGGCTCTGGTCCCTCTGAAACCTGATGGCCCCCCCAGAGATGTTATCGTGAAACCACATTTTTTCCGGATTAAAAAAGCAGTGATGCGCCACGCTAGAAAGAATCCTGATCTGGAAATTGATGGTATTAAGCTCCAAATATTTGCAGGCTACTATCCAAAAGAGGCGTTCCTTTAAACCTTTGCTGCTGCCGCTGATACAACGGAACATTCGCTACAGGTGGAACTACCCCTTTAAGCTTCAATTCACCTTTAACAACAAGACTTACTCTCCTTCTCTTCATTTACTGAGGGTGAATCGATTTTGCTGCAGCTGGGCTTTATTTCCCATAGTCCTTCATCTCGGAACAAGCCCGGAACCAGTGATCTCCCTCCAACACTCTCTCCTCTTTGGTCGATGAAGCCGACGAAGACACCACCCGCTTCCTCTTGTACAACTTGAGGACTTGTTGCAGAATGCCTGATTGTTTTTTTTTTGGAGCTGCGGATTCTCAGTGGTCCTGATAAGGGACATTAGCCGTTGCCTGTCCACAACCCTCCCCCCTTTTTTTTCTCTCTTTTTTTTCCCCCTCTTACTGATGTGGTGTGTTTTTGCTGCCTAATGGCTTTGAAATTTTTATTTTTTTTCTTTCTTTTTATTATCCCCCCCTCCCTTTTTTTTTTTTTGTTTTGTTGTTGTCGGACATTCTCATATTAATATACATGCTATTATGTTATACTTATATGCTGTTTTATTTTATGGTCTTATGTGTTTTCATGGGCAGAGCTGTGGGACCAGACAATGTACATGTTAGTATCTATAAGTTTCTTTACTGCCGGGGGGCGTCTATGCACTCTCCTTATTCGAAGGTCTCTTCCCACTACTAGTTTTTGGTGAAGACTCCTCCGTGCTCTGAGCTTCAGCTCTGAGACACCTCGTGTGTTTATTTGTTACTATCCATGGCTTTCTACTTTTTTTTTTCCGTGGTACTCAGCGTCGGGAGTTTCCTGGCCCGATTGTTTTTCTGATTCTTTTCTTTCTCTGTTTTTGTTTTAACTTTTTCTGTCATTGTCCTTTTCTGAGGGTTACCTGGAGTTTCTCTTGGCATTCCTGGATCCTGTGGGTCGTGAATTGGTGGGTGAGTTTTTTTGTTGATAATTGTCTGGCTGCTTCCTATGCCTAGTTTAAAGTCTACCTCCCAGAATATTCGGTTACTTTCCCATAATGTTCAGGGATTTGGATCACCAGCTAAACGGATTAAGGCCTTCACGCATTATCGATCTTTGGGGGAGGACATAGTTGCTCTCCAAGAGACGCACTTTACCTCCCTGTTCACTCCTCGATATCTTCATAGAGATTGCCGTGTTTGCTACAATGCTAATGCATCGGAGAAAAAGAGAGGTGTGGCCCTATGTTTTTCTAGATGCATGTTGTTCACTGAAACCAAAGTTCTTAGGGACAAGGATGAGCGTTATCTTCTAGTTAAGGGTCATCTGGGGGAGACATTAGTTACTTTTTTGATTTATTACGCTCCCAACGCAAATCAAACTGCATTTTTTCATTCCCTCTTAAAGCAGAGTTCCACCCTTAAAATCACTTTGTTTCATTACATCCAGCATACTGGCATCAGCGCCAGTATGCCGTTTTTTT
Organism: Rana kukunoris; assembly: GCA_029574335.1. Taxonomy (NCBI): domain Eukaryota; kingdom Metazoa; phylum Chordata; class Amphibia; order Anura; family Ranidae; genus Rana; species Rana kukunoris. Next base: position 136,516,759 of record CM056056.1, on the reverse strand, counting down.
TTTTTTTTAATGCACGTACTTACTTTATATAAAATCATTGAATTTCAGGCGCACCGTGGAATGTCGCCGCTATAAGGCGTCACGCCTTCCGGAAACAGCCGATTAGCATTCGGCTATTCTCGGCGAATGCGCACAGACCCAGGAGCTGACTGCGCAGGCGCCGTATATAGCCGCGTCACGCCCTCCGAAAAAACCCGAACTAGGACCGGCTATTTTCGGCGCCTGCGCAGTCAGCTCCTGGGTCTGTGCGCAGGCGCAGAGAAAAGCCGAATGCTAATCGGCTGTTTCCGGGAGGCGTGATGCCTTATAGCGGCGACATTCCGCGGTGCGCCTGAAATTCAATGATTTTATATAAAGTAAGTACGTGCATTAAAAAAAAAAAAACAGCATACTGGCGCTGACGCCAGTATGCTGGATGTAATGAAACAAAGTGATTTTAAGGGTGGAACTCCGCTTTAAGGTCCATGGCCCCTGAGTTTGAAGGAGAGAGATTTTTTAGCGGGTGATTCTAACTTAGCTTTAGATCTTATTAAAGACAAATCTCATTCCGCTGGCCTTCGAACCCCTCCCAAACAGAGTCACAAATTTGCACAGCTGCTCTACCATTATGATTCTGTGGATGCTTGGAGGGAGGCTAACCCTACCTCTAGAGATTACTCTCATTATTCCAGGGCACATGAGCGCTACTCTCGCATAGACCACGTGTTTCTCCTCTCGGGACTGCTGCCTAAATTGAAATCTGCCAAAATATTTTCTACCTCTTGGTTGGATCATGATCCGGTTGTGGTTCAGATTTTGGACCTCATCAGCAAGACTGCCATCCCACATTTGCGATTGAATGAATCTCTGCTTGGGGACGAATCTCACTGTCTTGAGATTTTGAAACCATTTAAAAGCATATTTCGACATTAATGTCTCAGGTGACACATCCCCTGCAATTATTTGGGCCACGCATAAGGCTTCTGTTCGAGGAGCCTTTATCCAATTATCCTCTAGACTCAAAAAAGCTTGCACTGAATTGATCTCTGCCAAAACTAAGGAATTTGACACTTTGACTGCACAGCATTAGCGTTCTCCATCCCCTACTCTATTTAATAAATTGGAACAATCCCGTTTGGAACTTAAAATTTGTCTCACTACTAGGGCCGAGAAACAATTACGCTGAATGAACCACAAATGTTTTACTTAGCGAGATCGTCCAGGCTCTTTATTGGCACACAAGCTTACCCCTAGACACTCTCACTTGGCGCTCCCTAAAATTAGATTGGCGGGGGGACATCTCCCGCAGGACCCCCAAAAGGTCCGTCAGGGGTTTCATGATTTTTATGCCGATTTATTAGGTAATCCTCGGGATGCTGATCCTCCATCCATCAGGGAATTCTTGGGGAATCTTTACCTCTTGCCCATTGCAGATGATCATAGAGATCTTATGGATCAACCTTTTATGAGTGAGGAGATTTGTACTACTATTAAACTGTTGTCGCTCCACAAATCTCCTGGCCCTGATGGGCTTCCTAATCTTTATTATAAACAATTTTCTGAACAGCTAGCTCCACATATGGCTTTATATTTTAATTCCCTGCGGGATGGAGGTGTGGTTCCTTTGGATGAAAACAAAGTATATATCAGTGTTATTCCTAAACCCGATAGGGATCCTACTGATATTCGCAATTATCGCCCGATTTCACTGATAAATTGTGATTTGAAGATTCTTACGAAACTTTTAGCCTCTCGTCTTAATACCTTCTTAGCACAGTACATTCATAAGGACCAATCAGGATTTATAGCGGGCCGTCAGACCCTGGACAAAATTCGTAGATCCGTAGCCCTGATATCAGTAGCGCGTTCCAACTGGGATGCACCGCTCACCCAGGAACTTTTACTCCTTTCCTTAGACCTTAATAAGGCCTTTGATAGTTTAAACTGGAACTATCTTTTTGTTACCATAGAGACCCTAGGATTTGGCCCTGTATTTCTTTCCCTACTGAAAAAATTTCCATTAGAGGTCATAAATCACCATTATTTCCTGTTCGGCGGGGTACAAGGCAGGGTTGCCCACTTTCTCCTTTATTATTTACGCAAGCAATAGAACCCCTAGCTATGGCGATCCGTTCCCATTCTGACATTAATGGTATTTGTTGCGGCCAGCAGGAACATAAATGTGCTTTATTTGACGACGATGTTCTTATGTATATCACTAACCCCCAAGTAACGCTGCCTAATTTGCTGCCCTTACTAAATAATTTTTCACAACTTACCGGCCTGTCCCTGAATACTCAAAAAACAGTAGCACTTAATGTATCATTGCCCTCTACCGTAGTGCAACTTCTTCAAAATACATATAGTTTTAAGTGGGCTCCTCGCTCCCTTCCATATTTAGGGGACCAGTTGACTTCATCCATTGATACTATCTATAGGGCCAATTACCCCCCATTATTTAGACAACTTAAGGAGGACCTTCGCTGCTGGGCAGATTATTCACTTTCATGGTTTGGCAGGATCAATTCCATAAAAATTAAGTTTTTACCTAGGCTCCTTTATTATTTTAAAACCCTGCCGGTGGCAGTCCCGGGGGGAGACATGCAATGCCTGCAAGCCGAGGTCCTGCGCTTCGTGTGGGGTAGCAGGAGGCCTCGGATACAAAAGCGAACACTTTATACACCTAAACCTATGGGGGGGCTTGGTCTTCCTAATTTACAAACATATGTTCAGGCTGCCCAAATCGCCCAATTAGCCTACACTACAGCTAGAGGCTCAGTCCCCCTTTGGGTTTCCATTGAAGCACTTTCCTGCCAGCCGTTTACCATTGGATCCTTAATGTGGCTTCCTGGTCGTTTATCCTGGATCAGGATATTCAATCTTATTAATTCAGTGACGGGGGTAAACATTCGCAGATCTCCTGAAGCCGCTCTCTTTCACAAATTACCTGATGTCACACGCCCAAGAAATCTGTAAAATTGATTACCTGCATATTGTTGGTAGCGAGAATCATGATTGCTAGGCACTGGAAGCAGTCGGCAATTCCTCTTGACCAAGTTAAAAGTAAACTCAACTGGATTATGATTAATGATAAACTCTCCCATATGCTTTGTAATACAAAGAAATTTAACAAAATGTGGGATCCATGGATTGAATATATTTCGACCCCCTAGGGAACTCCGGGATAACACTCCTCCCCCCTCTTTTTTTTCCTTTCTCTCTCTCTCTCTCTTCTTCTCTCATTCTCTTCTTCTCCCTTTTTATTACTACCTTTTTCTCTCTCTTCAAGAATTTATTTTCTCTCTCTTTTCTCTTTTATGCAATACAGATATTTATATTTGGGGCCTGCTGTATACCCTATGTTTTTCGGTTGTGATAATTGGAAAATGTGTGTTATGGCCATATTTTCTATATCTTTGTATTGCTATGTAGATGGTCCAAAATTCCTTTTTTACTTTGTTCAACCAATGTGTCTGTCTACTTCAGGACTTGTTTTTCTTTATTAAAAAATACATTGAAATATAAAAGTTCTGCTGAAATGTACAGAGTAGGAACTTAACAAAAATGGATTACAGTACAATGACACTGTAAGGACAATCATTTCAGAGTTTTTCGAGACTTACATGTTTAATTTGCATCACGGTTGCACACAGGACCACTGTAAGAAATCATGGGCCCCCATACAGCCTACCCTCTTGGGCCCCCATTCAATCCCACCCCTGGGCCCACCCCTGACCTTACCTTGAAAAAAAGTGCAGGGTTGTCTTCAAGTGATATTTATCTTTCTCCAGCTTATTAGGTCCTCCATTCACATCTATGGAGTGGCAGATGTAAACAGATTTGTGTCTGTTTATGCCTGCCTATGTCCAATCTGATCCACCCCCCCCCCCTGCCTGAATTGGAGGGCAGTTGGGTGCAAATAGACAGCTAGTCCATTTACATCTGACCAACCATAAGCAATATAAACACAGACCAGAAATGTGCCTGCTCTGCTCAGTGGGGGATCAGCAGAGAGATCCTCACAAGTGGATTCTGCCCTGTGTAAAAGGGGTCTTATGATAACACACAGCACAGTAGGCTATGATCATTAGCATTATAATAACACACAGCACACCAGGTTATCATGTGCTAACACACAGGCAGCACAATCAGCAGGTGCTCTATAATGACTTTGTCACAATGTGTCACATGGCTGTTGGGTACTGACTTTGTTAACTTATAACCCATAAGTTAACAAAATCAGCACCCAACGCAGGTTTACACAGTCAGAGAGAGGACAGATATTCACCCCCCCAAAAAACGGAAAATGCATGTAAAACCACATAAAAAATGCAACACTTGCATTTTTGGTGCGGGTCCATCAAAGTCTATTAGCAAACCATGTTAAATGGACTGTAGTTCAAAAAGCAAAAGAGAACACATAGGTGTGATAGGGTGACCACGTGTCCAGGATTGCCCGGGACAGTCCCGCATTTTGCAGGTCTGTCCCAGGCACCTTCATTCCAGGACAAAACAGTGTCCCGGAATGAAACTGACACAGCCACTCCCCAAGCCAAACTAATGCCCCCAAAAAAGGCCGCCACATCACCGCTTTACTCACTGACAGTACTTGTCCTGGCCGGGAATGCCTAAAGGACACAGTCCCCGTCCCCTGCTTATGATTGGAGAAATCATAAATCCCCCTTTTGTGTCCAATCACTGTGATTCGTTACCCCACAAGCTGATTTTTAGGAAGGGGGGTGTCCCTGAATGGTAGTTTGGAAATGTGGTCACCCTAAGGTGTGAACCTAGACTTAAGGAGTAAACTGCAAGGACTCTCAATCTAAATAAGAGAAAGTAATATGAGCCCAGTAGGGACAAAAGTAGACACTTTCATTTCCCTTTCAGATAGAAAAGAAAAAGTAATAAATCACTTTATTCCAATTGTGATTTTTTTACTTTCGTTTTCTAGCTGACTGCATCCAGTAATGACAGGGTTACTCTGTTTGTGCCTATGCCGGTTACTTGGTTCTTGTGAGACTAACATATTTCTGATTTAATTCTATTTTTCTGTATTGTATATGATTGTTTTCGCATTATGCATACTACTTGGGAACTCGAGAAAGGGGGGCGAGGATGCCTAAACCTGTTCAATGTCTTTACATGCTGGATGAAATGCATTAAAAGCCAGAATCAAATAAGTTTCCTTCCCTTCATTTTAGAATTCATGGATTGATGATGATTGGGAGCCCCTTGGATGACAGTGCAGCTCACAACTTCATACATAATACAAAACACAGATTTGTCACTGCTAAAGTACTCCAGAGTTCACAATTTATTATAGTAGAGATCACGATTATGTGGTGGCTACAACATAATGCCATGTACAACATGGCTAAAATAAAATGTCATACAATGTCAAAATATAATATAGTGCTTCTATGTGGCATAATGACACAACAATTTAGGATATGGTGTTCTCTTTGTGACAGTTACTTAATATAAAAAAAATGTCACTAATATTATGTGGTGGTTTAGTGGGTGCCTCCACCAAAGTAATAGTCCTCGATGGTCTAGTGAAGGACAAATACCCTGTTCCACACAGCCGCACTTTATGTGTATGTACATGTAACCTGGACTGTAGCTGATACCTGAAACGTGTCTACCTCTGCTGTACTTTTATCTTTATGGAGACATAATAAATTTGGACTGATTTAAAGAGCATGTATGAAGTTGCGAATTGTCATTTATTCATTCATCACTTTGTTTTGGAATGTCTACCTTTGTTGCTGCTGTGCTATCCTTCTGCAGGTTTCAACTGAATATTCATTAATGCAGAAGTTCAGCAGCCTTAAAGGAGATTACTTTGCAATGCTCATCTATGAACTGTCTCCAGTGCAGGGGACAGCCATCTTGGCTGGGTCTGGTGACTGGCGAATGGCTGATGCAACAGAGCAAGAAGTGTGGTATGGAGGCTGCTGGGAAAAGGGGGAGCTCCACAAAGTTACAAGGAAGAGAAACAGATTATGGCCAACGTTTTCTAGAGCTTTAGAATGCTGTGCTGCCCAGAAGAAGAGTGCCAACGGGAGACTGCTGTTGCCATTATACTCTGTGCTATATGTGAGGGGACCAGGATCCTGAGTGGGGATAAATGTTTCACTTGCTACTACTACTGGGCACTAACAGCAAACAGTCAAAAAGTGCAGCGCAAGGAAATATCCTAGATATCAGTTGGGTGCTCAGGCTACGATGTCCTCACGTCAGCAAGTAATCAGCAAATTCCAATAGAAGAACACAACCGCCTTGATCACAGCTCAAACATTAAAATGAGAATCAAGAATATATAGAGACGGGGGACTCCACCCATCAGGCAGGCAATCAAACAATCAGCCACTGAAATCAACCTGTTGATTGGACAATATGCCACCAGATGGCCTGTGTAATGAGAGGATACACCTACCAGCTGTGCCGAAACATTAGCCCCTTGTACCCTTTTATGTGTACCTAATAAACCATTTACTAAGGATTTGGAGTGCTGGCTTCTTCTATTTGAATACTACTGGGAACTAGCTTGCATAAACCTGCATGAAAATGCCTGGAGCAGACAGGGTGACACACGGAAAATGGTACAGTCTCTGCCACAGACCTTCCCACAGATGGAGACACTTTTTGGTCTAGAATCCGCACAGTACAGGATTCAGCACCCAGGTCTGTCCAGAGTAACTTCAGAGTAACTTGAGACTGACAGGCGATCACCAGCAAGACTTTCAGTAAACGGTGCATCCTTCGATGCAGTTCAAGGCCTCCCTCACTTGAGACACCAGCCTCGTGCTCGGTCTTTTCCAAGATAGGTCCTTCATCAAGCGGCTTCCTCCCTCAGGGCGGACAGCACAGGATCACTTTCCAATGGGTAGACCCAATCTGCCTACTTGGCCTACTCAGAAGATCACAACCCCAGACCAACGTGGTCCTGGAGCCAGGATTACAGGAACATGCAGTATATATATATTTATATATATATATATACACACACACAAACTACAATACACTGCACCTAACGGTATCACCTGCCTGCCTGAAGTATTTTAGAAATAGTACACCCGGAACAGTCTGCAGTGAGATCAAGCTAAACTGTATACAGTGTAAATATATATATATACACACACAAAGCCGGGATGTATATATATCCACTTCCCGCCCGGCCAATAGCCGATTTACGGCCGGGAAGTGGTTATGAAATCGTGACAGGCCGTTCTCAAACGGCCTGCACGATTTCATGCCGCACGCGCCCGTGCGGGCGCGCAGCGCGGCGATCGGTGATGCGGGGTGTCAGTCTGACACCCTGCACCTCCGATCTCGGTAACGAGTCTCCGGCGGAGCCTCGTTACCACGTGATCAGCCGTGTCCAATCACGGCTGATCACGATGTAAACAGGAAGAGCCGCCGACGGCTCTTCCTCACTCGCGTCTGACAGACGCGTGTAGAGGAGAGCCGATCAGCGGCTCTCCTGACAGGGGGGGTTCGCGCTGATTGTTTATCAGCGCAGCCCCCCCTCGGATCGCCACACTAGACCACCAGGGAACTAAAAAAATACAAAAAAAAGGGCAAAAAAAAGACAAAAAAAAAAATAAGTCAGCAAAAAAAAAAAAAGAAAGGGGGCAGTAAAAAAAAAGATGCCAATCAGTGCCCACACATGGGCACTGATTGGCAACATTGATCCATCAGTGCCACCCCTCAGTGATCATCAGTGCCACCCCAGTGTCTGTCAGTGCCACCCCACAGTGCCAATCCATGCCCAGTGCCCACCTATCAGTGCCCACCTGTGCCGCCTATCAGTGCCCACCTGTGCCGCCTATCAGTGCCCACCTGTGCCGCCTATCAGTGCCCACCTGTGCCGCCTATCAGTGCCCACCTGTGCCGCCTATGAGTGCCCACCTGTGCCGCCTATGAGTGCCCATATGTGCTGCCTATGAGTGCCCAGTGCTGCCTATGAGTGCCCATCAGTGCCGCCCATGAGTGCCCATCAGTGCCGCCCATGAGTGCCCCATAACAGCGCCGCCTATCAGTGCCCATCAGTGCTACCTAATCGGTGCCCATCAGAACTACCTCATCGGTGCCCATCAGTGCCACCTCATCGGTGCCCATCAGTGCCACCATATCAGTGCCCGTAATTGAAAGAGAAAACATACTCATTTACAAAAAAATTAACAGAAAAAAATAAAAACTTTTTTTTTTTTCAAAATCTTCGCTCTATTTTTAGTTGTTGCGCAAAAAAAAAAAAAACGCAGAGGTGATCAAATACCACCAAAAGAAAGCTCTATTTGTGGGGAAAAAAGGACGCCAATTTTGTTTGGGTGCAGTGTAGCATGACCGCGCAATTGTCATTCAAATTGCGACAGTGCTGAAAGCTGAAAATTGGCTTGGGCGGGAAGGTGCGTAAGTGCCTGGTATGGAAGTGGATATATATATATATATACTACAAATACAATGCAGCTAACTGTATCGCCTGCCTGCCTAAAATATTTTAGAAATAGTACACCAGGAATGGTCTGCAGTGAGATCAAGCTAAACTGTATACAGTGTGTGTGTGTATATATATATATATATATATATATATATATACACACACAAAGCCTGGTTGTATATATATATATATACACTACAATACACTGCAGCTAACTGAATCGCCTGCCTGCTCAAACTAAATGAAATTACACTCTCTGTCTAAAGCCGGCAACACGCTACACAGGGTCGACATCCAGGTGGCCTTTTATAGTGTGGGGCGTGGACTTGACCCTCTGATGCATGTTCAACTCCAACATTGGGCTCATCCCTACACTCCACCTAGTGATTAACGATTCCCTTCATGATGACAGCAGTGCTTAGAGACTGGGTCACACCAAACCATAGAAATACAGAAAGGATATTTTGAAAGAAAAAAAAATACAGAAAGGAACTCCAGGCCAAAACCGAATGAAAGAGTTAAAGATAATTTTAATTGTTGAAAAAAAAGGCATATAAAACACAGCCAACAAGTTTTGGGGGCAACTCCACTCCCCCTTCATCAGAGCTCAACAAAGGATAAACCTTGAATGCACTCAGAGAAAACTGAGACTTTACAGATCTGTATAAGAAACTTTATTGGCTAACCAGTACTTTCCTTGTGGAGTAAGTTTGAGAGCAGTTGCTGAGCAGCAATGGGGGTGGAATTAGCCTTTAACGAATCTACTAGTGTGAAGGCCCACTCATACAGTGGCATGTGTAACTTACTGCATGCATTTGTTTCTTAAAACATTACCAGAACTGCCCTAATGAGATGAGGGATTGCACTGCCAGAATGTCTTTGCGTCTTTCTGTGGTCTTGACATCCTATCACATCTGTATACAAGAATCAATATTCCAATACCAATTACAGGGAATAAAATAAATAAACCTCAGCCTGAAGGAGGTGATGTCCTTGTTAAAACTTGACTGTAAAATTAACCTTATATCCTTTTCCCCACTTAATGACATTGCCCAAGTGTCACACAAAGTAATTCCAGTAGGGGAGGCTTGATAACCTTTCAGAGAGGTCAGGAGTGAGTATTCCACAAGCCTCTTCTGGTCTGAATTTGATTTATCTATGCCTGACAGATATGGATCCTTTCCGCAGATAAGTTTCCTATGGAAAAGAAAAAGACCTGGCTAACTACACGCGTCTCTCCAGAGCTCTTCCCTAGCCAGGCTGTTATCCTTTATTTACAGCATAAATTTCCTTGTGTTTACAAGAGCCACCCGCTTACAAATTTATGCTGTAAACCAAATCCCAAACTTGCTGTTGAGTTTTTGTCTGAGCTCTGATTTATGGTCAGAAGGGTTTTGAGCAGGTAAACTCAGCACAGCAGACACCCGTTCTGAGTTTTTACTCCCGCCTGTACATGTCGTATGATGCTTTCATAAAGTACAACAAGATAAAGCAGATGTTTCACTGCTGAGACACTGGAAATATGAGCATACCACATTACCAATGATTGAAAAAAGACCAACAAAATATAACAATTATGATAGAGTCTATCTAAGGATAAGGCATGGGTACAGTTATTTTGCTGCACCACACATACTGTTGTCTGGACAACGTGCACTACACCTCTACAGAACAACTATATCTCTATCAGGGTACTTCAACTTCATACTCTGCATTCCATTGTTTTAGCATGCTACTGTACATCTGTTGAGGTGGGAAGCAAAGTTAATATTTGTATTAAAGTGTATATATAGGGAAAATCTTTTTTTGTTATGGATACAGTTGTAAAGGTTCTGTAAAGTTTGTATTGCTGTCTTTGTCTCTGATCGGTAGATTCACACTCTATTTGTCCAGGGTCTTTCTGAAGGTGCAGAATGCAGCCTGGCTATTCCAGACCCAAATGAGGTGTCCAATCAGAGTGCAGAGCCCTAAGCGTTCCTTACTCATCTGGAACCTTTCCTTGATGCTAATACTGTCCCTGACATATGGGTGTCCCGTCCCTACACTACCCACATGCAAATTCCCACCAAAGCCAGGAGCAAGGGTCTTAAATAGACTCAAGATGGGTCACATGGGTGGCCAGCATCCAATCAGATTGCTGCCTCAATTACTCAATAAACCATAGAGGAACCATGTTCATCTTGACTTCCTCTCCCTCTGCACTGCCGTAGTGCTTGAGCACCACTTGCAGTGGAGACAACGTACTGCACCTGCCTACATTGTGACCATATTTACCGAGACAGAAAGCAAGGAGAATCTGATCTTTTAGAGTTGTCACTAGAACAAGCATTGAGGGTAAATATATTCCTATGGGGACAAATGTTCCCCTCTTTGGGGAGATTCTCGCTCATGTCCTGCTGAGCTTTCAGGATAGGAAGTGAACAGAAATCCAGACATAAACAGCAAAAAATACCAAAAAAAAAAAGTTTTAGGATTTACATACACCTTATACAAAAAACAAGAGGGAATACAGCATACTCAGGTAATTAAAAGTTTTACAACTTTACTTTAAAATGTAATTTATATAACCAAGCGGCATAAAACATACAAACATCTATATAACCCAAATATAATCAAACTGTGTATATACCGGCCGCGATAGTGATGTAAATCTGAAAAAATAAGCGTTACCGTGGAAGAAAAAGCAGCGACACTAACATGCGATATATTCATGTAAAACAAAATAAATAAAGGGACTAGTCACACTAATAGGATGAAAATTTGATCCTAAAATACCTTGCATCAAAAATAGTGTTATACATATACTAATTCAGATATACGTAAGTAAACAAAGCGACAGTTAATTATAGTCTCTAAAAATTGCAGAGAGTCTAAAGGCAGAGAGGCAGTGTCCACAAATAATAAGTGAATCAAATTGAAAAGTGATAACGATACAAGGAAGACGTTGTAAGTTTCCACAGCCACCGAAGGGGGACATGGGATGGACCTTGGGGACCAAGATGTCGGTATCGATGGACTCTTGACGTCCTTCTCACTCAATGGCCGCCTTCCATCCGCTGTGCTTAAAGATGCAATCTCCAAGAGAAAAAACTGAGAATGTGGGAGAATAAAGGCTGTTTTTCTGTACTCTCTAGGCTGCTCTCCCAATCAAGAATGTATCCTGTGCCTCAGCAGCTTAATTTGGGCAAACTGTAGCTTGCGGGACTTGGTTGATAAAGGAATAAAATAGCTCTCCTCAACAAGTCTCTCAATGGCCCTTAAAATGAGTCTTGCCGAGACCATAGTGTTAGGGCTGATTGTACTGGCCTTCTGCAGACTGCTCACCTACACCATACTCTGCAAAGGCATGATGGAGGCCTTGCTATGCTGCCAACAGGACCTCTTAACTGAATTTGTATGTGTATAACCCTATGTTTTTTTTTTACGAAAAACAAATCCACTTTGCACTACAAGTGCACTTGAAAGTGCAGTCACTCTAAATATAAGGGGTAGACATGAAATGAGGGGAAGCTCTGCTGATTTTATCATCCAATCATGTGCAAGCTAAAATGCTGTTTTTAATTTTCCTTGCATGTCCCCCTCAGATCTACAGCCACTGCACTTCCAAGTGCACTGCAAGTGCACCTTAAAATGCACTTGTAGTGCAAAGTGGATCTGCCTTTAGTAAATAACCCCCTATATTTCATGTAAGGTATTTTAGGATCAAATTCATCCTATTAGCGTGACTAGTCCCTTTATTTATCTATATAATCCAGTCACAATTAAGATCTTTTTTTTTTTAATTGAACGAGGGATGCAATGTCTCCTTGGTTAAAGCGGAGGTTCACCCAGATTAACAACTTTACCTTATCCCCTTCAGCACACTGCCGACATGTTCACTTGACAAATCTTTTTTTTTTTTTCTCTGTAAATCCCGTATTACTGCTGTTTCAAGATTGACTTCCGGGACTTGACTCCGCAGGAGTAGGCGTTGCTACTGTATTTTCCAAGCGTGCAATGAATCTTGGGAGCATGGGTGTTGCGGAACGCCGTACTAGGATTTCCATCACAACGGGGCGCGAACTTTCAATGACGCCACCCGTTGTGATGGCAACCATAAACCCCGCACATGCGCGGAAACGAGCTGTGAGATCAGCATTTATTGCATACAGTAAATCATTGCTTGTGGGCTTCAACATGCCCATAAGCAAAATGGAAACTGCCGTGCTCGCATTTTCAAAGTTCTGCTTTTGCCAGAAAACGGACATGGGATATTTCATGCCATCAAACGAGTGAGTATTTATTTATAATGAGGAAACCTATTGAATACCAGAAAAAAAAAGATTTGCCGCAGAACCTCCGCTTTAAGTTTTGACAAAACATAATACTGACATTATAGTTCATAAGAATGTATCAGGATTACATCAGCAAGTCTTTTGTGATAATAGGGTATGTTGCTGTCCATATGACAAGAAGCTGTACTTGTAGGCGATGATGGGATCTCACAATAACTCAAATTCTGTGATGTACAACTGTATAATAAACCTCCGTAAGCGCACAAGGTCACTCACAATTACAGAGACGACTACTAAACTGTTTACCAGATGGTATTATACACCCACTAAACTGAATGCAATGTTTCCTACGTCACCAAATACATGCTTTAGAGCAGGGGCCTCAAACTGGTGGCCCTCTAGCTGTTGTGAAACTACAAGTCTCATCATGCCTTTGCTTGTGGGAGTCATGCTGGTAACTGTCAGCCTTGCAATGCCTCATGGGACTTGTAGTTCTGCAACAGCTGGAGGGCCGCCAGTTTGAGACCCCTGCAACTCAATAGGCTCTTTTTTAATATATTTTGGGAATGTAAACATATTTCTAGAATCTGGTGACGGTTATAAAAGCTAGCCTCATCTATTTCAGGCCCCCAAATCCATCTTACGCTCCCTAATGGCATTCTATTCACAAAAATAATTGGTATGACCATCCTTCACGAGAGATTGATACATATTATCTGTGTCACCATACACTGGCTCATAGCATTCCATTGTTTACAGGGTATAGAGACATAATAGTTAACTGATTCCTTTTAAAAATGATTAAAAATAGATAAAAATCAATCATATAATGTACCTGTAGTTTCTAGTTTCGTTTTTGCATGTTATTTTTTTTTGCCACTGTGCTATACAGAGCCATAGAGCAGTGATGGTTTGGAAAACGAAACTAAAACTAGACACACAGTAATCACACCTCATTGAAGTTAGTGACCACAGAGAGAAAGCTCCCAGTACTGTGGTCATCAGGAAACAGACAGCCAGGGAGTGTGGAGATCAGAGAAGAATTACAGCAACTTGAGAGCAAAAACTAACAATGAGGACATGAAAACAGCACTGCATTAAGGTAAAGGAAGCTATTAACATAAAAAAATGACTTTACAAACCCTTTAATAACCCCCAGCATTAGTGTCAGTGGACGCATTAATAACCCTCACAATTGGTGCTAATGGACGCCATAATAATCCCCAACACATGTATCAGAGCACGCATGCATAACCCCCAGCATTGATGTCAGTGGACACATTAACAACTCCTATCACAGGTATCAGAAGAAGTCTGGGCTGCACGTCTGGTTGCTTGGAAAGCAGGCGGCACGGCGTGCGTTCCAGATACAGGAATTGACGGCGTGGTTGGCCCCTTATGGTGTTGTGGAGGAGAGATCCTCCTACACAGGCAATGTGTTATGCTGGGGACCAGCATTGTAAAATATTGGATACCCCTGGCTTCCTTTGACAGCAGCAATTCATTGGGTGAGTCCATCGGTACACTGTCTTATGCTAAGATCTTGGATGCCGGGAGCATTGTGATTATGCCTCACAATGATAGGATTTTGGGGCCGTCGCTACCCAACAGAGCGGTATCATTTTTAGGGAGGCTCACTCTGTTCAACGCGACATAGCTCCCAATACCATAGATCGTCCAAAGAAGTTGTCATTTTTTCCTGAAGCTAATGGATTTTATCCATGTCGCTCCTGTAACGTCTGTGTTGTTAACACCACAGCCAGACGCAAAATAGATTCTTTCTCTTTAACAGTAACCAATCGGGTATACTCTATGAAGCAGTTTACTACATGTTTTACTAGCTTCATTGTATACCTCATAACATGTCCTTGTAAACTTCAATATGTTGGGCGGACCATAAGATATGTTTCCATTAGAGTCAACGAGCATATAGCGAAAATCCGGAAGGGCTGCCCTAAACATACCGTTTCACGGCACTATCTTGAACATCACAACTCTGATCCAAGGGGATTATTGTTTCAGGTGATCGATAGATTCATTTTTTGGTTTCATGTTTTTTTGTTAATGCTCTGCATTTTGATGACCTCTGTTGTCCCAGTCTGGGCAGGCCAATTGGGGTCACATCTGCATTGCATTTCATTTTTTTTGGTGGTATGTTGTTCCCATTTAAGGTTTTGGATGGGATTCCTAGACTATTCTCTTTCCTTAAAATATTGGATGGATACATATAGGCTGGTCTCTTATTAGTCCCGGTTTTGTTTAACCACTTCAGCCCCGGACCATATTGCTGCCCAATGACCAGAGCACTTTTTGTGATTCGGCACTGCGTCTCTTTAACTGACAATTGCGCGGTCGTGCAACGTGGCTCCCAAACAAGATTGGTGTCCTTTTTTCCCCCCACAAATAGAGCTTTCTTTTGGTGGTATTTGATCATCTCTGCAGTTTTTATTTTTTGCGCTATAAACAAAAATAGAGCGACTATTTTGAAAAAAATTCAATATTTTTTACATTTTGCTATAATAAATATCCCCAAAAGATATATATAAAAAACATATTTTTTCCTCAGTTTAGGCCGATACGTATTCTTCTACATATTTTTCGTAAAAAAAAAAAAATCGCAATTAGCGTTTATTGATTGGTTTGCCCAAAATTTATAGCGTTTACAAAATAGGGGGTAGTTTTATGGCATTTTTATTAATATTTTTTTTTTTACTAGTAATGGCGGCGATCAGCGGTTTTTTTCAGTACTGCGACATTATGGCGGACACATTTTGACACATTTTTAGGACCATTGGCATTTTTATAGCGATCAGTGCTATAAAAATGCATTGGATTACTATAAAAATGCCATTGGCAGTGAAGGGGTTAACACTAGGGGGCGGGGAAGGGGTTAAGTATGTTCCTGGGTGTGTTCTAACTGTATGGGGGGGTGGCCTCACTAGGGGAAATCACTGATCTTCCGTTCATACATTGTATGAACGGAGGATCAGTGTTTCCCCCACTGACAGGACCGGGAGCTTTGTGTTTACACACATAGCTCACGGTCCCCGCTCTGTAACGAGCAATCGCGCGTGCCCAGCGGCGATCGTACCCGCCAGGCTCGCGCGCGGGCCGGCGGCGGCGCGCCCGCGCCCCCTAGTGGCCGCAAACAGAGCGGACGTATAGCTACGGGCTCTCGCTCAAGCGTGCCGACTTCCCGCAGTAAAATGACGGCGGGCGGTCGGCAACCAGTTAATATAATAACTGGTCCATCCCTCTAAGTGAAAATCCCACATGATTTTGCGCAAGATGCCCATACTGGAGTGCTCGGCGTATGTGACCTGGTTCTGTGGCATATAGGCTGTGCTTTCCATTGGGTTACATAATACAACCCTGGGCCATGAGTCCAGATATAAGTAGTATGTGTGGTGATGGTGTGAGGTCACTGCCGGCCGGTCCTGGATTGGCTAGTAGGGCTACAGAACGCGCCCCGCTTCCATCTTATTGGCGCAGGCTTCAGGGCACGTCTGTTTGGTGCTGGCAAGGGGTCATCGTGGAAAGATACTGGTTGGCTGGCGTTGATGTATGTCATGCCTCCGTCTCCTCCAATTGGTGCGCGCGCTTCTGTATGAGCACTGTACCGATCGGGGATATTTTAGATGCCCCTATATTTGGATTACTAATGCGATCAAGTCGCTTTCTGTGACCGTTGACCGGTACTGATATCCAGATTATGTTGCCTTTTGCTGTCAGTTCTCAATACAGTTTATACTATAGAATAGGTTCATAATACACCAGGGTGTCCCCGAACATACAAACCTTGAGATGTTCATTTGGTGACACGATATAAGGCATGTCACTATTCACATTTCGGTCCAGTTAAGTGATATTATGTACCCTTGTCTGGATTGCTATGGGACATGCATCATGTCAGTGTATGGTGTTTTAAATGTTATATTTGGTACTAAGGAGCAATCTATATGTAACCAATGAGCCTGTTTGTTTTCTCTTTTTGTATTTATTGTGCTGCAATGCATACTTGTTACATCATATCCTGTCTTAGGCACCACCCTGTTGGGGGAGGGCTTAACAGCCATTTTGTATATTTAAGCGAGCAATACGGGGGTGCATCTTTATGCCCCTGTTGAAGGCTTATGTGGCCGAAACGCTTCGGGTATCGCTACTGAGCACCCCATATTGCTATTTTATACGTGATCACTTTTATCTATGTCATAATTTTATGACTTTTATTTAATAAACCTTCATTGGTTTTAATTGACCTATGCTATTGGAGTTCCTTCTTTTTTCCATATTATTCATCCCATGGCTTATTGGAGCCTTAGCCGTATCCCTTGATTGATGACCTTGATTGAAGATCTAAGGCAGGGATCCTCAAACTACGGCCCCCCAGCTGTTGCGAAACTAGAAATCCCATGAGGCATTGTAAAACTCTGTCATTCACAGACATGACTAGAAATGATGGGAAATGTAGTTCCTGAACAACTGGAGGGCCATAGTTTGAAGACCCATGATCTAAGGACTACACCTGGAGCTCTCGGTTTTGACGCAGCACGCCATTCCAACATATCTGGTTCCTGCAGTCCATCTTCAGCTGGAGTTCCAGTCATCAACAACGGCTCTCCCCCGGTTGTAGTGGTCCCGGTTCCCAAGTACCACAATGCCTGAATGACTCTCTGCTGTACAGTATCAGAGTCCAACCCATCTGGTAAGCATGTTTACACCTACTTCATACCTTGATGTGATTGTGATCCTCATAGATCTCTATAGACAACGTGTACACCTGGTTTTTTTTTCACCCATCGGATGGCAGTTCATCTGTCTATTGCACCTATCTTCTATTGATGTCCATTCAACTTTAAGATATAGACTTTGGAATGTTTTTTCTTTTTACATTTGAGCACTGTATAGGCTACCTCACTATATGTGTTGGTAGTTCATGTTAATGCACTTTATTATGGATGTGGTTGCCTCACATGGTATCACGTATTGCTGAGTTTGAGCATATTAGCGCTACATTTTTTGTTCACTATTTTATTGGCTTTGTTTGTTTGTATGTAGCAGCTTATTTTTCCTTTTGATTAGCGCAGTTTTTTCTATATTATATATATGGACACCACCACCGATATAATATAAAGGCTTACCATCTACACATTTTTGCCAAGAGATAATAAAATATTTACAGAAATGTGAGGGGTGTACTCACGTTTGTGAGATACTGTATATCATGCAAAGAAATTGTATTGTAATGTACTGTTAAACAATCTTTTCAGATGCCCTTGTAGTTACGGTGATGAAGCAGCAATGTGCTGCGAAATGTGTCAAAATCAACCACTTTATCTTATACTGTAAGCATCTGCTGCAATTAGTTGTTTAATACCGTTTGGTGTCTTACCATTATGTGTAGCTATACCCCCTCAAGGGCCGCTGGTTAATTTGAAAACTACTCTCTTTTTGCGTCTCACCCCTATTTAACTAGCTCGAACCCTCCCTTGACACAGAAGCCCAGCAACCGTATTGTGACCTTTGTTTGACCTGGGGTCACAATAGCAGGCATGCAGCATGAAATGGTAAGAGACTAACAGTATTACCTGCTCCTGGGCGTCTCTTCAGATGAGAAAAACACACTTCACACAGTTGATATATTTAAACTTAAAGCGGAAGTAAACCCATCGATTTAACAGTTTCAAAAAGCAGTTAAATTTCCAGCATGCCGGGATTGCCAACTGTCACATTGGTTGTGCTCTCAACCAAACTGTCAACCATCCAATGGCTGGTGCCATAACTGATCACATGTGCAGCATGACGGCAGTTGAAGATTAAACATTGGCCAAGATGGCAGCTTCCTTGGCTGAAAATGGTAGGTGGTTTTACTTTAAAAGAATGAGTTTACTTGATGTAGACTAGAAGAACAGACACAAGTTTAAATTGCGATTAACAACAAGTAGGTAATGACACACAATGATTCTGCAAGGACCCTTGCGGGAATCAGTAATTAATGTTAGGAGGAAACAAAATAGGAAATCTAACCTAAAGAATGGTACCATTCAGTTAAACTAATGTAAACGTACAATATATGCTCGCGAGCTTCCCCTAGCGGGCAGTATTACAAACAGTTGAAGAAGTGTCTCGAGACCAAAGTCCACGTTGCGGCCGTTGGTGCACTTTAGAATTTGTAATCCAAAAGGGATAAACGATGAAATGAAGTTAGTCAAACAGGGTAATATAAATAGTAACGGTGGTGAACTGACCGCTCGTCAGCGTCAGTCACTGTGTATAACAACTATTAACTTAGAAGGCCTTAAAGCTTAGTCAGAGGCTGACACGTGTCTCCGGCTTAAGGGGTGGCACTAGATTGTCTATACCAAAGGGAAGAGCTGAAGATTGAGCAGATGCTCTCTCATCCGACCAGGCCGATCCGCCTGGGCTCTTCTCCAAAGCGTGCTGGTTAGTCACCATCCTGTAGCACAAGGTCTCTGATATCAGGCTCTCCACTGTTTCAGTTGTCAGCTGGATGGCCTCACCGATCTTCTGGAACACGAGCTAGGTACAGTGGGCTTGCTTCCCTCCAGCAGGCTGGCCTCCTGGCGACTCCAGGCCCAGGCTTCAGGCCTAACAGCATGGCTGTGCTGTTCTGCACAGCTCCGCAGAGGGAAAGATGCAGGTCTCAGGAGGCTGAAAACAGCCCCTCCCTGTCCTTCAGTAACCTCCCCCATAAGTCTGTGCAGAGGTGTCACATGTTCCAATTGGGCATGGCATTGTGGGAAGTGTAGTCTGTTTCTACTTAGTGTTAATGGAGTCCATATCTCCCGACACTTCTGAACCCACAATGCATTGCTTCTTAAAGGCATTTCAACATATTTACAAGCGTGAGTAAAGTTCCAGCGAGGGTTCAGGCCTGTCATTAACTTCCGACAGGGTGACCCTGCTACATATGTATTTACGATTGTAATTATTCGTAATGGTCGTCATTGATATATGTAATACAGTATGTTAAAATGGGTCAAAGCCGAATATATATATATATATATATATATATATATATATATATATTCAGCTTCACTCATTTTAGCTTCATTGTGTTACCTCACTTCTAGCCACACAGCCGTAAAATGTCCCATAATTAGTATTTGGGGTTTCTTCATCTTTTTCCTGTTTTCTTCCTTTAACTTTAAAGTGTAACTATACCCACAACAGTAAAATCAGTCCGTATATGCAGAATAGCATGCTTGTTATACTTACTGTGCAACTTAAGGGGTTAATCGTCTGCATTGTGTAAAAAGGCTGTTTTATCCTGTATGCACAGATCCTTCCTCTCCTGCACTGTCTACCTGGGGAAGGCCAGCTAATAAATGCAAAGTAGCACATGCTCAGTTGTGTCTTTTATGCTGGAGAGCACAGTTACTTCTCAGATAGTGGACAGCGGATGAACTATTTTCATATTATTAGGTTTAGTAACACTTTAAGTACTGTATTCGGTTTACTTCATCCTAAGGGAAGATCTGCAAATGAACTTGGGTCTTTGACTGCCGGCCTAGGCTAAGCCTTTAATTGTTAGAGCTTCCATGTGACTAAGGCTATATCCAAAATTGATATACACCTGTATCACTTGTTTTGGCCCATCTTATGAGGATAGCTACAGTTTATGCTGTTGGGGTATAGTGCATGTTGGGATTTCTGTATTCCTGGTTATATTCTCTATTGTTATGCTTTATCTTGATTGACCTTAATTTGTCGGTATACTCGGGTAATTAAAGAGCTGTAAGTATAATCTTGGTTTACCCTTAACCACTTCAATAAAGGGCACTTTGCCCCCTTCCCTCCCAGACCAATTTTCAGTTATTAGCGCTGTCGCACTTTGAATGACAATTGCGCAGTCATGCAACACTGTACCCAAACAACATTTTTATCATTTATTTTCCCACAAATAGAGCTTTCTTTTGGTGGTATTTGATCACCATTGTTTTTTTTTTTTGCGCTACAAATAAAAACAGACCAAAAATCTTGAACAGAATTTTTCTTTTCTTGTTTCTGTTACAAAAAACTTGGAAACTTGGAAAACAACCATGTTTTCACCTGCACTTATGGACACAGATGAGTCTGCACTGACAGGCACTGAAGAGGCAGTACTGAATGAGGTGACACTGATGATGAGGCACTTATATGCAGCATTGATGGGCACTGATAAGCAACACTGATGAGCACAGATAGGTGGCACTGATGGGCACTGATAGGTGGCACTAATGGGTGGCACTGTTAGGGAGAACTGATCAGGAGGCACTGGCAGACATCACTGATTCACTGATGGGCACAAAGTGACATCCCTAATGGGCACTGAATGGCAACCCTGGTGGTCATCCCTGGTGGTCAAGTGCGGGCATCCCCCCCAATCAGTAGAGCAGCCAATCGGCTCTCCTCTACTCGTGCCTGTCAGTACGCGTGAAGGAAAAGCCAATAAATGGCTCTTCCTATTTACAGTGTGATCAGCTGTGATTGGACACAGCTGATCACGTGGTAAAGAGCCTACGTCATAGGCTCTTTACTTCGATCGGAGATGCAGTGTCTCAGACTGACACACCAAACCACTGATCGCTGCGCTATTGGCTTATCCTGCTTGATGTCACATGATGCCCAGCCAGGATAACAGAACAACTTTCTGGCCGTCATTCTTCTATATGGTGGGCGGGAAGTGGTTAAAGTACATAGAAAGTATTACTTTACATCTGTTGATAAGGTGTAGCTGGTGGTGTCAGTGAGGTGAAGGCCTTGAATAGGGTTGAAATCGAAGCAGAGGACCTAACTTAACCAGCAGCTCCTATGGGGGTGGCACTACATTAGTAACAGCAAAACCAGCGTGAGCAATGATAAAAAAAAGGAGAATGTAGCCATGCTAAGAGGTTTTCATTTAAATAGTAATATAACGAGCTATACCCATGCATATGCTGCCATGTCAGGAAGGGTAACTACTGAGCAAAAGATTTTAGTGTATATTTGTATTGAATAGGGATTAATCAGAACATCAAGTTGACTGTTGACTGTGTTCTTATTAGGTAAATTCACCTCTCTGTTTGTCTTGATGACCATTGTTAGCAAAGCAGAAAATTATAGGATGACCAATGTATATACAGCAGTCACCAGATAAAGAGGTGAGGGTAAATGTTTCAATGAGAACACCAGTTCCAAACATAACAATCCAAGCGAAAATTCTCCTACTTCCTGTGGCATCTTCAGGAAGTGAAGGAAAATCTACCCAAACAGACTCAACCTGCAAAAAAATAAACTGATATGATTGAACCCTTCCTTAATCTATTCATTACTGCAGAAAACATTTTGGCATATACTGTACATATACACTTAAAATTTATTTACATTTATTTATTTTTTTTTATTATATAGTATGAATATTCCTCAAATGGATAGTTTAGAATAAAGGTTAAAGTCAGAAATTGAATTAATACTTTTGCCCAGCCTTTGCACAGTTTTCTTCCAGGAATTTAAACTTCCTCCCAAAAATATAATGCTTAATTAATGATGTCTGCCTAAACTGCTTGTAATGGTTTCTCATGGACAGAGGTCCTTTAGCAGCAGGGATCAATGCCTACAATTCTCTGTAACATTGTACACTATTCTCAATAATATTGCAGTGCTATAAAATGACATACAATAATATACATGTCACAATAATTATCACTATCTGACTTCCAATAACAGTCTGTTTAATTGTGTATTTATACACAGTAAATACACTGTAGCTGGCTATACTTCACAGACATATTTTTACAGTGTGCAGTAGCCTGTATTGTAACCCTTCACTCTGTCATCTCTTGACCACTCATTGTTCCAGCTACAGCATCGATGACTAGCATAATAATCATGGTTATACATCACCAACCTGAAAGTACCATCTCTTAAATCTTTTCCTGCAAAAGCCTTGGAGACTCAATTACTTTATTGACATGCAATCTTCATAAGGGGAGAAATATTGTTCATGTATAGTCACTTGCTTATGAAGACATATTATAATCCGTTATGCATGAGAGCTGCAGAGTCCTGAGTTGACAGTGCTAATTATAATGGTACATGATAGAGGGCTTACTGCATATTATTTGCTTATCTGCATTAGAGGTGAGGTAAGCTTATGACATCAGCAAGGCAGGACAATAAACTGCTGCCTATAGGATAAATAACTCTGTATGGTACTAAAGAGCACAAAAGGAATATTGGTATAAAGGATGATAAATCAATGGTCTAACAAAAACAACATGGCGGTGCTGACAAAATCACATCTGTGTGCTGTTTAAAAGACACTGCAGTTGTAACAGGAATGTCTTCAGTAGTACCCCGCCAGGTGCCACAAAAAATTATCACTTTGAAATTATTAAAGTGATTTAGTAATGTATTGTATATAATTAGAAGTAAACTAAAATGTGTATATAGTTCATAAGCCGATTCTCAGGATCCTAGACCACTACAGAGTGAGGGAGAAGAAGAAGATTGGGTAAATATATATATTTTTTTCCTAGACCTAGTGTCAGGAATCAGCGGCTAAAGAGTCCAGACACATAGCTACACAAGGAAACTGAGACCAAACAATGTATTTATCATCAACGTGATATTTATTTACAGTGAACACACACCAATAAACATACACAGCAACCAGTGAAAACATAAACCACTCCAGCAAACAAGAACAAAAATAACTAATGAACCTAACTACTATCTATAGAAAATATCTATAACATATTGGGCAAAGTTAACAGGAATGCAAGGAAGGGAAACACGACTGGGTACAAGAGCAGGGAGCAAGGCAGAGGGGTGCAGGATGGATCAGGACATGGGAAGGTACAGGGTAGGTATCAGGCACAATCTGGTAGCAAGGAGGTGGTCAGATAGGGTAGTGGCACCCTGGAGGAAGGGAGCAGCAGCCTTAAAAATCTACCTGGCAGCTGGAGCAAGGTGTGGCTGATCATAACCTGCTGGATTCTGGGAGACACCTGCTGGTGGATACTGGAACTGCAGCCATCGGCCCAGTCCCACTAGCAGGTGAACTCAACCCTGACACCTAGGTCTTTTATGGCCAACTTTTTGTTGCCTGGAGTTGAGCAAAAAAAATAAAAAATCACAGGTAAAAGCATAAATAATACTTTTTTTTTTAAAGTTTATTGCAGGATTATTTTTTTTTTATATATAGTATTTATTGAAAAAGATTTTTTTTTAATATCTCATAACACAGAACAAACCACATCCATACAGCAAAAAACACTAGAAATGCACCAATACCATTAAAAAAATATATAGTTTTTTTTTAGTACTCGCTGATAACAATTACCAATTCTAACTGTATCTGTATTGTTTACACTTCAGCTGTCAGCAATGCTACAAAGCATTGAAAATGTATTTACAAATTACATTTTTTTTTTATGTGAAAGTGTAAATATACATGTTAAAGGTGTAAAAATATTAACCAACAAAGCAAACAAAAAAAGTGAAACAATAAAAAATTCCTTTAAATATAGTGTCCCCTTAGTATATAAAGTGGCACATCTGTAGCATGTATGGAACGTGCTGCAGCAAAAATGAAATTACCAAAGAAAAAAAAAACGAGTCAAATCACATTTAACCCTTTCGCTGCCAGGCCCTGGGCTTAATTTTGTACATTTATGTGGCCAGACTATTTTTGCAATTTTTCGTTTGCTTCTTTATTTTTTCACTTATAGCTTTCAGAGATTGTAAAAGACCCCCCAAACCATCTATTTTCTGAAAGCACATGATCAGTAAAATAAAAAGAAGGTGCCACTGATTTTTTTAGACCCTGCAGTATTTGCGCAAATGTTTATCAAAGCAATATATTTGCAAATACACTAAAATCATTATTAGCAGATAATAACACAGTACATTTTACAAAATTCCTATTAAATATAAAAGCTTGATCTGTATTGAGTTAATAAATAACAAATATTTGTAACTTTAAATTGCGCCATTTTGTGAAATGGTGAAAATTAAATGCAAACAATTGTAAATATCCAAATCTCTTTAAAAATCTGAAAGTTTTAATTTTTCGCTTACAGCTTTCAGAATTTGTGAAAGACCCCCAAAACCATATATTTTCTGAAAGCATATGAACTCTAGAATAAAAAAAAGTGCTACTGATTTTTAGAACGCGGTATTTGCACAAATGTTTATCAAACCAATGTATTCACAAAAAAAAACACTAAAACCATTATTGGCAGATACAAACACAGCCAATTTAAAAAAAATCCTGCTAAATCCCTACTAAATATAAAAGCTTAACCTGTATGGAGTTAATAAATAACAAAAAGCTATTTTTACATTGCCCCTTTTTGCAAATTGGTGAAAATCGAACGTACGCAAATATGTAAAAACCCAAATTTCTCAGAAAATCTGAAGGTTTTCATTTTTCCCTTACAGCTTTCAGAATTTTGGGGAAAAAAACTATATATTTTCTGAAAGCATATAAGCATATAACCTAGTACCTATAAGGTACTATTGTTTTTTTTTATTTGCGCAAATGGTTATCAAACCAATATATTCGCAAAAAACACATTAAAACCATTATTATCAGATAAAAACACAGCAAATTTTACAAATTACCTGCTAAATCCCTACTAAATATCAAAACTTAACCTGTATGAAGTTAATAAATATTAAAAAAAAATATTTGCACATTTTTACAAAATTATTTTAAGGTTTTAATTTTTTTTCCTTACAAATCTTACAATTTGTGAAAGACCCCCAAAACGATATATTTTCC
Source organism: Rana kukunoris (assembly GCA_029574335.1). Classification (NCBI taxonomy): domain Eukaryota; kingdom Metazoa; phylum Chordata; class Amphibia; order Anura; family Ranidae; genus Rana; species Rana kukunoris. The sequence continues at coordinate 136,491,294 of CM056056.1, read as the reverse complement.
GAAAGCATATGACCTCTAGAATAAAATAAAGATGCTACAGATTTTTTAGACCTTGCAGTATTTGCGCAAAATGTTTACCAAAGCAATAGTTTCGAAAAAAAATACACTAAAATCATTATTAGCAGATACAAACACAGCACATATTAAAAATTCCTGCTAAATTCCTACTCAATATAAAAGCTTAACCTGTATCGAGTTAATAAATAAAAAATATTTGTAAATTTTAAATTGCCTTCAACTCCCTACGCTCTCTTGCCATCAGATTCCTATGGAGGCGGGGGTTATCCAGGGTGAAGTACAATGTGCTCACCCGCCCAAAGCTGCGGGGTGGAGCTGGTATCCCTGACTTCGAGACCTACTACAAGGCCTCACACATTGCGCGTGTCTTGGAATGGTTCCCACGTCCCTTTTTAAAGGCCTCCGTTGCCGTAGAGCAGGACTTGACTCCTGTGGACCTCCGAGCACTTTTATGGGGATATAGGACTGATCTAGCGCGCATGCCCCCTCCCTCTCCGCTTACGTTAACCTCTCTCAGATTGTGGTACAACAGGGGGTTATGTTCCCTCTTGTCCTCCGACCCCTCACCACTAACCCCCCTATTCAACAATCCCTCCTTTCCCCAAGGCTTTGGTGTGCCATCGTTAGGCCCCTTCAAAAGGACTGAATGGCCTCAGGCATGCTCCTTTGTACATCCTACGCTGGGGTCGCCAGTGACACCGGCGGGTTCTCATGACTGGCTCACTACACTACACCTGTCCACACTCACAAAGCACCTACACTCGCCCTCCTACAGAGTTCGAAAGACTATGTTCCCTCTCGGAGATGCCCAGGCACCTACTCTCGACCATATATAGCCTCTTACAAACACTCACGCACACTGAGCTACCCTCTTACACTAGGATGTGGTCTGCAGATTTGGGTGAGGACATCTGGCAAACGGACTGGCAGACATTTTACTTTACTCACAAGTCCACGATCTCCTGCTACTCACAGGAAAAGAACTACAAGATTCTGTCAAGATGGTACAGGGTTCCCTCCGTGTTGCACAAAATATTCCCGTCCACCCCAGCATCCTGTTGGCGATGCTCCGCTGCTGTGGGGACCTATCTACATGTCTGGTGGGATTGTGAGAGGATCCGCGCCTTCTGGACTCAGGTATTTGAATGTTACAACAAAATTTACGATGAATTACTGATTCCCTCCCCTAGGATTGCTCTTCTTTCAATACTTCCAGGTTCTATTAAATCACAGAAGCAGAGTCTCCTCTGTTTCTTCATGTCCTCAGCAAGGCAACTCATACCTTCCTATTGGAAGTCGACCACAACTCCCCCATTGTCACATTGGGTCTCTATTATGAACGACACCATGAGAATGGAGGAGATGTTGGCCCTTGATAACGACACTTTTGATTTGATAATTACATCACTGTGGCTCGTTTGGCTCCACTTCTCTTCCTCTGACACCCTGGCGAACATGTTGTCCACCCAACCATGATCATCCCTGATCGCTTCCATATGTGTCTCCTCCTGGGCACAGACTAGGCCCCCCCCCCGCTTACTCTACACGGTCTCCTCCAATTGCTATATCAGCAACTCTCACTATACTGTATGATCCCCCTCTAGCTCTCTTCTCTCTTTCCTTCTCTTCCCCCCCATTCTCTCCTTCTTTCCTTCTTCCCCCTCTCTCCCCGCCCTTTCACGCCCCTGATTCTTGACCTCCCATTTGTATTATTATTTTTCTTGTTATTTTTTATTTCGGTCTTTGTCCTTTTTGTCCTATTTGTAATTTTTTCTTTTGAATTTTTATTTTTGTTGTTTCCCTCCTGGAGACTCTAATTGCAATGCTGTCACTTGTTAAGAGGCCTTTTTGGCCGCTCACAATTTTTGTTTCGGGTTCTTGTCATAATTGTTCCTGCTATGTTATGCGTTGGTGGAGGTCCAGCTGCGGGCGATAGCCACTTGGCTGACTCTTCACCACTACGTTTCTATGACTGTTCCCTGACTGTGACGCCACATGTTGTTCATTTTTACTATGTTAAAATTTTAATAAAAATATTTTGAACTCTAAATTTTAAATTGCGCCTTTTTGAGAAATAGTGAAAATCGTAGGTACGCAAAGTTTTTGAAAATCTGGAGGACTTCCTTTTTCACTTACAGCTTTCAGAGTTTGTAAAAGACGCCCCAAACGATACATTTTCTGAAAGCACATGGCCAGTAGAATAAAAAGAAGGTGCTACCGATTTTTAAGGCAGCTTGATAATTGCGCAAATGTTTTTCAAAACAATATTTTTGCTAAAAATACACTATAATCATTAATAGTGCACAGAAAAACAACATTACAAAATTCCTGCTAAATTGCTACTAAAGTCTTGTTCACATATGGCATATTAACCACTTAAGGACCGCCTCCTGCACATATACGTCGACAGAATGGCATGGCTGGGCACAAGCACGTACAGGTATGTCCTCTTTAAGTGCCCAGCCGTGGGTCCCGTGGCTGCGGGACCCCTGGACCCGATCGCTGCTGGAGTCCCGTGATCGGTCCAATTGTGCAATTGTCAGTTAAAGCGACGCAGTGCTGAATCGCAAAAACTGTCCGGGTCCTTTAACTGCCTAAAGGTCCAGGTCTTAAGTGGTTAAAGTGTGTGTCCATGGAGGGCCATGTTTACTCGAACAGGAATGCACAGTGTTCCATGCATCCCCGTACAGGCAGTCCTATTTATTTCAATTGGGATGCAACGGCTACACAAGCATATCTTCTTTTCCCAATCTGACATCTATGTGGGTAGATGACCACGAAAGCAGACAGTGTAAGCTCAGGGACATGCATGCGGACCTACATGGATGTAAAATTGGAAGCAACGGCTCTGTTTGTGCAGGTGCTACATCCCAAAAAAAATCAATGGGACAGCCTGCACAGAGATGCATGGAACACCTGTACATCCCTGTAAAGGTATGCTGTGTATGCCCTGTGTGAACAAAGCACTGCCCCATGTTGCAGGCAGGTGGCCTTGTGTGGCTCAGGGGGAGGGGGGCCCTGCTGCAAAACCCCCTCCTTTCCTGGCCTGCCAAGTGCATGCCCAGATAACGGTCTGGTATGCCGTTCATTAGAATCCCCTTAGATTCCATACCATGTTGGAAGGGCCTGGTATAGATTGGGGGGGGGGCACGCAGATTTTTCTTGGAAATTTCTATTGCCAGCATTGTCTTGTTTACATTTCAGCTGTCAGTAGGGAAGCCCGTTGACAGCTGCTGAGTTATTGGTTGTTAACGAGGCAGCTGCTGGCTTCCCGACCCATTGCTTAATAACCAGCTATTCTTCACACAGAATTCAAATACATTTTTCATAATTTTTCGACTGATCTGAAAGCAAATCATTCTGATAATTTGGAATTATTTAGAAAATGAATAAACAAAACAAAATTTTATGAAAACGAGATAAAAAAAAAACAAATTCCAAAACGACACTAAAGAATGCATTAATATAAAAAAAATGCCTCTTCAACTCCTCCTAAAACTGCATACCCCCCCCCCCCCCAAATACCTACACTTACTAACCTGTATAACAAAGTTGTATGTAATTTGCAGGCAACTTTGGTCCGGTGACATGATCTTCCCTGTGTCAGCCAGCTCTCCCCTTGGAGCAGCGCTAACTGATACAGGGGAGCCAGATTGCATGATCAGGCCAGGGCAGCCTAAAAATAGATACATTTACAGATCTTTTGTACACAGGTTAATCAGAATAGGTGTTAGGAGGGGATATGGGACAGCTTTAACAGTAGTTAGGCCTATGCCTGGAATTCCACTTTAATGATACAGTACTAGATCTGAACTATTTTCACATGCATACAGAATTTCTATGTTGTATTCCATAAGAGCCTCCCAATTAAGAACCCGCTCCCATCCTCAGACCCCATAGTAGCTTTGTGGGCTGCTCTGTTTGTAGCTATGCCATTGACTTTAATAATATCATATACCTGAATGGTTAGTTTTTAGCGCACTGAACAAGAGAGCCCCCCAAAAAAGCCCCTCTATTGCTAAATGAAGGGTTAGAGCTGGATTGTCATTTCCTGCCACCTGGCTTGCTGCTGTGCTGACTGAGGAGCATTAATGACATTTGTGTCACTAATCTGGAACCAGTATGCAGATGGGAGTTTATCATTCTGATTTTACTTACTTTCTGCACGCTTGCTCTTAGTCAGGGCTTAGCAAGCATTGGTCAGTAGAGTGGCAAAGCAACTAGTAGTCTTTCCAGATGGAGGTCAGCAAAAGCATCCTCCATATTTCTCTAATGATAGGTTTCCCTAAAACTGGTTCATAAATTCCATTTGAGTCATTTTTTTCTGTTACAGCAAAAATAATATAGCATTAAGACCAACATTATGTCAGAATTATCCATTGGAGTCAAGTGCTCTTTATAGCTTTGCATATCATTTTTGAGTTGCTATTTTAGATTGATCTTTGTCAAAAACCTGGTAGAGTATGCATAAAACTTATTTTGTTTAGTTGTCACTTGAGGTTTTTACACTTGCCCTGGACCTCTCCTCTGTTCTCGAAATTCCCCAGGCTCAGCATCTTTCTCCACTCATCCACAGGCTAAATGAGTAACATGTGAAAATGTAAAATAAATCTCTCAGCTCATCCTACATGTGGAGGGTGGATAATTTATTGAGTACTGCCATTAATCAACTGCATTTTTATGAGCCAGATAAAAGAGAAAATTAGGAGCCTTCCCCCCACCCCCTGGTGTTCTGTTCACCTTCTCTGGTTCCATTTTAGAAGAAGGCTTCTAAAGGAATAGGGTGGAGGAGTTTGACTAGTAAGGTTAACCACACAATTACATGTCAGCTCAGCTCATTCCTGCTTAGATCAATGTGTTAGGGGAGAAGCAAGAATTCTGCTGTATTCAACAGGGAGAAGTGACCCCTGCAAGTCATTCATCTGAATCATCCTGAGGTGACATCACTTGTCATAATTCATCTACTAGCAGAGCCCTTGAACGGAACTGACTTGTCCTGTTGGATTAAATTGATACCATGCAAAGTTTTGCATTATCTCTACAAAGGCAGGCACAGGGCAATTGCTGAAATAAACCCAGTAAACCCTTGCAGAATTAGCAACTTAAATACATGCAGCTTTATTACATGTAAGCACATTTTCAATACATATTACTTACTGCAGTGGTGAGAAACGTTATGAAACCACCACACAAGTTGATAGGAATATCCTGTCAACAAGCACAAACATCTATTAATTCCATATGAGTTTGTTAAATTCCCAGCAACATAAATGGATTTTTGCATCTGATCAGAGAATATAAATAAATCAATGCTTATGCAACCTGTACTACAAACCATCACCATATGACCAGTCCCAATAGAAAAAAGTACACAGCTTAACCCTTTAGCAGCCTACAGTGTTTTCTGTGCACTATTGCAGGAATTAAGAGATTCTCCATCTGGATGGCCCTTCCTGACTGTCACTGATAAATGTACTGAGTTTGACATTACACAGGAAGCACGCCTGGATTTGCCTGCTCACTCTCCCCACACACTGGTTACATTACAATGGGGCTCAGATGTGGGAGCGTATAGACGTAAATCATTCAGATCTGAACAGTCAGTTTGCAGAGAATCTGCTGCTGCTAACAAATGTGCACAGTAAAGCTTTCATAGTTATATGCAAGTATTTTATTCTCAAATTTAAACTGTACAGATGTTCCTAACTGTGCTATGTCAAACAAATGGAAGTCATAACATGGAGAAATAATTTCCAAAGATAAAAAAAAAAAAAAAAAATATTGTGATATGCTGCATTGTTTTTGCTCTTAATTGATTCAACTCTCTTTAATAAAATGTTTTCTTTTGCATAGAACAAAATCAGAATGATGATGAATATTAAACTCTGATACAAGATTTTTTTTTTTTTTTAAGAGCATGATAAATGGACCCTTACAGTATAGGTGAACCAAACCACCAAAATCTAATATACCAAGTAATTTAAGGGTGATTTGATAGCTCTTTACTCACAAGGGCGGTTATGTCATTTTGGGGTGTGCCGTGGGAAAAAAATATCTTGTGTCCCATTCGGCTGCTGAACGTGATCATTCAAGTGAACTGGGCCACGCTGCAAACATAAGTCAAATGCTACCTTTGTGGTTTCGGCTTGGAATTCCCATTCAAAAACCCCATTTGGCTTTTAAAAAAAAACACCAAAAAGCACAGTATCAACCCCATTCCTGTCAATCACTCTTGTAAATGAGCTTAAGCTCACTAACCAAAGCATTGTATCCACAGCATTTATTCAGTTATTTTCAGCTCTATGTTATCTTTTGAGTTGGGGTGTGGTAAAACTGCAGATCACACGTCTTCATTTCCGCTACCCTGTCAATCATGTAAACAAGCCCCAAGGGACGCTTCACCACTGACTGGCCTAGATTCGAACCATGTATGGTTGGCCTTAGCCTTTGAGATTTTCAAACTTAACAAGCCCTCTTTGTAACACTCTCCTAGTATAGGTGATAGGATTTCTATAGTTAGATTAGTGCAATTTGCTCCTCCACCTAACAGGGAGGCTAGAGGCAAATTTATCTTTAACATTTTGCCTAACAGAGTACTGCAGTTTACTAGGTTTACTGCTAATAGTGTTTTTTGGGCGACCTGAGGGCCTGAAACTGGAATGGAAGTGTGGCCCTGGTTCTTCTAAGCTCACTGAGGATCCATCTGGTATCACTGGGAGAAGCTGCTGGTTGCTCTACAAATGCCTATGGGTAGATATATCTGTGGGATCTCAGGGACTAGAGTACCCAGAGGAAACCCACACAGGGAGAATAACCAAACTTTATGCAGGTAGTGTCATGGTTTCAAACTGACAACCTGCTTGGCGGAAATGCGAACCACCTAGTCACATTGCTGCCCCAATAAAACATTAAAACACATTTAGCACTACCCTGTAGGAGCTGCTAGAGTATTGCCCAGTACCCCCCACTTCTGTACTGACTGCCAGGCACAAAGTATTTCTGAAGCCAGGTGCACACACATTCCAGCTCATTGGCATCAAAGATCAGTCTAAAGGTGTTGCTATTTTTTTTTTTTTTAAGATGAACTTGGATAGGGTAAGGGGTTTACTGTAGGATACTCCAAAACAAAACAAGCACAACTTGAGGACCCAAGCTGATTTTAGATGGAGTGCAACTGAACCCCTATTTTTAGTGCATAGTGTTGGACGGGTCAGTTTGGTTGATTGCAGGATTGTCTGTAAGTTCGAGCTTTGAAATGTCTTTGTTTTTTTTCTATATGCATTTCCTTTCCAATGATCCTTGCTGCAGAGACCAGTTACAGGTGGGGGCAGTAACCACTTGTTTGTTCTAAGATGGAGCATTAGTTGAAGTCCCTTGATGGGAACAGATGGTAGACATCTCCTGGTTTAGCAGTGCAGAAGTAAAGAAGCTTGATCAAAGTTTCTTGCAGTAAGTGGCAGGTAGACAGAGCTCTTCAGATCACTAGCCGGCTGACTAGGGAACAGCAAAGGGGGGGGGGGTTAAGAGCACTAGCAGGTGGGGGGCGTGGCCTAGCTGTGCAGGAAGATGGACGCTTGAACTCAGAGCTCCGGCTACCCCGGGACGGTTTCAGCTTCTTACGCCGAGGTTTCTTCCCCATTACCGTCTATCTTAGACCATGGGCACAGCGTCGAGGCAATCCTCAACTTCCCGCTCCCGTTCTCCACGGGAAAACACCGGTTCCCAAGGGCACAACATACCGGAGATGTTTCGCGCCTCCCGAGGGAACATGGCGACCTCCCGTCACTCTGCCTCACAAGACGCGGCTATGCTGCCACCGGCGACAACCTCTTCTGGTGTTCTATTAGCACCGCTGGCTGCTCCATCGCCTCCTACACCACCCGAACAGGGGATGATGAATCCCTCTCAACAGCCCCAGCTCAATATTATGGATCTCAAGGCTATAGCTTCGGACATCAAGGACACCCTGTCGGCGGCCCTGTCGGCGGCAGTTGCAGAACTGCGAATTGACATCAGAGCTCTATCTGAGCGGGTCGCAACGACCGAACGGATGGTAGAAGAACATGACCAGGTCCTCCTACGCTCTACACGGAAAATAGATGACCATACCCTTCAGTTAAGGGACGTGAATAGGCACCTGGAGGACCTGGACAACAGGGGGCGCCGCCATAACCTTAGGGTGAGGGGGCTCCCTGAGTCCGTAGAGGGGGACCAGGTAAAACAAGAGGTCACTGCTATCTTTAATGGGGTGCTGGGCAGACCCCCACAGACCAAGATTGAGATGGAAAGGATACATCGGGCACTCCGTCCCAGGGGCAAAGACGCCGATCCCCCCAGAGACGTGATCTGCTGCCTGGTGGACTTCGGCCTTAAAGAGGATATTCTACAACAGGCCAGGGGGCAGAGACTTTCTCATGGGGGTGTCCCACTGCAAATATACCAAGACCTCTCGGGGATAACACTACAACACCGACGGGACCTCCGGCCTTTGCTGGATGAACTTAGGGCGCGAGGTATCAGGTACAAGTGGAAATTCCCTTTCTGTCTGGCGGCCTCCCATCAAGGTCATAATGCTACCCTGAGGGTCCCCGAGGACCTGCCTCACTTCTGTGATGTCCTAGGCATGCCGCTTATACAGGTGCCCGACTGGTATGCCCCCTACCGCCGCTCTGTGGGCAGGTGGGAAAAGCCGCGAGATGAACCCATGGAAACCCGGACCAGTAGACACCGCAGGCGGAGGTCCCCCTCCTCGTCCATGCACCTTCAGAGCTCTCAACCCGCCGGAGGTGGATGGGACCCTACAACCCCACCCGGGGCCAGGCGAGCGAGACGGGACAAATAATTCCTTTCACACAGGTACTTATGCAACATCCCTCCTTTGTCCTGTTTGGACCCCTGTTATTCCCGGTTTGTGTTTATGACTTTGACTCTCACTTTGTTTTGCCACTCCGGGCCCCCAAGATGGCGGGTGTCCGCCTGAGGCGATCTGTTACTGTCCCAACCGCCTGTCACTACAAACCCTGCCAGGAACTACATCTCCCAGACTGCTCTACGCGGCTGCGTCAGCACGGGACTTGCCACTCCCTTTCCTGCTGTGCTCTGGTCTGACTCAGCAACGGACACTCCCAAAGGTTGTGATGGCCATCGGGCGACAACTCCCCGCCCCTGTTGCACACGGAAGGTCCTGGTCATGGTTGCCTGCGACTACTACCCCGTCATCGAAGACCTCTTTGGCCGTACTTCATCTTTCCGCTCCCAATGCGGCTCCCATAGGACCCTTCCCTCTGTGTGCTCATGCAGCCCTTCGCATCTCGCCACGACGCACTGTCGTGCACCTTTCCATCTCCCGCAAGACCGGAATATAACACTCCACCGGCGTCCAGCCATGAGACGTCATCACCAGCCTCCTGCCTCGCTCGCTAGCCTCCCATCGCAGACGACCAGGCAAGTACCGTGGACAGAGTGCTAACAATCTGACTGATGCTCCATAACCCACAGGGAGCACGCCCTCTGCCCACCCCTTAGGAGTGGCTCCTTCCCTCCATGACTGGCACCTCTGAACTGGAGACCGGGTCGGCCGTGAACAATGTTGCTGCCCACCTACCCGGCCAGGCATACCTGATCGACCTGTGGCCATGTCTTCCAGAGGACCAAGCAATGTCAGGGGTTGTAAGTTTTGGTGAAGGTACTTTGAATGGGGTTTAGCTTGGGGCTTTCTGTGTCCCCCCTCCTTACACTTTAACCTGCGGACGGATGAGGGGGTGGTGGACGTATTGAACCTCCCCCCCCCTCTCATGACAGGCTGGCTGTGGTGCTGATGCTGGGGAACTGTACGGGAGGAGATGATGGCCCCGGGTTCTTAGGTGCGTTGTCATGGCCGGTTGCACTGCGCCTGATCATGTTGACGAATTCACCTAATGGCCTCTTCCTCCTTGTGGAGTTTCCCAGCTCCCCCACAGGTGCTCGGGTCGGCAGTATGTAGATTAAGCTTATGCCAGAATTACCTCTAAAAGCTAAAGGTTTTGTTCACTGGCCGTTCTGGGGTGGCCTATAGCCACACGATCCTACTGGTTTTATTTTCCTTTTCAGGGTTTCTGTTATAGAGTTTTATGTATTACACTGTACTGCCTTCTGTTCTGTTCTAGGCTGGGTCAACCCCCCAACAGTGGTGTACGGTGACTCCCGGGCTCTGATCTAGGACCCGGGCGTGCGGTGCACCCTGTATCGTTCCGATTCCTTTGATACACACACTAAGTGGAGGGACGTTGTCCTCCCACTTAATCGGTATTTAGTACACTCACTTAGTAGTACCGCCCATCGAGGTGCTACCACCCACGCACCTTACTCTCCCTATCCAACAGCCGTCGGCTGTCCCGTTTCCCTTAGGATAGGACCTTCCCCCCCCCCCTCTCCCTGCGACATGGCGACCCGGGACACGGCTCCGTCTTCTACTACGAGTACTACTCCTCCCCTGTCCAAACTAAAGCTTTACTCTTTAAACGCTCGGGGTCTCAACACACCTGAAAAACGTACCCGTCTCCTTCACTCTCTATGGACAGAGAAACCCCACATAGCGCTCATCCAAGAAACGCATTTCAGGTCCGACACAGTTCCCAAGTTACATGACCGGAACTTCCCAATAGTCTACCATGCGACGAACGAATCCGCTAAGTCGAAAGGGGTATCAGTACTGATATCGAGGCATTGCCCTTTTCATGTTACGGATGTACAACGGGACCCACAAGGCCGCTACATCTTCGTAAAGGGCACGCTTAACGGCCGGGCACTCACGATAGCTAATGTATATGCCCCAAATACACAACAGGTCACGTACTTCCGCACAATGCTCTACCAATTGACTTCGTTCCAGTCGGGGACCCTAGTGGTGGGTGGGGACTTTAATGTCCCCCTAGCACCTATCCTTGACACGTCCGACGGTTCGTCTAGCATGACTTACAGGGCCTTGCATACCATAAAAGCACAATTGACCACACTGACCCTACATGACACGTGGCGCACGCTGCACCCGAACACAAAAGACTTCACATACTTTTCTGCACTGCACCAGAAGTACACCAGGATCGACCACTTCTTTCTAACACAATCAGACCTCACATCCCTAGTAGACGCTACGATCGAACCGATGCTTCTTTCAGATCACCACCCGATCACCATGACCCTGCGGATTTCAGCACACCAGGCCAAATCGATGGTATGGCGGCTAGATGATTCCGTCCTTCTTGACACAGACCTCTCCAGATCGGTGTCGGAAGTCTTAACAAACTATTTCACCGAGAATGCTGGGGGTGAAACCTCCCCCACCTTGGTATGGACGGCCCATAAGTGTGTAGTTAGGGGTGAATTCATTTCCCTGATGGCTAAACGTAGTAAACTAAGAAAAGCCAGGGTGACAGACCTGTCCAACCGGGTCGTGATGTTGGAACGTGCCCATAAGCGCACGCTGGCCACTCAAACACACGCGGAACTACTGGCAGCGAGGCAAGAGCTTCTGGAGGAACTTCAGAAAACACTGAAACGCCGATATACCTTGACCAACAAACTCTTTTATGAATTCGGCAATAAGTCCGGGAAATTACTGGCTGCCGCCCTCCAGAAGAGGAAGTCATCTCATACTATACACAAGATTACTACCCCTTCGGGGTCGTCACTCACATCAACTACTGACATCGCGGATCAGTTCGTTCGGTATTTCTCCGACCTCTATAACCTCCCCACGCCCACGACTTCACCGTCGGTCCCAGACAGGAATACGCTTATACATGATTTTTTACACAATTACGGACCCCCACATTCCCCTCTCGGGGACTTATCCCATCTAGATGTGCCCATCTCGTCACAAGAAGCGCTTTCAGCCCTACGGCAGCTTAAACCCGGGAAGAGCCCGGGCCCAGATGGCCTACCGGCCAGTTACTATAAAACATACTCAGACATTCTAATCCCCCACTTTTTAGCGACCTACAATGACGCTATATCCCCCACCCCGCATAGAAAAGATCTGCTGGAAGCCCACATATCCCTGATACCCAAACCGGGAAAAGACGTCACGTTAGTCTCCAACTACCGCCCCATCTCGCTACTAAATGTCGACGTAAAGCTATATGCCAAAATTCTAGCAAACCGACTACTACCACTCCTCCCTGACATTATCTCTCCTGATCAGGTTGGTTTTGTCCCTGGAAGGGAAGCTAGGGACAACACCACCAAGGCCCTTAATATTCATCACTGGCTGACCTCTTCGCGCAATAAAGGTTTTTTCCTCTCACTAGACGCTGAGAAGGCGTTTGATAGAGTGGCCTGGGATTATATGTCTGCTGCCCTTGCCGCTTTGGGACTCCCACCCCGTTTCATTCAGATGATTATGGCTCTGTATACAATGCCTACAGCTAGGATCAGGGTTAATGGCCGCCTATCAAACGCCTTTTCTATTACCAACGGCACCCGCCAGGGGTGCCCGCTGTCCCCTATTGTTTTCATTATCACCATGGAACCGTTTCTCCGCAAACTCAGGGATAACCCCAATATCCAAGGCATTGATATCCCCGGTAAGCAATGTAAAATAGCTGCATATGCAGACGACATATTGTTATTCCTCTCCAACCCTATCGTCACGATCCCAAATCTTCTTCAGGAATTCCGCCTATTCGATACTATCGCTAATTTCAAAATTAATTTTGGGAAATCATCCGCACTAAATGTCTCCCTTCCCGGCGCAGAGGTCACCCAGTGCAAAAACAATTTCCCCTTCCGGTGGGACACGAACGGTATCCAATATCTGGGAATTAAAATAACGACCGATCTGACTGACTTATATAAGGCGAATTTCTTGCCCATACTTCACACGATCAGGGAGGATCTACTCAGGTGGAGACAGGGTCATTTTTCCTGGTTTGGCAGGGCGGCCATACTAAAAATGAACCTACTCCCCCGAATCCTATACCTTTTGCAAGCGATCCCAATTAAAATACCACCACTCTTTTTTACTTCCCTCAAGGGAATCTGCAGGGGATTCCTATGGGCAGGCCGCCCCCCTAGGTTGTGCTGGAACAAACTCACACTTCCTAAACAAATGGGAGGTCTCGGAGTCCCAGATATAGCTCTATATCACAAGGCGTGCTTACTTGTGCGACTGGTCGATTGGCACCTCCACGCGGACAACAAGGCATGGGTTTCAATAGAAAATGCTTTTCTTGACTTCCCGATTTCCCACCTCCCCTGGATCAGCACCCTCGCAACACCTAAGGAGTGCTCAACGCACCCCTTAATTGGCCCTACTCTACAGACCTTTAGAGCACTTTGCCGGTCCCAGGGAACAACCCCCTCACCAGGCCCGATGACCCCACTGTGTCGGAACCCAGACTTCCCGGCAGGCATCAGGTCGACTGACAATACAACTGACCCCCAACCCTCTCAGTTGAGAGCCCACCTCTTATTCCGCAACATGACTCTTTACACACATTCTGAAATGGTTGCGAAATTCCCGCAACTCTCACTGCCATTTTTCAAATTCCTGCAGATCAGGCACTTTCTCCAGAGCACCCCCACACCCTCGGCATGGTGCAGGCCTCTCACCCCTTTAGAACAACTGTGTAACTCGCAGGGTCCCCAACGGCACTTAGTCTCCTCACTGTACACCATGCTGATATCTCACACATCACCCCAAACTAATGCCCGAACATTATGGGATAAGGATCTAAATGAGAGACTAACAGAGGCTGACTGGGAACGGATATGGGAACACGCGCACAAAGGGTCCATCAACGTGTCAGCGCAAAAAAACAGATATAAGCTCTGCACTCGTTGGTACCGGACCCCCGATAAACTACACCGTATCTTCCCGGCCGTCCCCCCCGACTGTTGGAGATGTGGCACAACCGCAGGCACACTCCTGCATATTTGGTGGGAGTGTCCCCGCATTCAACCTTTTTGGAGAGAGGTTCATGATCGCGTGCTTAACATCACGACACTCGCTGTGAACTTCACCCCGGCCCAATATCTCCTACATCACACTTCCCTGTCAAGAGCCCAATACCACAAATCTTTAGCTTTGCACCTAATAAACGCGGCCACTCAATGTGTCCCGCTACGATGAAAAACTACTCTTCCCCCGACGCTTGAAGATTGGCATTCTAGAGTAGGTAAGGTCGAAGAAATGGAGAGACTCATACACCAAGCTCATGATACACACGACAAGTTTTATCAAACATGGGCCTGCTGGATTCACTATAGAGAATCCTTGGGTCAGGGAACCCCACCCGATATCCCTCCGCCGCACGGAGTACCCTGTTAATTGATCTGGCTCGTGTTCGGTCACATACTCTGATAGTCTCGTCCCTACCCCCTACCCCTTGTGTCCTGGAAGCTGGATCCCCAATGTCCCTAACGGGGTACAGCTTTCCCGACGTATGAGACGTCCCTACTGTCCTTGGTCGCCAAACTCCACGGATCTCCTCCCCCACCCACAGATTGACCCCATTAGGGGTGGGTGGGACGGGGTTTGATCTAAGTGGGCTCAGGCTTGCGTCACTGTCGTCCCCTCCCCTCAGGGTACATGAGAAGGGGGTATACCCCCAATACTTGCTGACAAACTTCCGGTACTGTTTTGATGATTCTCATGCGTTGCATTTCACTGTTTATGCTGTCAACCTTTTCTTTTGCATTAATACCTGGTCAACTATTCTTGGATTTACTTCCGATACTGCATTATTTTCTGTACGCTACATATACTTTTCTGTATGTTCGTATGTTTACATGAAACTTTTCAATAAATTGTTTTGAAAAAAAAAAGAGCACTAGCAGGTTGTCAGTTTGAAACCATGGCACTGCCTGCATAAAGTTTTGATATTCTCCCTGTGTGGGTTTCCTCTGGGTACTCTAGTTTCCTCCCACACTCCAAAGACATGCTGGTACTGTAGGTTAATTGGCCCATGTCTAAATTGGTGCTAATATGTGTATGTATGAATATTAGCGCCTTGATGGCAGGGACTGATATGAATGTGGAATAAAGGGATTTTTAAATACAGCTTACCTGTAAAATCCTTTTCTTGGAGTACATCACGGGACACAGAGCGGCATATTCATTACTTTGTGGGTTATATGGAGTACCTTCAGGTGTGGACACTGGCAATCTCAAACAGGAAGTCCCCTCCCTATATAACCCCCTCCCCTAGAGGGAGTCCCTCAGTTTTGTAGCAAGCAGTATGCCTCCCAAAATGGTCACCCAAAAGAGGGGTGGGAGCTCTGTGTCCCGTGATGTACTCCAAGAAAAGGATTTTACAGGTAAGCTGTATTTAAAAATCCCTTTTTCTTTCTCGTACATCACGGGACACAGAGCGGCATATTCATTACTATGTGGGATGTCCGAAAGCAATGCTTTAATGAGGGGAGGGAGACATCTTCCAAAGAAGGATTCAATTTAGAGGTAAACTCAAATAATAATAATAATTCCAACTTAGTCAAGAAAAAACTTTTTCTTTTTTTTTTTTTTTTTTTCTTTTTACAACCAAGGGTGCTTCTGATCCCGAGGATCTCAAACTGCAGCCTGTAGTACTGCCTGTCCAAAGGCAGAATCTGCATTCCTTCTCACGTCTAGTTGATAAAACTTTGTAAACGTGTGGACTGATGACCACGTCGCTGCCTTGCATATCTGAGCCATCGAGATCTGATGGTGTGCTGCCCAGGAGGCGCCCATGGCCCTGGTAGAATGGGCCTTTACCGACAAAGGAGGAGGCAACCTCTTCAAACCGTAGGCTTGAATGATTAATTGTCTAATCCATCTCGAGATGGTGGATTTTGCAGCTGCCTGCCCCTTCTTG